>CM055907.1:15958903-16378903 GCA_029582155.1 Panopea generosa | reverse complement strand
TGGTTTAGTACTATTCAACTTGTCAAGAATAAGGAGGTTATCTTCCACTATTATTATATTAAGTATATGTATATTCCTTATTGTTGCCTTTTCCACATTGAATATCATTTTTGTTTCTTAATACGTCACCGTGAACAATTTAACGCAATGTTTTTTTTTCACTAAATGATCTGACGCGAGCGAGACTACCGCTTACTGGCCACGTGGCATTTTGCCTCCAAGTTAATACAATGTAATACAATGTAGTGTTTACTTAGATACCATTAGCTTTTTAAAGGAAAAAATGGCGGCCTCGGTAATTATATCGATCGCTGATTGGAGTATCGACTACTTTGATTGACAGCTCACGTCATGTCACTTATAAAAGGAAGGTGGGTTTATCAGTATAACTGTGATGTGTATTTTCATAGCAAGCAAATGTTGATATGTTATGTTAAGTATCGTATTTCCGTTCTTTCATTACATTGAAAAATAAATGAAGACTCTTTAGTTATTGAATGAATACGGTCCCGGAGTATTATTATATTATCTTAAAATATGGCTACCAGAATCTGTTAGATAATTTAACATTTTTAATTAGGAATTATTTGATCCTTTGCTCTCTTCTGGATCAGTCAGTGGTGAGTACGAACCGTCTCGCAGAGTTCGTTTTTGAATTACCTTTTTCCACGATGAGAACATGCTCGATTTTAGTTTTAAATGTCTAATGAAGTTGTAAAAACAGTGTTAAACAACTTTTTTCTCTATGACTGTGTTCTGTTGTTAGAAATATAATTAATCATCAGGGTTGCTGACTTAATCGCTACCATTGAACTGCTTTAATGTTCATGTCATTGTACTTTGACACGTTACCGGAATTACTCATGGGTAACATTGTTGTTGTTTTAATTCAAAAGCATTCCAATGCAGCCGAGGCATCCGGAGCATTTAAGGATTTTCCCTTCAGAAATATCACATCACGAGATACTAACACATTCGATGACAATCTCTGTTAAGGATTTAAAATGATTTCATGGTTTTGTCCATTAACAATTATCGTATTCTGCTCGCCAAAATGACTAGTTCAAAGGGGATGAGTTAAACCCCTATAATGCTACTATCGGCTTCCTCAGCTCTTCTGTCCATAACCTTTATGCAAATATCATCATGCACACACAAGCACACACACACACGCACGCACGCACGCACGCACGCACGCACGCACGCACGCACGCACGCACGCACGCACGCACGCACGCACGCACGCACGCACGCACGCACGCACGCACGCACGCACGCACACACGCACGCACGCACACACACACACACACACACACACACACATACATACATACATACATACATACATACATACATACATACATACATACATTTTATTGAAATGCTTAATTTTTTATATAAATTAAATTTATAAATAAAGCATAAAATGAGCTTATCAATTTTATCAAGAACTTTGTCTTTATTTAATTATGTTTAAAAACTACCAAACACATTCTTTCTGACTAATCCATGAACTATATGTAAAAGTATTCAAATAATGAAGCATAAAATCCAAACCAAAATGTTCCTATCAATTTTCTTGTATATATTTATTTACTTGATCAGTCATAAAATAAAGAATAAACGATTCTTTTATGGAAATAGTCATAATAGTGTTATCTTTAATACGAACCATTATGTATGAAAATTAAAATACGCCAGGTGGATTTATATCACATACTATACTATAATGAGATATGCAATCTGATTTATGAATTTAACAATAATCAAGAGAATCAAATGTTCGTTTTAATAACGCTGATAAAAATACTTTTTTGTTGTTAATGTTAAATTACAGATGCTGAGTTGGATTTCAATTCCCTGCAACTGCATGTTCTTGCGATAAGAAATTATGGGTACCATTTAAAATTGAATATATCAACATTTGTTGAAGTTATTAAGCAGCTGTCTATGTGGGACGCCTATGTCGACATAGGGTATTACAAAAGCCCGCCTAGAAGAGTCGAGCTAATGAAATATTCACGTATTAAAATCTAACAATTCTAATAATAGAGTGTAACCAAAACGCCACGGTACTTATAATCTGTACGTATCATTTTTTTTTAATACGGAACATATCTAATCATTTGCAATTAATATCTTATTTATAAAAAACTTAAATCAAAATGTCTAATTATCAAAGAGTTAATGCATCTGCCTTATAGAGAGTTATCCCGCTTGTAGCATTAATCGTAGTGGAACACTGTCATGTTTCATGAAAGTATGGTGAGTAGATGTAGCCTTATATAGAGTTATCCTGCTTGTACCCTTAATCGTAGTGGAACCAGCTGTCATGTTTCATGAAAATATGGTGAGTAGATGTAGCCTTATACAGAGTTATCCTGCTTGTAGCCTTAATCGTAGTGGAACCAGCTGTCATGTTTCATGAAAATATGGTGAAGAGGTGTAGCCTTATACAGAGTTATCCCGCTTGTACCCTTAATCATAGTTGAACCAGCTGTCATGTTTCATGAAAGTATGGTGAGTAGATGTAGCCTTATACAGAGTTATCCTGCTTGTAGCCTTAATCGTAGTGGAACCAGCTGTCATGTTTCATGAAAATATGGTGAAGAGGTGTAGCCTTATACAGAGTTATCCCGCTTGTACCCTTAATCGTAGTGGAACCAGCTGTCATGTTTCATGAAAATATGGTGAAGAGGTGTAGCCTTATACAGAGTTATCCCGCTTGTACCCTTAATCGTAGTTGAACCAGCTGTCATGTTTCATGAATGTATGGTGAGTAGATGTAGCCTTATACAGAGTTATCCCGCTTGTAGCCTTAATCGTAGTGGAACCAGCTGTCATGTTTCATGAAAGTATGGTGAGTAGATGTAGCCTTATACAGAGTTATCCCGCTTCTACCCTATATCGTAGTGGAACCAGCTGTCATGTTTCATGAAAGTATGGTGAGTAGCTGTAGCCTTATACAGAGTTATCCTGCTTATACCCTTAATCGTAGTGGAACCAGCTGTCATGTTTCATGAAAGTATGGTGAGTAGTGTAGCCTTATACAGAGTTATCCTGCTTATACCCTTAATCGTAGTTGAACCAGCTGTTATGTTTCATGAATGTATGTTGAGTAGCTTTAGCCTTTCTATAAAACGTTAATAATAGAATGTTTTAAGTTTAAAAGGAGGACGTAGTTCTACCTAAAATCAAAAGAGAATATCCTTTTTTTTCCCCAAAGCCGCCTTAATGGTAGTGAAGGCGTTCTTAGTATTGATGGAACAACAAGTCTACCTAACAGCCCCCAATGTTCAGGTTGAAGGGGCAAGCCTATGCTTTGCACGCCCCCCCCCCCCCCCCCCCCCAACCTTCCTTTATATTTTTTCTCTCCTCAGGTTCCTCTATGTGTGTTTTTTTAGCAATACATTTTTGTGTATATGCTTCCCAGGAAAACTTTGTGCGCGATGGTATAACTTGTAATTATTTGTTGCACAATCGACGTAAAAATTATCAGTTTAAACTAAGCTTTATTGATGATAGATTAGTATAACAGCTGGCTAAAATCTTCAACAAGTCACTTAGTACATGAATGAATTGTTATTTTGCCTAAGGTAAACAAACGGTTTTATACACTGATATTATTTTCATTGTAGTGAATCTTGACGTATGGCTATAACTTAATTAAATAAGAGTATGCCAATAAAGTTCAGCCATATACTATAAGTATCAAAAGATACACAATTCTGCCCAATATCAAAACAACGTTATCTCACTTGTCCCCAGAGTGCCCTTATTAGTAGAGAAAACTTATTTGAAGTGCATCTATTAGTCTGTGTTGTTAATAGTTACTGAGACATGATCTTGATAAACAATTCAAGCAAAGAAACAAACAAATTCGAACAACCTTGAAAGTCGAACGGAAAATCATTGATATTTATAACTTTAATATCAAATGTTTTCAAAACAAACACTTGAATTGGTAAGAAAATACGTTCAAAAGTAGAAAAAAAACGCAGTTATGTTTAATATATTAGGTTACATGTATATACAGAAACCGAAATAGCCATGCAGAAGCGTACATCAGCAACATTTTAAAACAAAGAGAACATGTTTTATATAATATATAACAATTAATTTCAAGTATTTAAAGAACGCAGACGATGAAAAAATGCAATATCGCTTATACATATTTAGCATAGATATAGAACATATATTGGACATTACTAAAACGCATATACACGTTTTATGTATTCCGGAAAAGAATGGATCATTTATAAGCATTCATGCAAGTGCTATTTGTGTTGTTGCTGGTAATAGTATCAACTTAATGACATACACGACTTAATAGCATACCCAGGATGCAGTCATCTATTACATGATTGGTCTCATAAATGTCCCGATATATATATTTACCGCGACATAATTGCTCAATCAATTTTGAAAATGATTTCTGCCACGCAATGCATTGTAAAAATAGTCACATTTATAAAAGACTACAGCAAACACTATATACACAGCCAGAACAACTGGCACATATAATATATACTTGTATATGTAAGAATGAACAAACTGATATCATGTCCAGCATTCAAGGAAACATAACAGAATACGTATACTCAATACTAGTACAAGTAAATAAAGTAGTCATAGAACTGTGCTGGTTTGTTTGAGTATTAAGCGTCATTTTATGCGATCGAGGGCAAACAGACGATCAGTTAACCTAACCACTGCTTCCTGGAATCCTGGACGGTTAGCCATTACTCGATTCACAATGAGTGAATGAAAGAATGAATGAATGTGAATGTATGAATGTATGAATTTATGAATGGATGACATATGAATGAATGATTCAGTGTAAATAAATCTCTGAACAAAAAATGAACGAATACAATAATGAATGAATGAATGAATGAATAAACAAATAAAAGAATAAATGAGCGAACAAACTAATGAATAAATGAATTAATAATTAAATGAATGATTGCAAGCAAGAGTGAACAAATGTATAAATGAACGAATGAATTAATGAATAAATTAATGAAATTCAATGAATTAATGAATTAATTAACAAGTGAATGAATTGGTTAATTTATAAATGAATGAATGAATAAATTAACAAATGAATGAATAAATGAGCGAACAAACTAATTAATAAATGAATTAATAATTAAATGAATGATTGCATGCAAGAGTGAACAAATGTATGAATGAACGAATGTATTAATGAATTAATTAATGAAATATAATGAATAAATGAATTAACTAACAAGTGAATGAAATGGTGAATTTATAAATGAATGAATGAATTAATTAATTTACAAATGCATGAATGAACAAATGAATGAATGGATGAACAAACAAGAAACAAGTTATTGTAGATTAATTGATTTAAGGAAAAATGCATGATTGATATGATTGATAAATGAATGAAAAACAAAAAAACACACACAGTGGTTAAGGTGGTACTCGTTTCTCAAATAACCTTGAGTGAGCCACATGATTTGAAGAAATATTTATAACACTAGATATACCACTCGCGTATCATCTACATATATACATCATGCATACTGAAGAAACTAATTATAACACTAGATGTACAACTCGCGTATCATCTACATATATACATCATGCATACTGAAGAAACTAATTATAACACTAGATATACCACTCGCGTATCATATACATATATACATCGTGCATACTGAAGAAACTAATTATAACACTAGATGTACAACTCGCGTATCATCTACATATATACATCATGCATACTGAAGAAACTAATTATAACACTAGATATACCACTCGCGTATCATATACATATATACATCGTGCATACTGAAGAAACTAATTATAACACTAGATGTACCACTCACGTATCATATACATATATACATCGTGCATACTGAAGAAACTAATTATAACACTAGATGTACCACTCACGTATCATATACATATATACATCGTGCATACTGAAGAAACTAATTATAACACTAGATATACCACTCACGTATCATATACATATATACACAATGCATACTGAAGAAACTAATTATAACACTAGATGTACCACTCACGTATCATATACATATATACATCGTGCATACTGAAGAAACTAATTATAACACTAGATATACCACTCGCGTATCATATACATATATACATCGTGCATACTGAAGAAACTAATTAAACACTAGATATACCACTCACGTATCATATACATATATACATCATGCATACTGAAGAAACTAATTATAACACAAGATATACCACTCACGTATCATATACATATATACACAATGCATACTGAAGAAACTAATTATAACACTAGATGTACAACTCGCGTATCATATACATACATGTATATACATCATGCATACTGAAGAAACTAATTATAACACTAGATACACCACTCGCGTACCCTATACATATATACATCATGTATACGGCTTTACTCCACATTACATTACGTTTAAAATTCAATAATAAAGACTTGTAGATAAAAATAAAATATAAATATCATAGAAATAACCTACAGAGCAGTGCCGACAAGTACAGGGAGACGTATCCATATCAATTTTAACTGAGTTTTCTCATTTGGGAGTATTCTCATCCAAAAAGCCTCTAAGCATTTGCATAATTCGGAGTTTAGACATAGGAGATTACAAAAACGTTACATTAACATCAACACAAATGAAAGCCGTCGACGAGTGTCTCAGACTGGCTGCGACTACTCTCAAAGAACTGATAGTTTTTAACGCAGTTTTCTCACATAACTTTGACTGCTTAGGTTAAAACGAAAAGTAAATTGACGACAAATGATTTTATGTTTCCCTAATTACTCGTAGCATTCACTTACAAGCAACATAACCGGGGAATTAGTTCTTGTGGCGAGTCAGTGAGGCTACGAACGTGTGATCAAAGACGAAGAAAATGTGAGATGGAAAAAAAACAAATGCAAATACAACATAAAGTAGCCGTTTACCTAGTGTAAGTATTAATAGTGTTGGTGCTTACTGATACGATGTTTAAGATTTCCATTATTCATTCTGATAGCTACGCATTGTCAGCATTAAACAATACGACAACTACTTGTATATCTAAGTTAGTAGCACGTCTGACTATCAATCAGGAGGGTCTTGAGTTCGAATCCCCGCCCGGCCGCAGTGTCCGATATAATTGATAAACGACTTCGTTTTTATCCGTTTCTCACCACTGATTCAATTGAGAAAACTATCTGTTACCTTCCCAGATGGATGTGTTCGACTACTGGTAAACATTTCTGGATCCCAGAAAAGAGATGTTAAGTTTAATGATCGTCTGTTAGCCTCGATGACATAAAAATGACGCTTGATATTCAAAACTGTATCGTAAATGTATTCGAACAGCCGAAGCATTTTTTTTAAGTTGTGGTGATTAAACGACATAAAATTTGATTTTTCAGCTGCTATAACAACCATTTTCATGTCATATATTTGTGGTTATGACAAAATCAAATGGCTATAGGGGTTAAGTATTTACTCATAATTTGCATTTTGAAATGAAAATATCGACATTTTAATCTGATAATATGTATTATTGTATATTGTTGCATTATTTCTTGAAATAGGTCGCACTCAGCATCCATTTACTGTTAGAAATATTGAAAGTAAAAATATGTGTGGGTGTACATGTGCAATATGATGACAGGGTTGTATGTATGCTATGGATGTGAAAAAACACTTGTTTTGTAAATACAACTGGAGAGTTCAAACACACTTTGTCGAATAGCTTCTTTACAACTTAACGTTTAAAACGTAAATATCTTACCAACATTGAGAAACAAGTTATTACAACTAAGCAAAAGATTGTTCCAGGTCTTCCTGAGTAGAACCAGTATTATCATACGCTGATAAAATATCTTACTCAAGAACAACTCAAATAGCCGTGACAGAGGATCGAACCCTCGACCCTCCGGTCCTGGCTACGATACTCTACCTCTGGACCTAGCGCAACCTAAAGTCATCAGCAAACCGAGCAATCTACAACATTTGCATTAAAGTGATATCTTGATATTCTGCTTAATAGTGAACTATGTTAATGCTACATGTAATAGCGTGATCGATTTATAGCTGCTAGTGGTATATCACGTTTAAATAAGTGTCGCCTAGAGCAATACTAGACATAGATAGATGACATAAATTAAAGCTAAGTTAATGAAAAGCATACAATGATTCAAGTTTCAAAATACGGACAATCTGTTTGCAATATTCAGACACGTTTACCGATTATCAAATAGGTGCGGATTATCATTCCTGGTTTAATGCTGCATCCTCATTACTTATTATTGTTTTATTTTAATAACAATCAAACGGAATGCATAATTAGGTATAGTTTACAATCTGATCCATTAACTACGGGGCAATTGCACATACTTGAAACAAGCTGAGGTGCTGTTTTAAGACCGAATACTAAGGTAAGTAACTTGTAAATAATGAAATTAACAGTTAAAACGGTCTAACGGGAGTACAAGTAAAATATATGTACATTTTTTTCTCGTCTCATTCTATGGTAAATCGACAAGGGTAGACTTTTATAGTAAACCATCTTCCTTAATAAAAGTAGCCGGACCCGATTAGCTCTGTCGGTTACGTGTCTGGCTCTCAATCCGGGGATCGTGAGTTCGAATCCTTGCCCGGGAACAGTCTCCGTGATGACTGATATACGACATTTTGTCTCATTATTGTTCATCTCTCACCACTGATTCAAGTGGGGAAGTTATCAGTTACTTGCGGAGATGTGGTGTGCTCGAGTACTGCTTAATCTTCCAGGGTCCCAGGAAACAGTACTTAGGTTAACTGGTGGTCTGTTAGCCCTCAATTGCATAAAAATGACGCTTACTATTCAATCAATTCAATTCAATTCAATTAATAAAAAAAGATAGTCGTAGGTTTGTATAAACTCTTAATCTCTTTGTTTTTGGTATTTTAAGTACATCGATTGAGTCGTGTTTTCCCCATCAATGTTGCAGTTATTTTACCGCGGTCAGTGCATATATTAATTGTTCTTGGAATCAACTATGCTTTATCTCTGCAAGTCACATACTGCTTCCTCACGTATTCAAAGGTGGGAGATTTGTTTCAGTAGAATGAAAATTCATAACCAATCCTCACATCAAAGAGATTCGTGAGCCAGGCTTGACAGTTAGAAACAATACTAACTGAGGTTGCTGGGTCAGGTTATTGACGTTTTTTATTCATATAATGTGTAATTTATTTTACAATAATTGTTGGGCACTTTTACATTATTGCACCAAGAATACCCGTGTTACAAGGGTAATGCCACAATTCAAATCAATCACAGCATTTTAATCACTTCCAAAAGCTAAACGAAGAGATTCGTTGTAAATGTGTTTTGACTCATTAATAATTAATACATTTGTTTTCATTAATACAATGAATTGAATTTGTTTTTGCGTTTGTCGATCAATTTATTCAATACAAAACTGACAATTTCAGCTCGGTTAACAAGTGGAACTGTCAACTTTCCCACGGAATGAGAATAGGACAAAACATGTCAAAAATGATTACAAAGAAAAAACCTGACGAAAAAAATTAAGTATTACGAATTAAGTATGATTATGATAAAGTGTTTCAAGACCGTTCAAGGATTTTTCTTTATAACTTTTGAATCAGTTGTTATAGATGTTTCATAAGTACGTTATTTCACTCTTACACGTCAATATCATTTGTAATTCAGAGACATGCCCCCAAGATTCAAAATCACATAACTGTTGAACAATTTTAAAACGGACTTTACAAGTCAGAGGATGCTTGTGAAGTGTTTTAAAAGGAGTATATCAGGAAATATGCTCGAAATGCCTATCAAAATAAAAAAATATTAAAATTGATAACAAAAAATCCCATTATCGTTATTTTATATAATCTTAATTGTTTGGTATGTCAAATCAACCAAAAAGTGACAAAATCGATATTTTAATAAAAGTGGTACTTCAGTGGTTATCTCCATTCATAAGATTGAAAGCATGTAAAGAACTGCTTGAAGACTTTAACATCGTCAGTTTGACTATTTCTGAGATGAAACAATGTGTATTACATGTTAACCTGTATAAGTGATCAAATTGAAATAAAAAATTGTAATACTGTCACTCATTAAAACGCCACAAAATATTTTAGTTTAACATAGGCGCGTTGCACAAGGTAAAAAATCCCTTTTCAAAATATTTTTTTTGGCATGTTAATATAGATAACATTTTGACAGTGAGAGGGAAACTGAATATTTTCAATATGAAGTCAATACTCTCAATTTATTAGTTTGTTTGCATTCCTGTTATGTTTTCATCTCTTTAGCTTACAGAGTTGTTGATTTACGCCAAATGGTACTTATGATTATTAAAATTGTATGTTATATGGTATAGGCAGAGGACAAGGGTCTAGACATTTGGTTTAAGCTGTATCATAATTTGACGACTTTTCACTGTTGAGATGTGCTTATCAATTAGAAGTATCACGTAATTTTCTGTTCCGGTTTGCAGATCCGATAAGTGAAGATTTTAGTTAAGAGCTTATATGAAACGCCTAAGATTAAGCCTACAAAATATGTTATGAATGGTAAACACCCTGTCTATTGAACAACCGAACCAATTTATACTACCACTCACCTTGAAGCTTTTATCTATTCCTTGTACCAATTTGTGTAAACACCTCCTACCAATGGACCATTCAAACACTATACAAAATGTGAACGTACATTGAATTACGTAAATACATGTGTAACTAACGTAATGGTGTTAACTCACCTTTATACAGCATTTATATTGACCAATGTAATAACATTGTTAATTTAATAGTAGCTGTTGGGCAAATCGAATGAAAACTAAAATTAACAGTCTTGGTTATTCGAATTTAACAAATGACTTTGGGAACGATGTCAGTTATTTCCCTTTACTTAAAAGGCGATTACGAGGCCGGTTTATCAACAAATGGAGAATGAGTATACATAACTTACCTAAACTTGATTATTATATAAAGTTTGAAAACATATTTTGCTATGAAGACTATTTTGACAAATTTGAAAATGATTCTCTACAAAAGCAATATAGGTGCTCAATATTAAGCGCACTATCTCTTGAAATAAAGATCATGTTATGGTTATGTAAACTTTGTAACCAGAATGTTATGGAGAAAGACTATCATTTCTTGCTGTGTTTTACTAAATACAACGTTGTTCGTACTAAATACCTAGGCCACATGGCTTGACCTACACTCAAAATTTTACAGATAGCATGTCTAAGAAAGAATAAAATGTTGTTAACAATTTCAAAATGTTTGCAAGAAGATCTTGTAATAAGAAAAAAATATACACTTGAAAGTATGATTGTTTCGCCAGATAAATGTACATGTGATGTGTTGTTATTTGTGTCATGTTTATTACAATATGTCTTTGCCATTGCTGAATAAACTTGAAACTTGAATGATAATTGACGGTTCACGTTTTATTAGCAAATCTGCAACATTATGCCTTTGCCCATTTACAAAACATTATTGCATGAGCTATTACACAGACAGCAATTAATACAAATAACACGTTGAAATAACAAAATAAGTATCTGTACACTATAAACAACTAATCTGTAGTTAGTTCTTACTGTGAAATAGACAAATATAGCAGTCGAAGCTACTGCAGCAGTTGTATAGACAATGTACGTATAATTCACAAGCAGTCATACAAACACAATATATAGTAAGTCGAAATATACTAGTAAGTATGTTACGTTACCATAGTATTGTGGTTACATAATGAAGGTATACATTGTTGTATAAAGGCTTGCATATTGCAAATGCAGTTATTGGGATTAATGTAGCGACGTATATAGTCAGGCATACATACAAGCACCGTGTACAATCAGTTTTTTTGCCCGGCGGTAAAATTAATAATTCTGGGTGCATACTAATACAAAGTTTAAACATTGTACAAATGACTGTTTGTATTCATGTGGCTTTTTAAGTGTTAAACTGGTATCTTAGATTTTGACTTTTGAAATGTGAGATGTTCTTATTTGTGAACATGATTTAAGAAGCTAAGTCGTTTATTATAAATAACATTCTAGACGGCGACATTAGTTTACTGTTTGTAATCTTTTATCGGATACCGACGAATGATTTTCGGAAGCGAAATTATATTTCAATGTAACCAGTTAGTTTTTTACAGCATCAACTCGACAGTGTATAGATTGTTTATAGAATAATATCCCCACTAGTGTTTTGTGACGCCAACATAATAGGGACTAACATGATCTCTCGCCAAATTAAAAAAAATGCAGTTAAACGACAATTTAAACATATCATGTTACAGATGTGCAAGCAGTTGATTTTGATAGAGAAATGCCTATCACTGAATATGAGTTGAAGAATTAGTATTTTCGCAATACCATGAAATATTTAGATCGAACGAGATTAGGTTTATTCAAGTTATGTACGTTGGTTCACAGTAGGCACTTTCCCGGGAACTTTTATTTTAAAATTGTCTTTTGACAACAAGCCTCATTTGATCATATCTGATATGAATGATACCTATGTGTCAATTTTTTTCAAATATGTTTAAATAAAGGGGCTAGGGTTCAATGATTTTGCTTTTTATATAGGAATACTAGAGGATAAAATTTGTTATCGAATTTGCCGAAAAATAAATACAGTTGTGAAACATTGAACACATTCTTTACGATAACCTATGAACCAAATTTCATCATATTCAGTTTAAACGATTCCTTTGATTAGGATTCGCAAGTTTGGGTTAACATTCGTTTGGACCCGGTAAGGGACCTTTGATTTTTACATATCAATACTTTTGGAGAATAGTAACGTTTGTGCTTTTCCCCCATGTTTGAGGCATCATTTCAATCAGCATGAGGACCAGTAGGGATCCATAAAGGGCAAACTTGTGAATTTTCAAAAATCTTCTATTAAAAAATGTGATGAGCCAAAATCATTCTTTAATTTAGTTTAAACTATCGCTTTGATCAGCAGAGGTCTCAAGATTAATCAAATAAAGGAGCAAGTGTCGTTGGACCCAAAACAGTGTGGTTAATTCTTAAATCAGAATAGGAAAACTAATTTTTTCAGGCTTAGTTCATTCATAACAAGTGACAGGTGAAATCTAATAAGTGACATAGGTGGATTTCGGCCTATTTTATTTCAATAACTCATGTATCGCACTGAAATCACATATGGTTTATATTCCCATATTGACATCCTTGTAATGATAGTTATAATATCACATCTATATTGACGACCCCTCTCAAACCACAGACATCATCAATGCTAATAGAAAACGTATAATGAAGAAAATAATGAATACTGCAACGTTGCTATAATAATAAGGATGTTTCATTTCAGACGAAGACTAATACACCATGAAGACGAAATATTATATAATTAAGGCTATCGCATAGCAATACAATTAGTATAGCAACGTATTGTCAAACTTTCCCACACTCGTTTATATAATTGTCTTTAAATAGCAATATATTTGATGTTATCATTTTGGAAGAAAATTACAAAACTACAAATTAATTTTGTTTTAATATGTTTTAGAATCTTCGGAGGGCAAACGGAACTGTTTATGTTTGTTTTATTATCTGCATGCATTGCACAGATATAATTCAAGAAGATGACGGACCAAGTATATATATGTAAACTTAGATATTATAAACAAATAGTATCTGTTCTTATAAGTATCAAATAGTGCCACACTAACTGTAAATATGTAAGTAAAATCCGTAATAAGCCAGATTTTTTTTTTTTCAAAATATCATACCATACAAAATCGAAGTGAGAGTAAACATTTTTCAATTATTTTTGCAATAATTGCCATAAATGGGCAAAATAGAATCCCTCAAACAATATCCAGTAAACGGTAAACACAATTACTATAATAAGGTATATATGTATACCCTGTAATTTGAATTCATCATTTTATCATGTGATATTTATCAATTTAAAAAAAAATGTACCTTTAGTGTACAAATAAAGTTCAGCAACTACTTTAGATACGTATTGCCCAAATGTGTCGTAATTGTAAACACATCTTTACATTTTGTTACTAAAAACGGAATACAAGAATATTTTTTTTTTAGAACCACCAGAGAACTTCATTAACTTCAGTTGAAGATTTATTTATAAGCTACTCAGATATGAAATTGATTTGACCAAGTATTTATTAAATGATATAACAGCTAGATTTAAAAAAAAAACATACATTACACTTCTCATGAATATAACTATAGTAACAAGATGGGAACTAACAGTTGATATTTGTAACGAAAGCAAACCAATATTTATGTCATCGTTTTCATTTTTAAAATGCACGCAATACTGTCATTAAATTGTGATACGTATTTAATAGTTTACTTACATTTTCATTGAAAATGAATACAAACTATATGAGGCATTGTCAGCAGAATAACCAGTTTGCTACTATTTTAAGTACATATAATGTTTATTTTCTAAGTAATAGAGACCACGTAACAGTATTATATTTCATTGGTAAATATGTAAGTCTCTTTCAGAATAAGTTTATCTCTGAAGTATAAATATAAAACAAAGTGAATTATTCAAATGCGTTACGATAAAATATGTAATATGCTAGTAGTGCTACTTAATTGACAAACATTGTACATGTATTTGTCTTCAAAGTTCTTTACCTAATTCTGAAAATAACTATTTAACTGAAATGGAACATGTATTAGACAATTGTATTTCATATCACTCGTCGTGAGCTTGTACATTAAATGAACGTATTCACAGATCAAGTAAGTGTTCTGCGTAATGGTTAATAAAATAGTTCAATTAATTTTGATTAAAATAACACCGGTGAAGTCAACACGATTGTTTAATAATACACTATGTTGTTTTTTATATGGAAATGATATGCTGTAAGCATCGATGCTGGATTCAAAGTAACTTAATACACGCACAGTTTAATTCATTGCCTTGCTCGTGTTGTAATTCATCTGTGATACGTGTGGAGTATGCATATCAGCTCCCTTACATTTCAATTATCAGCCGTTGTATTATGGGAACGATTGTTCTGATAATACTGATTTATTTAGAAATTAAATGTAACACGTATGCAAACAGTTATGCTTGCAAACTAATTGTGAATTACATAACATAACTTTGGAATTTATTAGCAGGTGAACGCTATCTCACTGCACACGTACTTACACATTACGGTTGATTTGAGATTGTCTTCCTAAAACGATTTACAATCCTGATGTTAATGCGCGTCAGAACTTTTATCGTGTTTCATTTTGAATATCAATGATAAAACGTCACAGCCGTTTTAGTTAATCTGATGAAAGCGTAAATAAAATAAAAAAATGATAAAATGAACGTCGCAATGTAAGCAAGTGTTGTTATTGTACTATCTATATCATGCTTGATTTTGAAAGTTAGGTCAGATATATTTACTGACACCCATTCCGTTATATTATCTTGTAACCAGTATGAATTTATCAGGCGGCGAGGTAACTCTAATTGACAACTATCAGTTTCATTCATTTTTGCTTTTCCCTATACGAAATAAAGTCTATTTCAGAGAAATTAAATTTAGATTTGTAGTGCGAGACCTCCTTCTTATCAAGATGCGCAAGTCGTAAAAAAAGGTAAAAATCATGAAAATGTGGTCCTCTAAGCAAGATCAAGTTCCATTTGTACAAGTACATGTAAATCTGCGTTTATAATGTGAACATTGACCGACTCTCCTAAAGCATACATTGCAGAGATTGATGTTTTTTTTCTGTTCCAAAGTAGATAAACTCGTCAGATTAGGAAGTGTTAGGTTAGTCTAGCAAAGAGTAGTTAAAGCACTATTTATCTATTAATCAAATTATATATTTCATTCTATTTTTCTCAGGTTTATATACATACTAAATATTGCTAAGATGTCATTTTACGTTGAGACATTAAAACATACCAAACAGAAAGCACACACACACACACAAGGAATGCCAGAGAAAACCTTGAGTATTTTGGCATTAAACTCTTAACTTGGTGCCATAAACAAACATTACAAATACAAAGATAAACAAAATACTTAAATATTTATGAATACAAGGTATATTATTTTTAAACTGCCGCTTTATTATATGCGTCGGTTTTTAAAAATTAATCATTTGATGTGTTATTCTTTCCATTTTGAACGAACTGTTTTCGGTATTCCGATCAACTTTCCTCTACCGCGACAGTGTAAGTAAGTGTGTGCATAGTTTACTACATATCAGGTGCGTGCACGGAGAATTTCTTAAAAGCGAAAATATGTTCGGAATGTTTACGGAGATAAATGTAATCAAAATAATGACAGACCTTTTTTGCGTCCCGCGATAAAGTATTACATGCATCAATTTTTTGTTTACTGTTAATTTAACAACAATTAGGCTAATTATGGCATTGAATCGGCACACACACTATTTTATGTACATAACATATTATAAATAAAGTCTCCACTCTCTATCATAAGTCATGACGAGTCGAGCGATAGCACAAATATGGCACGCGTTTATATATATTTTATTATGTTCAACTGATGTTATTTTAGTTCTAAATAAAAAAAAAAAAAAACCGAAAGTTAACTGTTAAAATAGGCAATTATCGGTTTTGATGCACTGTAACTATTTAAAATATGTTTTTTACACTCAAACATCGACCCCCAAAAAATAAAAAAAGAGCATAAAAAACAAAAGAGGAACACAAGCTGTGAACCTTTTTACAGATAACTATCGATATACACAAATAACACATATTGTAACTATTTCATTAATGAATAAAATGTTCTCTTTCTATCAATATACAATAAACACTATTTTACAGGAAACTGTATTGTATTCTCTTGAGGTACGATAAACGCATACGCGTATATACATACTAACAGTAAATAATGCAGGCAATGAAATGCTACCTTCGTGCTGCTCAAACGTCTCCTTGACATGATTGTAAGCACAGATAACAATGGATGAAGGTATACGCATATAGTTAATACATCATAAATAATTGGTTGTCTGTCTAATCCTACGTTCTATGACTATCATATGAAAGCGTATCCATTGCTTTGTAGAATTTATTATTTTATGTTTCCAAATGCTGTGATCATGTCTGTCTGGGGTGATAGGATGCTCGTAAATCCGCAATATCAACGTTTGAACGTGGCGCGAGGTTGATATGCAATTGTTAAACATGTATACCTCCAACGGTACCATATTACAATATACGGACGTACATGTAACTGACAACAAAGCTAATTGTATGTTTTTAACTTGTTTGCGCTTGAAAATTTTAGAATTTTAGAATATTAGACTTGACTTGCAAGAAAATCATATATATTTCACTATGGCAGTCTTTGATATATAAAAAAAGATATTTTTGTTTCAAAAACAAAGGTATGATATCAATATACTAATTTTTTATATCACATATATTCCCGTAACAAATCGCTTGAAACAAATCTGCATGTATCGAACTAATATATTAGAATAATGTGAATTATTCAATAGAACAACACATATCTTTGTAGAGGGATCGAGCCCACTGGGAGACCAAGGATTAAGGTGCATATGGAACTGGAATTAGATTGTAATACGAACGATGTAAATGTGTATGGGACATATTTAACATTGTTTTTGATTGCGTTTGCATTACTGTTTTTACGAGAAGGCGCTCGAGAAAATGACAGATGGCGTGACATTTTGTTTGATGATCTGTTGTGGATAACTATAACCGTATTGATTAAGTGTGTGCATTTACATGTTTAATCATGTGTTCACTAATGCTACCCAATACAGTAACTGATCGTTTGTTTTGATGTTGTTGGTTTGTTACAGTTGACCCGTCTCTTCTTTTCCAACAGTTAATAATCTCAATTCACTATAACGTTTAAATCTTGAGTTGAAAAAAAGAAACGACTGTTAACAATTATATAACTATTTTTTCATTCTATGCAAATTAGCACGTGACAAATAAATAATATGAGATGGCACCATAAATATAACAACTCAAAAGCTATCGTGGATTTGCATTCTTAGAAATGAGAAGCTCTCGCCCTACGATGGTTAACTTAAAAATATTTCAATACACCGGTACAACCATTTAACCGAAAAAATTAGTACATATATTATCACATTTTTGCGTCTTCCATTGATTGAGGAAATGTTATGTAATAGTAATGTAGTTTACTCTTCCAAAATGTTCAGACACCAAACACGTTATCAAAACCTGATATTTCAACGCAACAATGACCTATTTCTTTATTTGTTATTTGTAGATGGAACAGTTTTGTGTTGAACCCTCAAAATGCTTCTTGATTCTTGTATCGATATATTCGCTTTCCAAGCACTTATGCGCCTATTTTATGAACGTTACCCATTTGTGTGTGATTGCGTTTTGAAGGTAATATAAATGTGGGAATAAGTATGTGTTTTATCATTAATCTGCGAATATTAGTAAATTGATTTTATTTTATCACGTGCTACTCTCGTTTTATTTGTTTTTAACTTAAAAAGGTTAAAAAAGTGAACAATTTACATTACATTCAAGTACCAATTAGGAGTTACAGCTTAATCGTAAAAGAACACATGCGCTTAAGATTGACATTAATGAATTTACATTTAATGAAAAAAGCGTAAGACTTAATAGTATACCAAATAGTTTTTTTAAGACTAATTATTTAACCATTATTTTGCAACGCTTTATACATAAAGTTTTAACTGTGCGTACTTTCCAGTAAAGGGTACCGTCTATTTTTAAGTGCATTGCTGGAATTAAGATGCAATATAATACATGTCAGATATAACAATTAGTTTTATAATGGGCTTTAAAAAGGCAGACGAATGTACAGAAGTAGATCTAGAACAGCCTTTTTTCCGTTACTGTTAACTTACTCACATCAAATGTTTGAGCCGAGCTATGGTGAAACCACTGAACAAACGGCGTCACCGTTCAGGGCAACTGATTATAAGACATCTGTTGAGATCACAAATCGGCCATTATGTATGGATGGCTTAGACCAGTGCAAAAGAGTCGAGCCAAAGATCGGAGGGTCGCAAATTCGCTCGTCTTCTTTAGCTATATGTGATGTCCTTAAGCAAAACATTTTTTGACTGCATATGTTAAGTACTGGTTCTATCCAGGAAGACTTCGAGCGCAATTTGCATCAGTTGTAATAGTTTGTTTCACAATTGGAGTAAAATTAATAAGTTTAAATTTAACTCCATATTATCTTATTACTAAATTATTGATATATCCGATGAGCATGTACATTGGAAATAATTAGCCTTGACATAAAAAAAAGACACAACGACTTTACAGATCATATGAACAAACATACACATATACGCAATAACTGATATTATTTCTTCACTTTGAAGTTCATAAAGTAAGAAAATGCCATTTTAGATAATATCGTATTCGATAATGTCAATGGGTTATCATAACAATAAAGAACAATACTTGTGTTATCAAGCGTAATTTATTTATAACTTTTCTACTTCTAATAAAAAAAATGTCTTAAAGGGAATTCATCAGGATTTTTCAGTCTTTTAATATTGGCTAAATACACGTGTTTCCAATATATCATGCCTATGTATACCCCCTGACCCCAAACAGCCAAAAGGATATCTATTTTAACATGCCAAAATAATGTATCAAAACGGAATTCTTTAACTATACGCCTAGATAATACTAAAGTAG
Source organism: Panopea generosa (assembly GCA_029582155.1). Classification (NCBI taxonomy): domain Eukaryota; kingdom Metazoa; phylum Mollusca; class Bivalvia; order Adapedonta; family Hiatellidae; genus Panopea; species Panopea generosa. The sequence continues at coordinate 16,359,182 of CM055907.1, read as the reverse complement.
TTTTCCTTCTTAAAAGTGCAACGTATTTGTGACGTAGCAAATGAGCTGCGTGCTTCACTTTGATTTCAATTTGACCCAAAGTGCACAGGGGCAAATCCAGGATTTCTGTTTAGAGAGGTGCAACACACATTAATTCTGAACGGGCACATATGTTTTCAGTAGAAATATAGTGGATATTAATAAAATATAGTTGATGTAGAGGGGCGTAGGCTGTTTACTAAAGAGTGTATCCGCCATTGATACAGGCTGAAAAAATGTTTCATCTTAGATAGAGTCAGAATAACATCAAGCAGTATCAAGAGCTGTTTATTTTTAGAATGGGAATTTCGTTTTAAGTTTACCACTCCAATTTAGATATCGATTTTGTCACGTTTTGGTGGATTTAACTTATCAAACCATTTTTTTATTAATGATAATGAAATTTGTTTTATCCACTTTAATAATTTTTTTTTTTTCTAAGAAATTGCTAGCGTTTTTTCCTGATATACTCCCTTTAAGAGCAACATTACCAGCCATACTAATACTCATTCTGATGTATAAACATTACTGTATATGAACATTGCATGTTAGGACTCTCTTAACTGATATAAAAACTAGCAAAATGAACTGCATTGTATAAGAGGAAAGGTGGTGATTTATTATTTAAATGAAATAATGTTTTGTGTTTGTATTGATACAGTAATAAACACGTGACATAAGAATTTTGCAAAATGTTAAAGTTTAGATTTATGAACAAATACAGTATATCACATTTGTAAGTTATACATCTTAGTTTGGAATGATGATCATGTTAATATCATATAAAACCAACGAGAGCCACCTAGATATTTTGTTAAAGCATGTTCTGCGTTTTCATAGACCGGCTGTCTTCAAAAATGTTAATTTCGAAAAACACCATTATATTTACAGTTTATTTAGATACTAGAGCCAAACTGTTCTATTTTTCTTTTGCTTAGTAATGTGATAGCATATTATGGTATTTATGCATTTTAAATCTTCAGCGCACAACACAAATTGAAGCATCTTTATCTGATAAGCATGCAGCATTTCTGAATTCCATATCTTTATCACATCAACTCATAAGGCAAATAAAACACACTCGCAATTTCTTGCATTTTCTTATTTTATCGCGATTTATTTGCCCTTGATATTGATTTGCATTTAAACGTCACAAATGTTTAAACGGAAATTCGTAACACGTTAAACATAAAAGAAACACGCACAACAGTCGCTTATGTTGATGTAACCAATTCATGTCTTTATGATTAATAACTAATATCCCTCAATGTCAATTAAAGTAAAAGGCTATCTTAAATAGATGTGCTGTGTATATCTGAAGCGTCGACGATGTATCGGAAAAAATGAGAGAAAAAAGAACAACAAAAAAAACAAAACAACAAAAATAAAATAAAAAATAAAATCATACAAACACATATACAGCACAATTAAAACAATACACAATGCGGCTTCAGTGATGATTTAGACTTTTTGTTTCCTTAATCAATTGCATCAATAAGAACTGATTTTGAACAAGACTTAATTTAACTCCCTTATGTTTACACTGATTAGTTGATACTATATCGGAAATTGGTGGAATTGGCTTTCACTGGACTGACATACGTTGTTAACTCCATATCGGACCGAGTACCACTCGGCTTCCAATCTATTTGTTGCCCCATCGAGAGGCGAAGACACGACGTGGTGTTAGCAGAGAGTCGGTATTATCCATGTGTCAGATATATTCATAACTGTGCTACTCAAGTTAAAACAAGATGCGATTACGTGTGGCATTCTGTCGGATTATTAGATTTGTTCTCAGTTGTCCATATGTTGTACTGGCGAATAATTAGACGTCAGGAAAGGCTTTAAATAGTTCTAGAATTTCATTTTAACACAATGTGTGCAGGTGTCTTAGGAGTGAAGTTCTATATTTGTTGTTTTATTTGTTTCGTCTATATCTAATACCAGGTATCTGATTTGATATTCTATGTATGCGATCTTTTGAAGTGCAGATATAATTTATTAGTTGTTTATCAGTTTTATGGGTGTTCGTCATGGTGGTTAAACAACTAGACTCTCTTTTTCTCTGGAATACAAAGTTAATTATGCGAAAACCCTGTTTATGACTTCGCTCTGTTTTTATATGAATAGAAAGCAAGTTGTGAACAACCAAATCGTGTTTATTGTAACGTAGGGAGTGCTTATATAAACTATTTGGATATTAATTTTGTAGTTCTGAGGGAGGAAATGGATATTACAGTCATGTGTTCTTTTAAATATTGTATTGTGCTTATGTTGCTTGGGAGCTGGATTACTTTTGGCCAAAATTCAAGGCCCATAGTTCGCCAACTTGGCGAAAGGATCGTTAAATTGAAAGTTGGTAATGTGCGCGGAGTCAAAGTTGAATTTCCGGATAATATGTTCAACCTTAAATCGGTTGAATATTTTCCGGGCATTCAGTATGCTACTCTGAGAGGTACGGGTGGTACTGGGCTACGTTTTATGCCCCCGTCTAGTTACATGCCAAGATGGGGTAAAACTGTGAAGGAATATACACAATCATCACCCGTTTGCCCTCAGGACGAAATGGGATACTTAGCAACACTTCCAGAAGGGTCATCAAGGAGATTTATGACAATTGTTGAGAAAGTTAAAAAACAAAAGGAAGATTGCCTCTACCTTAACGTGTGGTCTTCTAAACCAGGTAGGTGAAGTAGAATAACTACGAAATAAATACTATTTTGTTAATTTACATTTCCGAACCATTCAAGTTAATATGTATCCTACCATGCACAATTATATCAGAAGAGCGGCATACATAAAATCCTATATCACAATTTAAACATGTGTTATTATGTTATAACGCCAAAATACCTGCACAACTTTTTTATCTGGGAATAAATGATATTAGAAACATATTGAATGAGTCTACAAAATATGGCATACAGAAATTATATATGGATAGAAAATGATCGAGAACTGCATTAACACATCGAATTACCTGATTTTATGCTAATGAGCCATAATTTGCTTCTGCTGTACTCTACTCTTTGCTGGTTAGAAATTTAAGCTTCTAAAGAGTTATTGATTTATTGATTTTACAATATAAACTCATGTTCATGAGATAGTTATTCCATTAGGTGTATATTTATGATAGCATTAAAGATTTAATTAATGTAAATTTTGTATAAAAGAAAATACTTGAGATGTAATCAAAAAAACTATTCTTGTATCAAATTTTAAATTTATATTAAGACACTAAAATAATGATATATACAATTATATATATTTGTTATTTAGCTAACCTATATGTAATCTTGTATTACATTGTAAGCAACCAGAGTTATATTATTTACACTACCCTTGTGGCGATGTTTTTTTATTTCAATTAACACGCTAAACGCACAATCATATTAACTCACATGCTTCATGTTTAGAATGTGCATAAATATTTTTTTACAGAAATTGTTTGCATTGAAAATCAAATTTTTTTTTTGGTTCTGCTGATACGACGATACACATAGTTTCGTTTTATAGTTTTTACACATAATGATTTTAAATCTTAAAATTCAAAATAAAAGGCCAACATTGTTTAATGACGTTTAACTGAATATTTTAAGTGTTTAAAGAATTACACTTGATATAGTCATTTTCTTTATATTAAGATAAACAATCAGTCCATAAAATAACAAACTGAAATATAACAACACAATAATACTTGCAGATATTAAGTTTAGCCATCAACAGGTATTGTGTTCTAATGTAGAATACTATGATATTGAGTATGTAATTTATAAATTAAAACTGTTTTCCCAGGTTTTGATAACAATATTCTTTGAGAAGCAACAGTTGATCCCAAGTTGACGATGATGAATGGGTTTTGCCTAAAAGACATTAAAATCAAAAAGTAATGAAATAAAAAAAATATAATTCATTGCGCCGCCGTAAAACTGATGTAGAGCAGAATTTCCTTTGAATGAATGGCTCCAGTGAATCTAATAGCGCAAGGTTGAGATCCCTGGAAATTTCGATAACTGTAAATTATCATTTTTCTTTAAAAGAATTTGGAAATGGGTAATTTGCTTCTTGGTTCTCATTTGAGGGAAATCAATGCAATTTATAACTATTACAATGGGAACATGCCGCAGAAAATATTAGATTAGAGGATGCTACGCTATAATCGTGACAATTTACATCATTCAGGATTCAAGCTGATCAAATTATCGTTGGAATGAATATAGCTTCTCATTGTCAAAACTACTTACTATACATATGTATACTAATATATTTTATACGATAGTACCCCTGTGTATTCAAACATAACTTACACTCTGACCTTGGGTATTATATGTGCCTGTATAATGTCATCGTCTATATACTGACGACTTAAATCATTAAATATTGACTGCAGTGGTCTTACAACTTTAGTAACAAAAATAATTACAGACAGTTTGTCTGAAGAAAACGATATGGATGTTAAAAGAAAATAAACTACATATGATTTGGAAATTTAGATCCACAAAAGAAACGGTAAGATTCAGATAAAGTTAAATCTTATTCTATAACTAAATAGCACGTATTTGCTGTTTGAAGGCTTTTTTTCCCTACGTCAGAATATCTCTAATTTAACAACATGCAACAGCAACAATAAAAAACTATAATACATTTATTGAATATTTAACGTCTTTTTTATGTCATCGAGGGATAACAGACTATCAGTAAAGCTAACCATTGTTTCCTGGGATCCTGCAAGGTAAACAAGTACTCGAGCACACGCCATCTCCGCAAATAACTAATAACTTTTTTACTTGAATTAGCAGTGAGAGATGAATGGTCATGAGACACATGCCGTATATTAATCACCACAGAGGCTGTTGCTGGGCGGGGATTCAAACTCACGATCCCTGGATTGAAAGTCAGACGCGTTGCCGACTGAGCTAATCGGGCCCGGCTACCAAACAATATGATCCATGTTACTTTTACATGTAAAAATAACGAAAATAATATAATTTTAGTAACAGATTATGTCAGTTGTGTAGTTTAGTTCTATCCTACCACGTCCAGTGCAGACACATGCATGTACCAGATATTGCATTATAGTAAAAAGGCCTGGTATATCTAAACATTTGTTTCGCTTGAGTAATGAATTAGGAAATGCTACGGTTAAAGAATAATACATTTTTTTTTCCTTTTTTAATATGATATACCCATCTTGTCAACTAGATAAGAAAGCTTTAACCAATATTTGTCAGTTGTGCCAAAAGTCACTCAAAATCAACACTATGTGGAACTATTTAGAAAGACGATGGAAATTCTCTCTCGTCTACAGATAACTACGTCAGCTGCACGTCGATAGATCACCCAGTATTACGGTGAATATTAGGAAATAGAATAATCAAGTTGATACGCTTTACATATTCCTTCACTTAATTTCGTTAGCTCGCGAGATATAAAACACGAAAGCGGCTTCCAAATCCATAACACCACATCACCAATCTCTTGAAATTGTATCTCACATTCATACACCATGCAGCGTATTACATTATGCAGACATTAAACGCGATAAGCAATTGTACATTAAACAATTTTCTTATCGCCTTGGTATCAACGTGAGCTTCAAACAGGAAGTAAAAAATGAATCGTTATTTTTTTTTGTTTATCAGGAAGTATGTGAACTGAAGCGAACATAAGCATATATGCTAATATCTAACGATTTGTTAAGACATTAACCAATATCGGAGTACATATCGCGTATGTTTGCCTCTTTTTCATTAAACATGTTTAGGGATTTAGTTTAAACTTATTAGAAGTAATTTATTTCGTCTTCAACATATCACGTTAGAAGTCTTCCCGGGTAGAACAATTACTAGACATAATACAGAATAAGCACCTTGCGCAAGTATACCATACATAACCGTAGTGGAGGATCGAACCCACGATCATCAGGGTGTAGGGATTTACATTTAATCGTGCATCAAATAATTCGATTTAACAATCATTCACAGACTTGATGCTGTTACTGTATCTGACTTCTTTATTTCTTAAGAAAGTTTGTCATTGGCAAAATAATACCGCTCTTGTGGGCGTGCGGGGTGTTGTTTATTGGGGTATGGCTCCATTTAATACAGTATACTAACATAACGGTACTTTTTTATTGACATACGTTTTACGAATCATGTGAACAAAACATACCAAAAATAAACACATTCGATTTATTTCAATAAAACTAAAATACTCAACAAATATAAAAGGTCGTCTCAAAAGCATTTACAATTTCCTCTCACCGCTAAGGTAAGTATATTTACAATTACCTCTCACCGCTAAGGTAAGTATATTTACAATTACCTCTCACCGCTAAGGTGAGTATATTTACAATTACCTCTCACCGCTAATGTGAGTATATTTACAATTACCTTTCACCGCTAAGGTGAGTATATTTACAATTACCTCTTACCGTTAAGATGGGTATATTTACAATTACCTCTCACCGCTAAGGTGAGTATATTTACAATTACCTCTTACCGTTAAGATGGGTATATTTACAATTACCTCTCACCGCTAAGGTGAGTATATTTACAATTACCTCTTACCGTTAAGATGGGTATATTTACAATTACCTCTCACCGCTAAGGTAGGTATATTTGAGTTCCGCTCGCTTCAAACACGTTCTGTAAGAACGTTTGCCAATTACATGTATTTGTCGAAGGACTGTGGTTCTACTCTGTCTTATTCTGAGATGTTCCCAACCAATAAAACTGGATATGCCATATATCGTTTAACCAAGATTGTGTTGAAATGTCGTTTAGCTCCATTAAAATATTAACAACGAGGTACATATATAGAAGCACCATCGAACATAGAGATAAACTCGATCGATATATGTTTCAAAACACGTGAAGTATATGAAGCGACTTTCAAGACAAACACACTTTCATTTATTTTATGTAATGGACAGGCACAATTACCAACATGGAGTGTTTATAAAGTACATTCCAAAAATATAATATATCAACGCATATAACAATAACTATTAAAATAATTGAACAACATCGTATGAGCTTTGTTAATTTTTGCCATGTAATGAATAAACTGACATATAATTTTACACGCTTTTAAATTTCGTATCCACCCTTTTATTTATTGTTTCAATGTTAGCAATTATTTCAAACGAGAACATTTTACAACTATACAAATCCAGTTATTTTTGTTCATCACAGTTAGAACGTTAATGTTGCTAATACTATTATATGAAACTTTCTAGAATGTAAACCCCATTATTCTATAATCATAACTAATAAATATTGCATAAAATAGCTGGATTCTTTCAATTAGCACCGTCGTGCAGCGACTTACGTTTAAATAGAAAACTTTTTGTTTACAAACAAAAAAACAACAACAAAAACCCCACACATCAACAATTTCTTACACATGTAACAGTGCATGGGATTCGGGGCACAACTCGTAGTCTATCACTCCAGTGAGATCACGGACTGACGTCATTATAGTATGATTATACAAGCGTTTGCTGTTTCTTATTCAAAGGTTTAATTTGAGAATAATTATGAACTAATGCTGATATTTCTATGATTACATGACTCTATCTTATCGTGTTGAAGTATTCTGTTGATGTGGATATCGTTATATTGATATCTGAACATGTTACTTCACGTTTATAGAAACTTAATGTGTTTCTGATATCTAAGCAAAACAACCTTTAACGTACGTTCGTTTTCAAAATGTTTTAGATAGCTATTTTCATGTAAATTTTAAAAATATATGAATTCGTATATATATTATAAAGAAATATTACACATGCTCTAGGAAATGGTGCATAATTGCATGAATGTACCCAGAGAACTATTACAGCTTGGCAGTGAAAATCTACCAGGCCCTGTTCGTTTTAAGAATGAAAGTTAATCATGATAAATGTATCGATATTCAGCATCAGCAAGAGCAGATGCGACATCAAGGCAATTTCCTTAACTTTTACAAATGTGATAAAAGCGCGTTTGAAGACGTTTTGTAACTTAATAATCAACACGTCTCTGGTCACAGAGACCTGTTTCATTATATGATATCATGTTAATTTAATATTTTCATTTAAAAACATGATAACGTATATGTAAATGGCAAATTAAGAATCCCCATATGCGTCCCCATGGCAATAAATGTCTTAGGAAGATATTTATGGGATTTTTATTAGTGTTCAGGTTTTACTCAAACCGCTAGAGCAGGATTGGGATTCAGATTTATTTTCTTATGATTATTTATGAGTTGATCCCCGTCTTGGAGGAATTTCGTAACACAGTGGATTCAGACATGTTTTTATTCTATACCAGACGATGTATTTAGCAATCCTTAACATTCTATATATGCGTCTATTTATATCACATATGAATAATAAATGAACATAAGATATCACACTTGGACTTGTAGGAAACTGTAGACGTTTTAAGAAACTCTCGCCGTCTATTGTTTTGTCACTTATGGCAAAGGAAGCGTGCATAAAAATAATTAAACAAGTATAGAAAATCAAACAAAACGACATTAGTAATTTCCGAATGACAAATGATTTGTTTTACTTCAAATCTATAGAAACCTATCTATAAAATTTTAAGATTATATATTTAACAGACATTTCCATGTTCAGTTGAAACATAAATATTATTGATTAATTTAACCATACTCAGAACGTAGTTTATTTGAGGATGTCGTTTGGGGCGACATACGCGCTATTTGCTTTTTGATAAAAAATCACCGCCATTTTCTTCTATTTGTTTATATGAAGACTATCAACATTAAGTACACTAGACACAACAATGAATTAACTTCCAAGTGATAAAAGAAAACTATCTTTTGCTAATGACTATTAATTTAAACCTCATGTATGGCATACGGCGTGTTTTATGATGGCTCATTTGGCATATTATTTATCAATTGACAGTTTATTTTTCGTTTTCATTTCGTTTCCTAGACCAGTTTAATGCTAGCTGCTGTTCTATCAAAATGCAAAATGCATTCTCTATATCGATGTTCTAGCACTATATGCTCGTAAGTAGTTCCTCGTTTCATTGACCGTTACGTCCTTATTATACTTAGCCATCGATATGCATTATGTATTAAGCGATGCAACTCGATGTGCTCCTTTCAAGACAACTGTTAACTGATTATAGTGAAAGTGACAATAAATGATATAATACGTTTTCATGTATATTTTACGAATATATGCATTTACTAATATTTAACAGCAATCTTTAGAAATACTTATATTGCACTTCGCGTATAGACATGTATTTGCACGGGTATATATGGTCACAGTAAAATCATTTACAGGTTAGCAGTAAAAAAAAAAAAAACAAAAATAAAAACATCCCTCATATATGAATAGTTATACTGGACAAAGTTGTTTTAATAACTGCTCAAGGTTTGTGAAAAACTGGATTTTTGGATTCAAGTATAAAGTAATCACACCAGAGGTTGCGGGTTCGATCCCAAGCTCGACCCGATGCCTCTCATAAAACAACACTCATTACTGGTTCTATCCAGTAAGCTGTCTCGAGATCGGTTTATATAAGCGCTGAGCTTTAATCGCAATCAAGCTAAAATAAATAAGTATAAGCTAAATTATCAAATTTATGAAATGTACGAAACTCTCAACGGGTAACCCTGATTGTATGCGCATAAACCGCAGAAAAACGTCTTTATAGTCATGCAAGTGTTAGGTTAATTAACTAAACAATAGCAATAAGAAAATATACGTATTTGTTACAAAACGTCAAATTGAAAGTAAAATCCCAGAGTTATACAAAGGTATCTCCTTTGTTTATTAAACGACATGTTTATTATCATTAACATCGTCTATTGAGATACTCTTTGACATGTTCTCCGCTGACACCATGATATTCTCCGATATTCCAAACACGACTGTCCTACTTTTGCTCTTGATGCTATAACAAAGATTTTCCCTAAACTAGAGAACATGTTGATTTTCGTTTTTTGATTTAAAGCAGACTTGTCCGATCAATAACCTTGTCCACCAACACATGAACATCAGGGCGAGTGTAACAGTAGAAGACGCTTTAGCATCATTTCCTTCTTCAGAATTTTCCTAAATAGATATCATCGATTAACCGTATTACAGCTAGGGGACATAAACGTTTATGAAAATAAACAAGGCCATGTTAAGGTAATGGAACAATTTGCACAATGTATGTTTTCGGAATTGTCAAAATTGAAAACAAGAAAATTGAAATAGAAAATAAGATGTGTGAACTGTTTTGCTTTTTTATTTTAAATTGAATTCATTTCGTGTTCTATTATCATGCCTTAAGACAGATTTACATTTTCATTTGATGTGAATTAATATTTATGATTTTTTTAACAAAATACAGAGTATTGTTCGACACGGAAGTTATTACGAACATGCATGCTATTTAATAAAAACACAAAGAGAAATGGCAACCAGAAGTATTGAAAGATGAAAGAGAGCATAGCCATGACAAACATTGGAAAGTGTTCAAAAGGGAATCATTAAGATGCATACTATTTGATTATACAGTTGATATGGTGAAAACAGTATACTCTTACATAGATTCAATGCATAAAGATAGGACCTGGTTGCTATGATTGTAAACAATATAGAAACAGTAACTGTTTAAATGTTTTAATTTTTGTATTTAATTTACATATACCTATAGATTGTTAGAAATTACATTGCCACCGAAGAAAACCTTTGTAAATAAACCTTTTGTTTTTCATTAATTTTCCTTAACCACCCTAAACATATATATATTTCAATAAAAACAAGTAGAAAGCTTTGATAGTTTTGGATTGAATCCAAGTTGAGATGTAATCAGCCAACCTCCTATTGTGATTTTAGTCTTGTTCAAAGACAAGAATAACTTAATATATAAAACAGCTTAGTAAGTCATAGTATCAGATTTGTACTAATGGTATATCGAGATCCTGAGATCAAGGGTAATTACTTAAGGAAATGAACATACATGTAACACGTGCAAAGTGAGTGATCAGCGAAGGCGTTCACCTAACCTTAAACAAAAGTTTATATATCTCACAAAGGGTCCACTATGGTCGAGTGGTCTAAGACGCCGTCTCATGACCACTAACCTCTCACCTCTAAGGTCGTAGGTTCGAGTCCCGCTCGCTCCAAATCTTTATGTATGAAAGTTTGTCAGTAACTTGCAGAAAAATGAGTGTGGGTTCTATTCAGATTCATACTGAGGTTTTCCTCTATCAACACAACTGGATATTCCAAATATAACCTGAAATGCGTTGAAAATGGCTTTAGACTTCATTCCATAAAAAATATCTCACACATGTTCAGCGAATTGAGATCATGTTGTACATGTATATGTATACGATTTGTACTATCAAACCTACAATGTAACGCATGTGTTGATCATTTCGTATATGTATACGATTATTTCACGGTTAATTCTTTTTTATCATGTTAAGCCTTACTATATACAGGTAAAGCATGTGTTGAAACATTATATAGTTGATGAACGTTACATCAAACGTCATGTATCTTACTAATCAATCGCAAATTTCAACAAGGGTGATTATATACAAAATTGTGTCCGAAGTTAAAACTGTCGCTCATGGGTATGCGTTCATGGGGAAATAAACGACAAAACTCGAAATATAAATCGTCTTAAATTTCCATCTTCCTGAATAATTTAGAATGCAAACAGCATGCAACGTTCAAACTAAAGCACATGTCAGTATTAGAACTGATATTTCCTTTCTAATAACTTTTGGAGCGGTTAACGCATTGCTAAAAATACATTAAGTCATTGCGATTTGCTATAAAATGTCTTAATTGGAAAGAAAAATGATCAATTTCGTAGCAGTATAGTGCGTTTTTATACTCCGTTACAAAGCAGCAAAATGTATATACTCTAAACTACACCAGTTATCTGATTTAGTTATCTGATTACGTTTGTAAAGTAATAAATTAATTATACCTTGAAAATAATCTACTGACCTATTTCTAATAATTTGTTGCCGATGATGACAGATACTTATCTATTTTCAGTATCGTTATTATAATTGTCATATTAAAATAACTCAATACAATACAATATCTTTTATTCACTCAGTTCATTAAACACGAAATCACGATGTCATACAAAATTGAAAATGTGTTAAGGCTCACATAAGATGGTTAGTAACAGCATTTATTTTTTAAGCAATGTACATGTATGTTTATATTTGTATATACCTCTCCAAAATTTGGCTGGAGAGTTCCATGTTATGTAAATCATCCGATTTACTGAATCCCTGCTCACATACGCACACACATACCACACACACACACACACATACACACACACACACACACACACACACACACACACACACAATATCCTTTGAGAAAAATAGTTATTTAAACTTACTGATTTTCAGTTTGTTCAATTCACATATTTTTTTATACTGTGCTTTATCCGATACGTTCATTATGCTTTTAAATTTGAGTATATTTGGTCGTACGTAGAACTTTGGTTTTATGAATGTCTTGCGAGCAATAGTTAGTCCATTGCCTACAAGTAAATAGTGGAATTCCTCACCAACACATTGGTTATATATCGTACAGATCCTGTTTACTCGAAAAAGGGTAATAGCCTTGTTTCAAGTGTGAATATGAACCGATGTAAAATTTAATCTGTGATCGTTAAAGCAAGTTTCAGTTCAATGAGCAGCATATTTCATAATATAACACGCATCAATTATAGGGCTTGTTTTACAATTAATTCAATTCGACACTTTCTATGAAATAAAATAAACATTACTCTTCAATAAATCTTAGTATAAAACAACAACAAATAATAAAAAAAAAAGAGATAAATTGATTTAACTGTGTAATGAGCAAGATGAGATTTATTGAAACGGAGTTATTGGAATAAAACATAAAACTCCTGAAAATACATCAGTGATAGAACCCATCAACATCATAGCGGCACGATAACGACGTGTGATGGTTAATTAACCGTTAAACGTCTTTACCATAACGTCGTAACGGTACACAAGGAGTACAAATGTTTTTTCAACGTTAAATAAACATTGCATTAAAAACTATTTGTAATTACCACTGTTACAAATATTCTGGAGAACCATGGATTATAATCAGTTAAGTTTACTTTTTACACCAGCGGGAGATACGATCAAAGACTTAAATCAATTCGTTAACTGCCTGCCACGAAGTGTAGAAACGCATTCAGGGAGTTGTTATTAGTTTAATTTGTAGGAGGCAATGCCAATAGATTGGATACAGCTTATTAAAATGGCAGAATTAACTGAATTATACATTTGTCTCTACATCTTTCTCGAAGGGATGTGTTTTAACTCTCTGAAACATTAAATAACACTAAAGTCTGATATTAGTTTAAAAAAGATATAACCATAGGGCGGTTACTCAGTAACGGCTGATAAAACAAATGGCTCACGTTTAAATTAGTTATTGTTACGCATGTTTTAGCATATAGTCCATGCTGATTAGGAAATATTCAAAAAATTGTTTTACTGGAACATTTATAGATAAGATAGCAGGAGACCATTGTTTTCAGTGGTAAATAAAATATATCAAATAAAACGTTAGAACAAAAATGATTTTAGATGGGAGAACTCCATGATTATGATATAATCATCCGTCAGAGTCTTCTTTGTTATATTTAAATACAATTAATTTAAACAATTAAAGTATTTTTATTTATTAGTAAAACTTATATTTTTTCTTCTTGCTGATATAAATATAATATATTATCTGGTTAAAGCATATACGCCCAAACCAATATTTAAATTGGAAATTAACGACAATTATTCAAGAGAGTCATTTTAAAGGATTATAATTAAACTGATTCAATATAGTAATCATCTCCAAGTAATTGTTTAAGATAAATAGAAAAAACAACATCTTTTCCTTAAGTACATGTGTTGTGTACAAGTAGTTCACTCTTTTATACTTTAAGAAATCTTACGACACAATGACAGAAAGGTTGCGGCAGTCATGATGAAACATTTCTTATATAAACATACTAACATTTTAACAAAATAATTCAATTTAAAGGTCACCGTGGATATTTTCTTTACTATATTTTACCTATAAATCAAAACAGCAGATTTACCAAATACTAACATTTTAAGAATTATGTTCTACCTTTATTGAAAATATTTAAATATATTTAATAGAGAGAGAAAATATCAATAAATCAAATTAAAATTTTGAAAGAATATTCATAAAGAGTTTGCTTATCTCGTCTGGTTTCAAACTTAAACAATTGTATAGTTTTAAACTTGCTATAATGTCTTATACATTGGGAAGCATTAACTCACATTAAAATGATATGTTACAGGAGACATAGCATCCACAACACATAGCCAGCCATAGAATAAAATTGATATAAGGAACAATTGAAATAGTACAGTACATAGATAAGACATGTCAACTAGGGTCATTGCATTGTAACGGTCTGTAGGAAAATTTGCCACTGGGAGTTTACACCTGGATAACGGGTGCATTCAATCTCGCTCTTCCCGCTGGGTGATACCATTAGACGAACGAATGTAAATACAAGCCTCAATTCAATCGGTGTTTGTGTTTGTTTGTCCGTGAATTCACATTACTTTTTTTAAGTATTTGATCAAGAGCAAATACTGGTAAACACTACTTACTATTAAGTGTAGAGACTTCAACGTTTTTATCATAATATTACATTATAAATCAATGAACAATCTTTTTAATACGTTACATGTTTTTTTCTTCATATATTATTCTATAATTATTACTTTAGCTGCTAAATTGACCATGATCACTTTCGCACCTGGCGAATATGTCAAACTTTCCTTCCCATATATTTTCTTTTGTCTTTTCCTTTTACTTAACAATTGCTTTTAAACATATTTTTGTTCTATTTTATTCTATTCTTGTGTAACGCGCAAAAATATCTTATTGAATGAAATGTTTAATAATGTACCATTAATGCCATGTTTTATTTCTGTAACAATTATGTATGGGAAGAGTCGTAGCTTATGTTGTTAAAAACTTTTAGCTCGACCCTATTATATACATTACTACACTAAGTATATAAAAAGTCAAATTTTGAAAAAAAAAACAACAAATAACGCAAATGTTTGAACATCGACATAGACCGATCTGGACTTGTTCCAATACCGCTCAGTCTGATAATGAATACATATATATACTAACTCCTGTTTAAACACAGCCACACAGCATATCAGCTTAATAAATCGTAATATAAGAATGTTATACACCAGATCAAAAGACATCATATCTGAACCTCATAAAACATGTTTAAATTTATCTCCAAGCGCTGTACTCAGATAGTGTTCAAATGATTTTCATTATTAATGTAAGTGGATCATATTTTATCGTTCAAGTACAATCTATTGTACACTAAGCGACTTTTTAAACTCATCACATACACAGGTAATTTGATTGCAGTTAATGACATCCGATTTTAATGAAAGGTCATTAACATTAAGAGTGCCATATCTGTCTTCTACTGTCAAAATTTCATGACTGAGACTTGAATGTTTGATGCATTGTTTCCATTTTTCGAAACTGCAAAAGTAAAAATTTACTGGTGTTTTTATTTCTTTGCATGTTTACAGGCGAATGGGTGAAACACTCGTTATTGATGCATGTGAATATTAACTTTTAGATGTAGCATCATGCACCAAAAATTATTAACGTATAAAAACTTTCTTTGCAGTCAGATAATATTTTCTGCAATAAATTTACCTCTATGTAGGAGGTGAGTCCCTGAGTGTATATACTGAACTCTATGTTCCGAATTGTTGATGAACATACATATACAGTAATGACAGTGGAAACCTTGGTTATTTTAATGTAGTCACGTTAATTGCTGTACCATGTATACAGATGGTTTACCACACGTCATAGTTAATCGCTGCTAAATATTGTTACATACAAAATAAAATAATGAACAACAAGACTGTATACTAGTTTTAGGTCATTATTGCAAAACCAATTACCTCTAAATATACTGTTATGCCGTAGTGATATTATATTTCGTGACTATTGTCGAATATGACAAATGGAACTATTTTTAATTTAGCTATTTCGTCATTTGATGAAAACTGAAACAAGAATACGAATATTGAAAATAGTAAAAGGGAACTAACGTTGCTGCCATTAAAGAAATCAGTTATCCCAGATGCATCTAGCGTTGATATTGTTTTATACAAGTCTTCATTTCTGAACAACAAGTTTCATCTAGTAGTCCTCGTTCGCCGCTGAAACTAGAATTTCTACAGAGATTTGTTTTATTGCTAATTACTACATCTTAAGCTTTGCACATACAAATTGTTAAGTATATACATGTAAGTACTTATTAAATTCTAATGGAAACCCTTGATCATTTGATGATTACGTAATCATATCTTTCATGGTAGGTCGTGAAAAGCCCCTCAGCTTATTGAGATATTAAATATTAAACAGCATAGCCATTATTAATAATGATGGTATAACTGTAATATCTAGTAAACATTGTGTTTCTTGAGATCATGTCTGGTGCAAAATACCATTGTTTATTTCACAAAATATGTATTTGAATTCGCTATTATCACCGGTATTTTGATGAGACTTGATCCATGAACTAAGGTGAATAATTAAATAGTTATATTCTTAGAGGTCCAGAAATATCCGTGCACCATCGATTAAATCAGAGTAAACGGTTAAGTTTCAAATATAAACATCTGATCTTGATATACTCTTTCGTAGCGTTGTTGTTATTTTGTGGATTGTCGCTCGGTAGATCTGAGTTCGAATCCACAAAATAAGAATGATACGATTTTAGCTCATTTCCCTAGAAACACCATTTCTCCAATAGTGCTTCATAAACGAATTCTAATATACAAAACTTAGGTCTGACAAAATAAAAAACAAATGTTCAGATAGAACTAGCCAATCATATCTATCAAATTGCACAAATATCTAGCGACCGTTCTATTACATATACGGAAGGATGACGGCATTGATTTGGTATACACAATTGAATAGAACAATATATTTTATGATTACTTCCATAAGCGACGCAGCTAATATTGATTAATAAATATAGATTTAAAACACGATTTATTTACGTTTAGAAGATGATCGATTGTGGTAAATGCATCGAAAGTCATTCGAATTCATGAACATGTTTATCATTCATGAACATTTTTTTTCTCAAAGCAATATCTACAGAAAGTAGTTAACAAAAGGGAATATTCAGGGGTTTTTTTTTAAAAAAAGAAAGAACAAAACTTTTTTTTTCTAGTTGCCTAATATACGTAGACAAAGGCGGAATAGGATAACGACTTTTGACGACACAATTATATCCCAATAATAGAAATGTCACTAGACATTCTTTAAAACATATTTTAAGAACTCTTTGAACTACAACTGTAATTGAAAAGTTAAATGATTAATAACTGGAGTTCTCAAGTACGTGTTTTTTTCCAAATATTTATCGACTCAGTTTGTTTTGTTTTATTTGTTTTGAATTTTATAAATCCAGTAAAATTTAAAAAAAAACAATCATTTAAGAAATATATATATAACTATAAGGAGTATGTAAACATTTTGAATTGCTATTTAGTCGAATAATGTTTTCAATATAATAACTGGGTGGTTTGAGTATATTTTTATATTGGAAATGTGACCTAATGATGCCGATTTAATATTGTGATAACGTTTGATCTTATTCGTTAACAATGGTGTTCAATCCCATCCAAAAGAAATAAACAGAAAAATGATAACTTATTTGATCCTATCATTTTCATTTTTACTGAATCGGATATCCTTGTTTTTTTTAAGATAAGGAATGCCTAAAATCTTCATTGTGTACACAACTGGTGTCTATATCAATGTATGCGGGTCCTATAACATTCAATTCATCGATGAAAACAACAAAATAAAAAGCTAACATTTGTTTCAGACAAATAATATTATAGAGAATAAATAATTGATTACTTAATAAAAAATGATTAATTCTGATTAACTTATTGCTTTTCTGAGATGTAAAACCTTCAAGAAATGAAAAATTAAATAGGTAATACATTTCTGTTAATTCGACTAATCGAAGGATTTACATTTTGTGAGTGTTCTCCTAATTCTATGCATGTATTATTCAAATGGATAAATATGCATAACAATGGCACATTGACAAATTGAAACGAAACTAAAGCTGCTTACAAGCAATACAATATCGCTTACGTTTCCAACATCTAAACTTGTCGAATAGTTACACTTGAACTGTCTAATTCAATAACTGGAAGCAAGGGAAAACTAAAACCAAACCGTCTGTGATCCACAATAAAGATACTCGTCATTTAAGGAAACAACAATAACTACCATTTGAAATCATATTATTTATATGTTTAAACAACGCAACAAATAACTTACACAAAGGAAGTTTTAGACATATTGCAATTGTTTAATATCAAAATTAAAAAATGAAAAAAGGAGTTTCCTCCTTTGCCGTTCAGAGTTTACATGATACAATAGCTTTAGGGTTTGTCGGCAAATTTGACGGGATAGTGGAAGTGTTTGCGATTTGTTTCTTCAGTTTGACTGTGCTTAGAATACTGTGTCAAGAAAACATCGCCTTGATTTGACGAACATTTGTTGAAATCGACCCTAAACACCATATAATACGAAATTTAAAAATCAATTTTAAAAAAATCCCCCCTACCACCCCCCACCCCCCCCCCCCCCCCCTCACCCCTCACCCAATAGGAAAAAAATATATTTCTAATTGTATAAACTTACCGTCTTTGCCCCAGACATATCTGAAATAAGGCATTTGTATTCAATTTCAAATTGTTATAGCTGACACAACCGGTTAAGAGAAGGGCTATTTTATATAATTATAGTTGTAGATAGCTATTTCATCATGTTTGTACAATGACAAACGATCGTGTTTATTTCACATTAAACTTGGAATCGAAGCAATCCCCACAATAAATGATGACATTGGTGATAACTAAGAATTATATAGCATTTGCTCTCATTTATCTGAATTATAACCTTGCAACTCAAGCCCCATTTTCATTAAATGTCTCATCTTGAGATTTTACTCAAATCAAATCTTTAAAAGGCTATAATTTCATTTTCATTGATTTGTTTTTGCGTTTTTATATTTTATCAATGAGTTTGGGAAACTCTTAATTTGGAATATTTAGTGAAACCGGCTTCTGTTGCGTGTTATTGAGAATATCTTCCCTTTCACCAGATACATGTATTAGTTTTATTGTATGAGCGAACTTTGTTTATTAATTTTGAGAAATAAAAAACATTTATCAGTAGATAAAAATTGGTAATGTCTGTGTTTAAATAAAAATATATATAATGGCAATTTCATTGTTTTCAATTGTTATTAAAAAAAACAACATAAATTTATAAAGTAATATGGTTTCGAATCCTACTTCTCCATTGCATGAAATACATAAAGGTATTCAATATAGATACAATCCATTGTCGTATGCTTAAATATAAAAACAGTTACAATATTTATAATCAAAATATATAAACATAGCTTAAATATACTTGTTAATATTAACATTGTATATCTTAACAAGCTAGTTTACTTTCCAAACTAATATTTTACATTTAAATATAAGAATATATAAAACATTTTTATATTAGTGACATATCAATCAATCTACTCTCGACATTTGGCATGCTCACTCTTTTCTTCGCCTCTTGTGACCATATCTCTTCTCAACGACACTTCATTGAAACAAACACTTAGTCTATTTTTCTTATATCAGGACTGAGTCTATCTGAGCACGTTTTGCCAGAAATGGAAATGTGCAAAATGTAACATATCCAGAATATGCGTGCAAAACTTGTTTTAAACAGGAGAAAATTTGACAGTTCTAAGCATGCTCTATATGACTTGCATTTGTTACCCATTATAGCTAGAATTAAAATTAAATTACTCACTTTCATGTACAACTGCTTTATTGGCAATGCACCAGTCGATTTGTCTGAGTTGTTAACACAATATTTTCCCAAAAGACCAGGTTTGAGGTATTCAGACTCCAGAGATAGGTGCTATGTTATTCCATTTAATAAAAGAAAGTGTTTTAGTGACTCATTTGGTATTGTAGGTTCTATTGTGGGACAGTCTACCGTTGAGCATTAAGATATCTGAATCTGTAGAAAGTTTTAAAAAGAATCTGAAAACATTTTATTTCCGAAATTTCTATGCATAGGCACAACAGTCTGGTTTATTTTAAACTTTATTTGAATTTTATGCAACGATTTTATGTAATTCGAACATTTTTTATACGTTGTAATTATTCAGATTTATACTTATGTTTTTATGTTTAATACTTTAATGCACAACGCAATTGAATAAGAACTTGTATAGAAACAGGCGTTTAATCAAATAAAGCAGCTTCATTTTCAGTTTCAGCCCGGCAACACTGAATTGTCTTGCATTATTAGCCGTATAGTCACCTTATATTCAAAACCAGTCTCAAAAACGATTCCCAAATGCTGAGTTGTGGAAGTACTCTTTGTCTGATCCCATATCAACAATCTCCAGCGTGCAAGGTGTGTATTTATCATTCCTATCAGCAGGGAGAATGTAAAGCTGTATTATTAAAATCTAGAGCATTTCCAGTACTCCGTAATATTTCTCGATATATTTCAAAATTTCTTTAATAATTATAATTATCTATAAGCATTGGTAATATCTGTATTGCGCGTTTTTTGTGTACTAACACGCACTGAAATAGCATTGTTAAAATACACGTTGTCGTGTGTTGTAAAAGTAGGTTAACGACATCAATATTTTAAAAGCAAATAGTTCCTGGTGGATTAAGCGTCAACACAATTTTAGTCTATCTCCGGATTCTGGTTTGTTATACCGTAGTGCACAAACATTGAATATGCCGTCCAGTCCCACAATTGTTATGCGTTTAATCAAAGTATGACGTAATTAACGCTGTATGTTAGTTTCCGTCCGTTTTCATGACGTAATGTATCCAATTATTACGTCATTTTATCTTGACATGTCGAGGCTATTAAAATGTTCTCTCAAATCCAAATGTAACTTAGCACTCCCGATCCTCTGCCGGGTCATACAAAAGACTCAACAACAATATCAACAACAACAACAACAACAACAACAACAACAACAACAACAACAACAACAGCAACAGCAGCAACACATGTGTAGTTTCGTTTAGTATCTGGTGTATGTTTACTACTATCGCACAACGTTCATATATCTATACACTGTATAAATATACAATACACTAATTCGACAACCCCTTTCTCAATGAACAATCTTCAATTCATTAACAGGACCATTGTGCATTTTTAAAATTCCTAACAGCAGCCAGATACTTTTTACTCATATATGTATACTTTACACAGTGTATGCTGCTATAAGCAGTGGTATAATAAACTAGTGCTCTTGTTGCTACTCCTGGCCTTAGCTTAGATACGTTGAATAATCATTATTGCAGGAGATAGACACAACAGGAATATCGACAAGATACCTTTGAGATTAAAATTTAATAAGTAGACGTTATGAAATTATTGGACAATTTTGGCAAGATACGAGATCATATCCTGGTTTGAAATATTAAAAAAAACAACACGAGATTGGATGGTTAGATGAAACGATACGATTGGTCGTTTTATATGGGAACGTAATAAGGATCACGCCAGCCAAAGTCGGATTCGTTTGGCTGTATAATATCACAATTAGGTTTTGATCGAATAATGTAGTAATAAACGAAGACATTCTAAGTCTGTTCAAATATAATTAAATTGAGGCTTTATACTGATTAAAGTTTATCATGAAAACCAACAGTTGATTGCTGTAACACATAAAATGACTACACATAACAGTACTCTTTATGTACAGGTTATTACATGTAATTACATAAAGCATAGTGAACATTTTTTATGTGTAGACAGCACAGTATAATAGGTCAGTTGTATTGGTTTTCTGAGAGAGGAAGACGTGTCTTGGACCTTCTTAAGGTATAGTTCAATGGCTTGTTAAAGTGAAGTTAAATACAAGATGAGACGAGAATGATAATATGAAGACGATGCTCAAGAATTCTAGTAGGGTTCAATGAGTGATACATTACATTGTAAATATTTGATTTTGCTGGAATCATTTTTTTGTCTTATATTGAGTATTCTCAAAATGTCTTTCGCGGTCTAATATAATATTGGTATAAAAATACGATTTAGGCAAGAAAATTCTAATTAAATTCCTCAATACCATTTCTATATAGTAAAAGCAATTTCCTTCATTGGCTAAAGTCCCGATTTTTAAGTAACCAAGACGATGCATACAAAACATACATACATTGTACAAACTCCCTGACACGCTGATGAGAGGAGCATGCAATGCCAGAAATGTTAACTCTACATAGTTTGTTTAAACAAGATTATAATGACTACGCCATATGTTTTACTAAGG
This sequence comes from Panopea generosa, assembly GCA_029582155.1. Taxonomy (NCBI): domain Eukaryota; kingdom Metazoa; phylum Mollusca; class Bivalvia; order Adapedonta; family Hiatellidae; genus Panopea; species Panopea generosa. The sequence continues at coordinate 16,336,686 of CM055907.1, read as the reverse complement.
AGATGGCTAAATAACAAGTAGCTTATCACTTTCAGATTATCTTTGATAAGCTTTTTGCTATTGCATATATGTACTTTATCTATCTATTGTCATACAAGTAAAAGGTCTGAGTATAATAAAGTCCTGATACATATGTTTCATATGCATTTTATAGAATTGTCACGTGATTTACGGCATAAATGTGTTATATATCCATGTTATGTTTTTCGATTAATCGTCCCTCGGTGTTTTCCGTATAGCTCAGCTATCATACGTTAAGTTGTTGTAGTATGGTTGTCGCTTTCAACAAAGTTTCAGTTATATCGCGACGGTGACTACTTAAAACAGTATTCCGAGCCCCACCGGAAGAAACAATAGTTCTGGTACAATTCGAGGGTAATTTAAGCATTTCATATCTGCTAATCCAATGGAAGAGCAAGATAGAACAGTTACTGATATTATAAAATATCTGTAAGTAGTTTATATGACCCCGACTTGGATAAATCTGTCGAGCTCCTATGCGTGATGCGGGTGTACTATTATCAAAACAGCATTATAGATGCACATTTTTGATGACATTCATCAGATTTAAGAAACACATTTGTAAAATATTGCATATTGATATAGAAAATAATTGTTGTTTCATTGAAAATTAATCACTGATTGGCGAATAGTTAGTAAGTATGCACACTTTTGTGTTTCGTGTTAGATAATTACTATTTCACTGCAACATTAATTATTATTATTATTTTGAAATTATCAAAAAACAAAATATAACTTATGATTTTACACGTTTAACTTCAAATACCTCAGGAAGAAATAACTGCAACATCGACATCTTCAAAAAATACTCGTTGAAATATAAAATAAAACAAAATATATTATTCATACATTATTTGTATTAGTTGCCATTTTTGCCATTACCATCGCTTGTTGGTGTATTGTTCGTTTGCGATATAGCAGTAGTCTATCACATGTGTTGATATATTTGGAAACAGGTATGTTCAATCCTAATGTAAAAAAAACAGGGGAATTCTATGGCTGTCCTACAACCGCTTACCAAAAAACCGTGACACCATTGAAGCAACTGACCAATCAACGTGCTAAAACGCATTGGTATGTAACGGTGCAAGTGAGAGAGGATCGTCTTAATCCAATTACATGTCCTTGGATGTCCTACTGACGCAAATATTGAATCAAGAGCTTTTGATTATTGTAACGGTACACCATTTCTCAAACTTTATCTTTTATTTGATGAAATATCTACTGCAATATACTGCAATCGCTTCTCAAGTTTCTTAGAATTTTGTTTTGGCAGCTGCCCTTGTAAACAAACCCAATGTTATCTTATGCAACGCTATATTCATGTGCAATGGATATCGATGTGGCTCTATTTGCAACCTTGTGAGACGTCAATATCTGTTGTCAAAATAAATAGCTTTCACCGAGAAGAAAGAAGATTTAGTAAGATGATTATGATTTTATTGGACTATAGTTTCATTTTATCACTCTGTAGATAGCAATACCTTTGTGTGAGTATTTGCCAGTATCCGTATATTTTACACGTTCATTTAGCATGTTTGTTCGGATGATTTTTTTTCGACTTTTGTTAACAGTATTTCTGTCATTTGATGAACGGAACATGTACGTGTATGTAAGTAATATCTTTGAAAGTTGGACTTTAATGAGAAACAGCATTAAAGATATCTATGGCCAAATCTGTAAAATCAATAAATAGTTATCTGTAAATGTAGGATACAATTTTTGATAACCCTACTCAATATAATGACGAAGAGATTAGAACTACAGAAGTGTTGAGTTAGCTGTTCCGTACAGTATATAACGGTGGTCAGCGCAAATAGGTATCATACCCAAGATCCGGTAGTCGCATTAGACGTATTATAAACACATCTCTGCAAGACTTTATTAGGTAACTACTCAGTGAGATACGTATGGCCGCAGAGCAAGGTGTGTGCTGCAGGGGAATATGAGAAACCACGATACCTTGATTGACAGTCAGACGCGTTACCGACTGAGCTAACTAGTCCCGTCTACTGCTACATGTATCTTGCAAATAACAATCCTCGCTCTATCTGCTATGCGTTGCAAATGTCGCCATAAAAAAAAACATACATATGAACATAGCATGACAATATACGAGGTGTGTGCAAAAGTTACGTGGACTATTGCAATATTTTCAACATTTAATATAGCACAAAAATAAAAATTATATTGTCGTAAAAAGTAATATTTCCCCTCTGCAATTGAAACATTTCGTATCTATATTGAATACTGTTATGTAGCAACAGCGTTAGCAAATATGCATGGTATGATTACCCGGAGCAGCCCGAAGAAGTCAACACGTCAAATGTTTGCATGACGTTTAACTACCAAAAACACTTCTTGTCAAAGTACCCACTGGGCTCCTGGGATGCCTGTCATATATGTACCTTCACCAATTTATCATACACATCTCTATATCGCTCTACCATGAATTGTATAATGATCCAATGAGTTTGAAATTGAAGATTTTTAGATTTGATATTGTGCAAATATTTAACGTCGTTAACGTCATTAGACTGCTCCGGGTAAGCCATTAATGCATATGTTTTATCACTGTTGCTACATAACAGTGTTCAATATCAGTATAAACATTTGGTAATTGCGTAGAGGAAATATTATGATTAATGGCAATATCACTTTTATTTTTATGCTATAATAAATGTTGAAAATAGTACAAAAGTCCATGTAATTTTTAACACAACTATTACATATACCATACAAACGCGAATCTTATTTTACCCAAATACATAATAAATCACACTGTATAAACATACTGTCTGAAGAACCAGCTTTCATTAGTTAGAAACTCTGTTGTCGCTAATAGTTGAAACTGTCTGATAGTATCACTAAACATTATATATTATGTCTGCTCTGAATGAAACGTGTATGTATATATGGTATATATATATAGCACAGTATCAGTCCTGATGATATAAATAACTGAATGTGAGGGTGTTTTTTTAAATGCGTTATTTTAATGTTTAAGATGCTTTCACGTATTAATGCCGATTAATGTAGAGTACTTTAAAACTGATATGAATACTTGTTTTTATGTCATCAGCAGATTTATTTGTATATGAGTTGGATAGGTATTTTTGATAATTGATAATTAGTATTTCATAAAATCAAAGTGTATCGGGATTTTTCAAAATTTCTAAAACACATTTCCACCCATTATATAATGCCTTTAATAAACTCATTGATACTCACAAAAATCTCTATTTAAATATGCCGAAAGTTATATTGAAAAGAGATTTCCTAACTTGGCAATGTGTATTCTAAGTTGGAGTGAAATTAAGACAGATTTCGCGCTTAAAATGGGCCACAAGATTTTGTTTTTATTTCAAATCGATCCGTTATCAAGTTGGTTACATATTGTAGAGTTAGTTTCATCTTTGGTTCAACATACTAACTAAAATATCGTTTGACGGATTTGAAAAAAATCAATTCATACGCATTATAGTTCATTTTGATACTGGGATGTTTGTATTCATTTTTTCATGATCTACTTTTTAGATTATTTAAAATACATAAAAACTGGACATGTATCAACCAATTATGAGAGAATTAATATTTGTTCACTAAATTGCGCACCAGTCAGCCTCTACATCATGTTTCAGTTTCAGCATAAGGTTATAGTGTTTTTATTCTGGAGAATACACAAACAATGTTTATAGCCTGGGAAGTAAATCTCATTTTCCTAGTTTATAGAAAATGCACCAAAGATTGCATGTAAATAAGAGTCGTGTATGCAAGCCAGGGATTACAAAGTATTACCCAATCTTTTACGATCGATAATATTGGCATGGCGTACGAGTACGTCTAATTGTACTGAAACTGGTGTTGTCAGTCTGTTGGAGAACATGTCATTGAATTTCTTTAGGAAAAAAATGTTTTATTTTGTGAAATGCGTACATCCAAAACCTGCATCTTTGCATATTATATGACTGTGATGGTAAGGTTTAAAATATAATGCAGCAATCTTATAATTTAAAATATAATTGATTGAAAATCACTGATACATGCACATGTGAAATTGTTACGCAACTAGAATTGTTCGGAACATTTATATGTTATACTTGGTATAGTAAACAACATTTGCATTTAATTTAAACATGAATAAATAGATATATCAGAAAAAAAACAACATTTTCGTTAATTTCATATGCACCGAAACAAAACGGCTAAATAATTGTTTAGTTTTCAACTTCATGTTAAGCATGATATTCATTGATAAGTCATTTTTCAATAATAAATAACAGAAATAAAATGTAAATACAAATATCAGAATACCGCATTGCCTGTTTTACACTTTGCGATTAGCAATTGTGTTGATGTTTTTTTTCTATAATTAACAATATTTATTGAAAAGTTAAATAAAATACTAGAAAAATATAAACAAGGGTTTCGGGAGAACCATCGTATAGAACAGCTTTATTGAAATGTGTGTACAGAGAAAAACAATTTTGACAACTTTCAAATAAAGTTTTTGGTTGTAACACTCTGCACCCTGCAACGATGTTCAAAACCGCGTATGGTTTCAATATATTTGAAAACATTCTCCCTATAAGCAAATGTTACTGGATATAAAATATAATTTATGTTATCATTCGGACTAGAGTTAAATTCGTTCTCTCTAAACGTCCACACATTGCAAGGTTCGAAGTAACGTTGGATTATATTCTGTACCTTAGAATTGTTCGGACTAGGATGCCGACGCATGAGTGGAATTACAATAACGACGCACCACTACTAATTCTGTATTTTATCGTTGTTACTACAATTACGGTTGAACACTACTAATCTGTAGTTTATGCATGCTACTTCAATATAGACGCACCACTACTAATTCTGTATTGTATCTGTGTTACTACAATAGCGACGTCATACTACTAATTCTGTATTTTATGCATGCTACTACAATAACGACGCACCAATACTAATTCTGTATTTTATGCATGCTACTACAATAACGACGCACAACTACTAATTCTGTATTGTATCAATGATTAACTTACTAAAATAACGACGCAACACTACTAATTCTGTATTGTATCCATGCTACTACAAAAACGACGCAGCACTTCTAATTCTGTATTGTATCCATGTTACTACAATAACGACGCAACACTGCTAATTCTGTATTGTATCCATGTTACTACAATAACGATACAGCACCACTATTTCTGTATTTTGTGCATGCTACTACAATAACAACGCACCACTACTAATTCTGTATCCATGTTACTACATTAACGACATAGCACTGCTAATTCTGTATTTTATGCATGCTGCTATAATAACGATGCAGCACAACTAGTTCTGTATTTTATGCATGCTACTACAATAACGACTCACCAATACTTATTCTGTATTTTAGACTAACTGTAGCCATAACGATTGTATTAGTTTTAAAAAAACGTAACGGTGGATTATCAATATGCGTCATATTCACGACCCATAAACTTTGCTGGAAAGCTTTTTTCTTTCTTTTTATTCCGTTTTGGATGAAAATATTGGACAGTGTGAGACAGTCGGGGATAATTGAAAAGTAATAAAATATATTTTATCAGGATATTAATTTACGGAACGGGTTTTAAACATGAGCAATAAACACGAACAAAAATATGAAATCGATATAGTAACACGTGAAACATCTGGATGTTCTATATGTTTGAGATACCTTCTCATATTGATTTAAATGTTAAAGGCAGTATATTAGGAAATATTAGGAAAAATACTCTATGATATATATCATAAAATTATTTGTAAAATGGAATAAACGCATCTCACTATCATTAATAAATATAATCCGAATGGTTTGGTATGCCAAATCAATCAAAATGCGACATATCTGATATTTAGAATAAAGTGGTCAATTTAACCGAAATTCACGGTCTTAAAATAGACAATACGACATTCACATCGATTTTAGTATTTTTCCCCATGACAAAACAATTTGTATTATGTGTAAGCCTTTAAAATTGATCAAACCCAAATCCAAATGAAATCGGGTGATCCATTTGATACGTAAAAAAATATGTTGAAATTGCGAAAATCAAGTTTAGTACAAACTAGGTGCGTAGAGCAATTTAGGAAATCCCTTTTCAGTATGTTATATTGGCATATTTTGATAGATATCCCTTCGGCCATACGGGTGCAGTGAGCATGTATAGGAAAAAATGTTTATAGCCAATTTCAAAATTTTTAAACATCCTGATATATTTTCTTTAAAATGCATAAACGTACAATATTAAATGGAAATGCATCAAAATGCATACCATTAAAAAAGATAACAATACTTTAAGCGTGCACACATTATTGAACATATAAAAAAAAACACATTTCATATACTATGTATTACTCATCATACAATTTAATGTTGGTTTAGCAATTACATTGAATGATTTATATATTGTTCTATTAATAAATAAACAAAATCACTAAACTCTAATCTATATTTATAGTATGCATGGTTACGGATTTTCAAATATATTCTATCCAAATTAGAGAACACAAAATTATTACAGACATAATGAGGGTTGTCACAATGAACATTTGAGGAAAAACATTTTTACGTAGAAGGCACACAGGGATTAGTTCAACCCTGCTTAAACATGCAAAGCAATGAATTTGGGCTCTTATGCTAATGTCAAATAGCTCATCAATGTAAAAATAGATGATATACATATAACAACATTCATTAGTGACAGTGTCCATCAAAAACGGCAATTTTCTAAAACATAATTTAATTGAAATTAATTCTAATCATGTTAGTTTTTGTGAGGAATGTTGCTTATTCCATGTAAGATATTTTTATTTTAATTCAACGTCAATTATTTGATTTTAGTATAATTAGAAATTGTATTCGTTTCTATTATCAGAACAACAATCGAATCAGTAACGCTCCTATTTCCTTACAAAACCAAATGAATAGTCGTTTAATCATACTATTTTTATAGTGCTAACATTGAAATAAAACCACACACACTCATTGCGTTAGGTTACACTATACACAAAAAATAACGTTAATTGCCAATAAACTAACCGACTCTTTTATCATTTGTTTTTCAACACCTGATGCAAATTATTTAAGGAAATGCAATGAAAGGATGGAGGTGACAACAGTTGTCACTAACAATCCAGGAAATATAAATCAAGTCAAACATCAAATATCAGAGCATCAACATCTTTTGAAATCTACAGAAATTAATTTTTTTTGTTTTCTTTGAAATCAGTCTCTCTTTCTGGATGTACACGTATATCTTCTTATTGAATGCCAGTTAATTCATCTTGATGTAGTTTATATAGATGATTTATATGTAGCATGCTGACAAGAGCCGGAGTTTTATCTTCTCTGATATAATATTGAGTATTGGGACGAAGTAGTTGAATAAGTTTAATACGAAGGCCGTTCAAACATGAATCAATCGATCGTTACTCTGTCTTAATATTCACTGGATATAGGTGAATTATACATCTCATATTTGATTTTAAATATTTTAAAATAGAACATAGTAGTTGTGATTTCTTGCTGCAGGTGAGTAGAGCAAAAGTTGGTATAGCATATATGCAATAAGACACCACTAACGTTAAAAATGTGACTTTTATAGGATTTCAACATATGCATGTATTAATGAGCATTTGAGGACTTTTTTTTTCAAAAATTGTCAGGGTGTCAAGGCACCTTCTTTTAAAAAAACAACAACGTGGTCAACCTACCAGTTATTGCGATAGTTTTATGTGGGTTCACATTTCTGCTATGAAAATAAACCAAAATGATTCTATGTGTTATTCTTTTTTTACCATTGAAATCCTAGACTTTATTTTAAATATAACGAAAAAAAACACATAATTCAACTGTGTAATGAGACAATAAACGCGTGTGCACCTACATGTATTCCATTTATATCGATAAAAAACGTATTATGATCCGTCCAGTATCACCATACAATGTAATATGAAGCTTGTTACATACTGCCTTCTCGATATTATACGAATACATTCATATTTGAACACTTCTTGTACGGTGAAAATGTTCAACGCCCGAGTGGCAGTTGTGAAAGGTATGGCGCCATCTTAAGTTTCATCTGGGAAATTATACTCACAATTTGGTCCGGGTATTATTCCGTGTAAATATTAAAGCTGATTGTGTCCATAAATATCATCCTGAAAATCAGTACTAGAACAAATACGACAATAACAATAAAATATAATACTCAGACGTGAAAGAGAAAAAGATTTTATTTTCCCTTAGAGGGGTAGAAGCAATCCAGACTTAACCGTGCAGAGTGTGATAATTATTTTACAACAAGTCATTATGACTTATGAACTAAACAAGAATATAAAACAAACACATGTAATTGACTTTTGTTCATACTCAATGACGGATGTGATTGTTAGCTTTGTAACAATATTCAATTTCTGAGTATAAATTATTATATATTTTTAAATTAAGTATATGTTTTTAAATTACAGTTAGTAGTGGTCATACATCAAATCAATTTTATATTATCTTCGGTATGTCGATTGGCCATCAATGAGTGCACCTAAATGTAATGCTAATTATTGTTCCTTATGTACTCTATGGTGCATTTTAAATGAATATTAACAAAGTCAGCTTGAAACTTTAATCATATTAATATATAGAAATATATTTGGAAACTTCAGGTGTAATACATATTTTGAATGTTGTATTACAAGCACTTTCATAGAGTTCAGTTTATTCTAAAAATTAGTTAATAAAGTCCATCAAAGATAATTTATTTTTCTATAACTGGTATTCTTAATCTCGCGAAAAATGGGGTAAACGCCAAATAGATATAAACCGTTTCTCTATGTTTACAATTGTTTGCAATATTTTCGAGGTTAAATATGAGAATTGCATCTATGATGTAGACCGGGTCATACTTCTGTCAGTTGGCAGTAATTGTATAATCAAAACACCAATAATAAGTCATGAATAGACAGACAACATTGAGAGCATGAGCGAAATGACTGATGGATATGGCGACTATTTCATTACGAATTCGTGCGTTTTTGTGTTTTAATGTATATTTCACGTGGTCTACTTATGTTAATGCATAGTTGAATGCACGAACGAGTTTTACAACATCCCTGTGTAATCAATTCTTTCCAAAACAATTAGACGAAATAGTGTACACAAAGAATGCGATTTAACGTCATGTTCAAAACAATACAGGCGGCTGCGAATGGCATTCTATCTTTTTAATAATTTAGTATAATTGGCCTGATAGGAACACCAATCCTTCCAAAGCAATTGACCACACACATCAAATTAACAATTACTTATGCACACAAAGCTTTTTGACAAAGATACAAAATGGTTAGAATATCAAAATAATGTTAAGATACCCATTCAGATTAAAGCGTTATTTTTAAAATGTCCACGACTGTTATCGGATATTCAGTGAACTTATCTGATACTTTATTTCATAAAGTACTTAAAAATATTCATCCAATCTTTAATATAACTTAATAAAAAACTCAATGTAAGTTTAATATAAATATAAACGGCGTCTGCACACATATCTGTACCAGCATATCTTGTTTCTGGAGAATGACGTCTCACACACACACACACACACACACACACACACACACACACACACACACACAACCGGGGTCTTATAAGTCTAAAAGCCTTTTACTGGAGTTTCGTTTAATATATGATTAAGTTGTTGTGAAACGTTTTTATACAATACCTGTGTTTCAATACTGTTCATGGATGTATATTCCTGTAAAAGCTTTGTTAGATAATTTCAAACAGTAAACATAAACTATGATAAGTAATCTACGAGTACGTTTGAACTACTCGTGCTTTAGAATAAAGATTAAAACACACTTTTGATAAGAAACGCTAAACACACGTGTTCTTCTCAGTAAAATTGACAAGTAACGTTTAATATAGACAGTTACATGTATATCTATATGTTGACGTGATAAACTTCATCCGACCAGGTGTCTACTTCACATTCCTAACTTTGTGAAAATATGTGTGAATTTATGTGAAATTAATATATTTAAAGAAACACATTTCTTTGAATTATTATTTTTTTAATAATTCAAAACTTAGATTTTAAGACGTAACGTGTAAAAATAATACGTTTCCATGGATTTAATACAGAAAAATAGAAGAAAAAGTCTTGACGATACTTTCGATAATTATATGTGATATAGATACGTACATAAGACAATACACTTGATTACATGATAAAATATACTGACACATTATACTCTGTTACGGCGGTGAAACTCAATGTTTTTTATTAATGTAACATACACGAGGAGTTCAGCTTTCTCTAATCATGTGTTGGGGTCCTTCGTAGCCGAGTGGTCTAAGGACCGTCTCATGATCATTTACCTTTCATCACTAAGGTCGTAGGTTCGGGTCCCGCTATCCCCAAAAACATTATGTGAGAATGTTCTCCAGTTAACTGTCGAAGGACGGTGGTCTACTCAGATGCATTACGTCTCACCGTTTAGGTCGTAAGTTCGAGTCCCGTTCGCTACAACTAACTTTATTTGTGAAAGTTTTCAGTTACAGTGTACTTGCGGAAGGACGGTGCTTCTGCTCAATCTGAGGTCTTCCTCCACCAATATATCTTAATATGCCACATGTGTTAAATGATGTTATAAACTATTAAAAAAACAACAAAAAAACTAATCATGTGTTAATATATATTTCAGATTTGAAAGTAAACGTGGTGAATAACTCTTTGTTTCCCAACGTCAGAAATTAACCCAACCATTTCAAATTCGCACATATTTGCTGTATTCTTACAAGACTTGATGTGTGTTTGATTTATTCATGTCCTGTATTTTAATAGAGATTATTTAAGTATTATGCATCAGGTGTTCTTCAGAAAAAATACGAAAATAAACCGTGAGTGTAATTTAAGGTGAATGGCATATAACACACGGTACCTTTGAACATGATTAATGCCTTATGCAAGGACATTTTAAAAAATAAATAAAACTGAGAAAGCCAAAGTAAATGATCAATTAAAAGGTAATATATAAAAACTCAAATCAACTCAACTCAACATCATATACTTTAATGTGACAACTACTGTTCTTATAACCTATTTAAATGTACCCTACAGACCGTCTTTAACACCAACTTCCTTGCAAATCTATTAAAAGGAACAAAAACTATAATTCATTTATTGTAGCATTTTATTGTGTAAACCTCTATCTCAGAATCTTTGCCACACATGTAACTTATAATACATGTATACATATAGATATTACAGGTAGAGACAATTAAAATAATATTTAAAATATAGCAATAATAATGAGTAAAGAATCAACAGACATAGGAGACGACAACCACAGGACACCGCATTATGGACGGTCAGCAGTAAAACCTGAATCAATGATGCACCCAATCTCTTTCCGGAGTCATATAACATTTTTTTACGCATTTACCATCGCTAGAATTACATACGACTTGATAAAGTATAATGAATTGTTTAAAAACAAAGAAACAATTCTGGTTTTGAAACTTATTGAGTACATTGCAAACATTTGAAGAAGCGCGTCATGTAACAGCTAATTCTAAAATTACCGAAACCCCTTATTTCCGAGCTTGACTATCATGCTTTATTTATGAGGTGTTTCCTATTTCTTCAGTAAAATGCGCATCAATATGCCTGGAAGTATTCACATAATCATTACGGAAGACAAACAAGCAATCATACTGAAGTATAACTTCCAAGTACCACTTGTGTTGATATAACGTAAAGTGACAGAAACAATACTCATTGATGATACTGTTACCAATCAGGTTTTGACACAGTTAGATTGGCGATGAAGGACGTGAGCAATGAACGAGTACATTTATTAAAACTGATATGAACTTATGAAAATATAATATATGCTAAATAAATATAAAGATTATATAAACAATTATGTTTTACTGGAGTGAAAATATGTTCATAATGCTACATTTACAGTCAAAACTATCCTAAACAGCCGGTCAAGGAAAGGAGCAAAAGTGACTTTTTAAGACAGATTGTTGCTTTAAACAAGTTAATAGTATATAGTAAATGTGGCTGTTAAAGTCAAGTAGCTCTTTTATAGAGGCTACCGGTTCCACAGCTGCATTTCTATGGGAGTTTTTAGGTTGGTAATGCCTTTAAAAAGGTTAGTCCGCAGGGGTATTGGCAACATATCAAATACACCAAAACCTGACAAAATCGATATTTTAATCGGAATGGTAAACTTGACACGATGTCCCAGTTCTAAAAATAGACAGTACTTAAATACTGCTTGACAACGATCACCTCGCCATGCAGACCCTTTCCAAGATAAGTCTATAATATTTAAATAAACTAGTACGATAGATGAACAGGAAAACAAAATGAAACCACGTGACTCATCTGATACATCATAAAATACATTTTAAATTAAGCGGGAAAATATTTTAGTCTAGCCTATGCGCGCAAAACAAGTTGGAATATCTCTTTCAATATATCATTTTTGGCATGTTTAAATATGATCCTTATACTAGGACAGTAAGTATGTATAGGCATGACAAAATGGAAAATATTATATCATATTTAGCCAATTTTAAAAGTTTGAAAACTCATATCATACGTCTTTTAAGTTTGAATAAAATACACTACACGTTATATGTATATCCATATTGTATAATCGTAGGTTTCGAATTTCAAAAATAAACTGTATTTTTCACTTTATTTCGGAAATAGCCAAAGGTTTGGCATAACAAATGGCGTAATGGTTGTTTTAGTATGTGAAGCATATATAATTGTTTTTATGATTTGCATGCGTTCTTTAATACAATACTGCAACACGGATAATGCTCTCCTAAAACGCATACAACTTTATATTAAGATACGAACATAAAACGCCTGAAAATTCCGAGCCATTTTCCTTAAAGTAAAAACAAACACGCAATTAAGTGAAACTGATATTCGCCATAAAGAATGTAAGGACTTACATACTAATAATCCTGAATTAAGAAATTAAGTACTTATTATATGTAGGAGAATGTCTTTCTCAAGGACACCACTCAAAGGCGTATTGGATGAGAGGGGTGTCGAACTCACGACCCTCCAATCATGGGTTCGGTGCCCTAACACTGGAGCATGCGCTCCACAATTGTAACGTCTCCTATACTAAACGAGAGATCAACTGCTGCAGGCTACAGCTCAGTGAACAGATCACCATAACAACTGGAAACAGAATGAAGAATATACTTAAACTGATTCGTTAAATGGTCAGTATGGTAAAAAGAAATGAAACCATTATAAAATACTTAAGCTTCAAGTACATATAGATTGTTCAGAATCATATTTTTGAAACTAATTTAATCTGAAAGTGAACAATACTGTTTGACTACTTAAAATACTTCCAATTATTCTGTTAACATTAAGTTCCTTGCAAATATATTAAAAAATGTAGAAACAAAAATATATTTGAAATAAGAATTCCTTCCATATATATCTCATATCGAAATAAAGAAATATCTGAACACATTGGTAACATGACTGGAATGTGTTTGGGTAAGCTTCAAACAATAATACGAACACGTTATTTGAGGTGTTGGCATATTTTTCTTATAATTGAAATAAATGGATTGACAATACAATTCTGCACTTAAACATTGCTCAGCGGTAGAATTATATATGAATTTTGATTATCTACGACCAATTGCAATTTATGCATTGTTAAAATAACGCAATTACCACTCTCCATGTACCAATAGTAATTCTTTATTATATTATAATATAATTTGTCTGTGGTTATGCATGCCCATTGTGTAAAAACAGGTCAAATCATGTACAGATCGCATAAAGATTCGGACTTTTAATAAGATTTGTGCTTGATTCGACATTCTTTACAGATGCATAAAAATCAGAAAAAATCAATTGAATCCTTATAATTCCGATCTTCACGATAAACTTTTTTTTACGGTTTAAAACGACTTCTCAAGTAAATAACAGGACTGGAAATGTTACCGCCGTTGTAAGCGCGTAAGAATGCATAAATTTAAAAGTAAAAAAGTATTCGTGCCCGGGGCTTTTCGTCGAAAAATAAAATTTTAAACAAATTGGCGCTATCGATGGCTATGCTTTGAATACATACATCATGAAAGAGAGATTTAACGCATATTAAAATCAGTGGTTGATTGATTGATTAATTTAAGATTTAGCGTCATTTCTTTTCCATCGAGGGCTAACAGACGATCAGTTAACCTAACCAATGTTTCCTGGGATCCTGAAAGGTTGAAAAGTACTCGAGCAAACACAATTTCTGCAAATTATTGATAACTTGTTCACTTGAATCAGTGGCGACAGACAAATGGTAATGAGACACATTGTCATATATAAACCATCATGGAAATTGTGACCGGGCGGGGATTCGAACTCACGACCCTTAGATTGAAAACGCATAACCGACTGAGCAAATTGGGCCCGAATGAAATTAATGAAGAAGTTTGACAAGTGTTAAAAAACATGATTTCCCTCAATTTCAAATACGCTGACTCACCATTGCCATTATCTATTAAACAAAAAATAGCAATTAAAAATGTCGGATCTTAGAAACGTTTTGCGTTGCACAATGAAAGTTTCTTATCGGTATTCAGTAACAAGCAAGCATTCTTAACTTCGGTCTATAAATTACCGGCAACCCTTATTACGATTTTTTTGAATGCCAACCTTTTTGTTTATGAGGTGTTTCCCATTTCCTCTGTAAAATGTGCATCAACAGCCTGAAATGTTCATGTAATCATTACGGAAAACAAACAAGCAATGATACTGAAGAACTACCTCTGAGAATAATTTTTGTTGATATAACGTAAAGTGACAGAAACGTACTGTAGATGATATTGCCAATCATAGTCTGACACAGTTAGATTCGCGAAGAAGAAAATAATTCACTTTAAAAGAACGAACTAAATAATATTTTAAATTTAATTTAAAACGAATTAAATTTTCCAAAACATGTTCAGTACTAACGACGACGAGAATAGGATTTCGAAATGAAATGATAAATATTACTTTAAATGTGGCTAAACCAGTACTTTTCTTCAAATCAATAAAAATGTTATAATTGTATTGTTTGTTATAAATTGCGACTATCTGGATCATGTCTGGTGCAGAATATAGTAGTCATTGTTCATCTCCATTTTATCCTTAAACTGGCTATTATCGCCGAAAATTGAATCAGACCATACCCTGGATAACGTAAATGAATAAGTAGTTATATCCGTAAACGTCTGGAAATATCCAGCCATCATCGATTAAATCCGGATAAGAGGTTAACTTTAAGATTTATACCATATCCCTACATTGCATAGTGGATATGTCGTTCGAAATGAAAAAAAAGAAATGCCCATATAAGTATTTGTTTATATCTTTGCACATATCTGGCGACTACAATTGGCCGAGTATGTACGATTGAATTGGAACTTTTACGATTAATTCTGCCAGCGAAGCAGCAAATGTGCATAATAAAATTGCATGTACTGATCAGTTAATCTAGATTTCAAACACGATTTATTCGTTCTTTAAGCTGAGATAAAGGCATTGAAGGTCATGACAATGCATGAAAATGTTTGTCATCCATAAACAATGTGTATTTTATCTTTACAGAAAAATATCTGTAAAAACTGGTTATGTCGCTTTAAACCGAAAATTATTTTCGATTGAGTTAAATATAAGCATACGTTATTTCGACTCTCATTTACATGCATTTTATCTTATGAATATTCGAAGAAGAAATCGTACATATTATTAAATGCTTTCTTTTATCGTGAAGTTATTTCTCGGAAAGATGTTGAATAGTAATTATAACAAACATGAAAATAAACTGGGAACAAAATGATTAAAACAGTAAAAGAGTTTCAATGAAATAAGATAAATAATATCTTCTACTTTACTGATAGTTTTATCATATTTTCTGATTACAAAAATCAATAAAATTTGAACAACATATCCTAAACTATTATTTATGTTTTGTTCATAATTATACCAGTTTTTTGTAAATGTAATAGCACATTTCTGAATCATTTGGTTCGATGTCTTATCAAGTATATTTTAATTGCTTAGGACTATAGTTTCAATAGGCTAAGTTATATGTTATATAATTTTATAAGACAAAATAACAAGTTGTCTAATGATAAGTCGTAAGGTTGGATTACCAGAGAAGCACGCCATTATAACATAACTGGAGACCACCCTAGGAAAATTAAAGACGATTAACAAAGTTTTATTTTTCAAAGCCATGTTACTCCTATATCGGACATCAAACTTCTGTAGGCAGTGCAGTTTCATATTGTATTTTTAAAATAAAATCATCAACTTTTGCAAAAGAAATATGATTTCATTTTATTGTGTTTTGAGGGCCAATTTGTTCGTTACGTGAACGTTGTTATTTTATATCTGTTTGGCAAATTTGATATATTTAATGTTTAAGTAGTAGCTAATCAGTTATATTTGGCATAACATATTACCACCGCCTTATACAGTATATAGCCGGTATAATAAAACCACATACCCTGCCTAATATATTGTCATTCGTACGCTAAAGCTGTTTTTATGATGATCTGTTTTCTCTCATCGCAATCGGTAAGCTATCTTTTGTCTGTCACAATGTCGTAAACTAGTTTATTTCTTATGAATAAACAGCTTTTATGAGGCAATCTACATTTTTATACACATTTTAAAATGCCTCCGACTTTCAAAAGAATATTCTCGGAATAACATAAATATAAAGCAAGATGTATTGATTGCCAAGTACCGCTTTGTTAGATTGTTTGTTAGCTGCAAAAATGTTCCATAAGTATGAAAATGCTTTTCATACTTTTTTTGGCAATAAATAATTTATAAATAGGAAATTCCCCTCATAGTTGTGTATTGTATCAAGTTTATGGTAGAATATAATACACTTGAATGTAGTGGATAAAAATATTGTGTCGTCGTTGAATTAAAGGCTGTCTGGTGTACTTTCTGTAGACAACAAAAAACTGACATATTCCTGTGCCAAATATAACTGCTTGTGCATATACAATAATATCATCGTCAGTCGCTGAGTAAAAATGATCAATCCATCGTGGTAGAACTAATCGAAAAAAAGCTTGGAACAAAATATAAGCAATAGTAAACGGTTGTATTGATACGTTGATAAACTTTTTCTTTAATGTGAATAAAAAGCTTTTACTTCTTCATGCATAAGAACAAAAATAACCTTATAAATAAACAATGGTTAGTTTTGGTTATATGTTCGTTTCGAATATGTACATATTCTTTATCAACACTTATTTTGTAGATTAAATATCTACATGTTCTATTTTGGTAAGCAACTCCTTTCTCCTATATGTATACATTGCTCCAAAAAGTTTAAGAGTAAATCAATATTAAATGAATAATGTTCAGTTTTGCAATACATGTACTACGTTAATTTCTGCGATGTATACAATCCTTTTGTACAATTGTTTAAATATTAAATATCAGCATATTTCATTTTGCAACGCAATAACATGTTTTTGATTCACTTCACACAATATGATAAACAGGACGTTTTCAAAAATATTCAAAAGATAAAATGACGTTTCGTTTAAATAAATCAAGACTTTCTTAACGCAAAAGCAAACTGTCTTGTAGGTTTAACCTTTGCTGCGGCGAAGGTCAATGAATGTAGATATCTCGATAGAGTGCCATATCCCTGGCTTTATTTACAGATCGTGTTTGTCTAAGCAATATTGCTTCTGTACGGGTAAGCTGTTAAAACTGACAGTTTTAATCAAGACTACTGTCTGAATCGGTGTTATCTACAAATTGGTAGGGACACTCATTCCGTTGTATCGCGGTAATAAACGCATCGGAATGGGTAATGTCTAAATGATTCGCCGATCGCATACAGGAAAATATTACAGTGTATATATCTGGTTATGTCTGTACTGTCAAATGAATATACAAGCTGAAAATCATATTCATGGTTTTGTTATTGTTTGACGAAATAAAAATATCAAAATTAAAATGATATATTTTTATTATTCTTAGTACTTCTCATCTAATTGTTTCATTAATTAACAATAAATTTATTTTCTTTTTTTTTCTTTCACATTGACAATGAAACAATCTCTTAAAACTCAATTCATTTCCGAAGTAGTCTTGGTAAGAACCAATATTAAGCGTTTCGTGATGATAGACAACATACATGGAAGGGGTGACAGAGAGTTAAACCCACAACAATCCGATCGCAGGTTCAATATTCAAGCACCAGACCATATGGTTTTATGCAGTGTTCATACTTTCAAAACAACAATTACATGTGTCCTGACATATGATATCAAGTATCATAGAAATATATAAACCCATATCTAAATACGATTCTTGTTAATCATGAATATGTCGCGATAATTATGCAGAAGTGTGAATCAACATTGATACACATGCGTAGCTCGAAGACCGGTTATTGTCAAAACAACAAAAGGCACAGCGGCATTTCTCTTCTCATGTGACGGTATAGCAATACAATTGACCTGGCGCATGCTGTCAATCAAACAAATCGATGAACCAATCAGTGATCGATGTTGTTTCTAGGGCCGCCATTTTCCAAGGACAACCGAACAGTCTCTAAGTAATCGCGTAATTGCATTAACTTGAACAAACAACACCCCGTTTATTACATATACTGAATGGCAAAACTGGTTCATGTCAGTATGACTGTGATATTGAATGCAAACCATTATCAGAAAAGAGGCACAGTGACAGGATTTACATCATATCCGTTTGCTGCATGATGGGAAACAATTGAATGCGTCTGATTTGTATTTCTTGCAAATATAGAAAGTTACCCATCTTAACAAACCAACTATTGTCCAAGGGCCCGTTTCACTTACGTTGTAAGTTTACGGGCTTCTTAGCGTACAATTTAAAGTTACGAAACATATTAGGGAATTCCATAATCCACTTGCATAATATTATGACACTTACGAAAGTTTGTAAATCGGGTTCCTGATCTTTTCAAAAGATAAGAATTAGTCTTGAATATCTTCCAATCAAGCAATCGGCCCAGCCGTTAGCTAGTGCCTCAGGGGTATAAAAAGAATTCGCCAAACATGACGCATTTTAAAACTGGATCCACAGATCGAAGATTTGCATTTCAACCACATAGATACTTTAAAGGAATGCCAAGTAATCAATAATGAATCAATAGTGTAAGTATGTGTTAGTTCTTTTTTGAAATATGAGGCATAATTCAACAATCTATCAAATATGTGTGTATCGAGGGATGTCCAATCTCTACCCTCCTACGGGTTAATAAAATGGACCATCAGTTGATGGAGGAAATTATAAAATAAGTTTGTTTAATAACTTCAATCATTTCCTGATAAAATAAAAAAATGTACATTTCATATACGTGTCATTCAACCCTCGTATTTAATACGAAATAAACTAATTATATTTGACAGTTGGCAGAGATAGATAGTTTACAATCACACATGTTCTCAATTTAAAATCAATAAAGTTGAAAGTCCGGCATGTGTCTCATGTTATGGTTAGTGTTGTTAGATCGTCTAAAGTACATTATCTAAATTTAATGAATAGCAATTATCAATATTGATCATGAGTTCAAAATTACCAAATATGATTAAACGCGCATTTAATTTGAAGAAATGCCCGCTTTTAGTTGCAGCATTAACATTGAGACTGTTAGCTTTTACAAGAGAATGCTTATTGTAGAATGTTAGATTGTGCGATTCTATACATCTTAAATAAAAACCGTTATACTGATTTTTAAGCTCTAATATATATATATATATATCTGTAAAGTGGTATCAACTGAAACACACCAGAAAAGAAATATATAACAAAAGAAGTTGATCAATAGTTCGAATGACAAGTGATTTGACTTTCCGAAGATTTCATAGATATCCAATCACTTACAGCTCGCACTCAAAATACAGTTACATGCAATACATCAAATATTACGGGCTGTTACATAAGAATGACAGGTTCAAATGTTAAACATGTACACAATATTTTGATAATGCTATTGTTTTGTATACTTGTTTATAAATATAAAATTTCTATTTACGTATAGAAAATAAAATATATGTCCTATGGGAGACAAGACATTCAAAATACACTGTCACTAACAAACAGTCATTCAATACAATTACCTTAACAAATCAGGTTTAAGTATTTATTTACCCACGTGCTTTGAACTGGTCATTTTGGCCAGCAGAACACTTATAAAACAAATATATAATTAAGTGGGTCGTATTGGACCTAAATCGCCCATACGTGACAGAGGAGACAGTGCTTGAGATTATTTTGGATAAGGCAACGGTCATAAATAAGATATGTTAATTTGGTCAATTGAAATATCATATATATACATTAGTATTAAGTGTGTTAGTTTTGTGACTATCAAATTAAATCTGCAGGCGCTAGATTACACATGACTTGAAGTTCTGGCAATTCAACGGACATAACGCGATCAGTAATTTTATAATCTGACCAGCTCGAAACGGTGTACAAGATATTATTGTTATAAAATAACTCTGATTTCACATAAAGCCCATGTAAAATAAAAACGTACAGCATCACCAGTTGGTATTAGAGAAAGCCAATATCTACAGAACATCAAATTACAATTTTATCCTGAATATAACTTGG
Source organism: Panopea generosa (assembly GCA_029582155.1). NCBI lineage: Eukaryota > Metazoa > Mollusca > Bivalvia > Adapedonta > Hiatellidae > Panopea > Panopea generosa. Next base: position 16,315,966 of record CM055907.1, on the reverse strand, counting down.
TTTTCAATATGTTTGTAACACAGGCTCATTGTTTTTATGCCAAGAATAGCTTACAGCATTGTAATTAATATCTTTGCCATGTTCACTTGCAGAAATACAGATGCGGTTTGCGTTTGCATATACCGTATGTGTGTATTGTCTAGATATGACAACAGAACTCTAAACAATAACATCATTAATTTAGAATATAATTCACAGTCAGTTTTGGGTTAATTGTTTAAACAGGAAGCGTTACAGTTTCTGTCGGTACTCCAAATTAGTTACGTGTTTTTTTTCAGTGTTTCCTTTGAAACCAGTATCAGTTGGCCAGCCTTATACATGTAATGGGTTCATAAACCTTTATATTTTCCTTCATTTATCATTCACTGCATCTACATATTTCGCTATGCCCTGCCTGAAACAATATGTATTGATCCTTTGCTATTGTTTATGTTAAAAAGAATATTCATTTGAAAAAATAAACATCTTACACTAATAAGTGTACAAGTAGTTTTATTTTAATAGTACAATAACCTTATAGTAAAGGGCCAAGTTTTTCAATGCACCGTTTGCTTGACGCCACTTATAGACGTTTTGTTCAAATTATCGTAAATTGGAATTTAATGCATTGAAGGTCACACTTTCTTTCGGTAGCATTATACCAATATATTCATTTGCCACATTGTACTTGATATATATTGGATATTGAACATACACTATTTCACTTAGCGGGGTGTTAAGTTAACAGAACATTAAAGTGTTAAGAGTGTGTCTATTATAGTGTCACCCCTATTGAAAGGGTTAGCCACATTTAGCTTATGAGACATCTTTATGTTGTACATATTTCCCGAAAGCTATCATTGCCAGCCGTCAGAGTGCTAGATATTTGGTAACTCTCAAATTCACAAGTTGCCTGGAGACCAAATTTAAAGATAAACAAATATGCCCAACAAAAACAGGCACTATGCCTCTAAATTTTGAAGACATATTGGCAATAACCATCAGTATGCTTTATTTCATAAATGCCCGAGGATCAAGCTTCACCATCTATCAAAATGATTGATATGTGCTATACATCTGTGTCATCTTTGAGAGGGTTAACTTGTTGAACAACTGTAAGTGTTCATGTCGATCATTTATATTGTCAGACTCTGCATGTTTCTTTTCAATTATAGCGCTCTAAACTGTTTCAACATTTCGTGTACAGCCAGACTAATTGATACACATTTTAAAGGTCGCGTTACGGCAACCTCGACATGGTTCGACAGTAATGTAATTTGTAATAGTCATAATAGTAATCCAAATGTAAGCTAAATTGATAAATTGTCCGAAAGGAAAGTGTTAGCACAACTGTTTAAATGAAAAGTAGTTTTTTTTTGTAATAAAAGTAGGGTTTGTATATTTTATTATTTTAAAATCTACTGAGGACTAAACTGGGATTTTGGTGTACATGTACAGTTCCTTTAATTTTAAATCATTATCAATATTATATAAAGGTGTATCTTATTGGACCTTATGATAACATTTCGGGATAAAGATTTAACTATTTACTAAATATATGTATATCTTCATTATTTCAGTACTCATGAAATAAATTGATCATGTAATGGAAATAAAAAAATATACAGTTAAAGCAGTTCATTTTTACTGTTGGAATATTCGGTGCATTTAAAACACATTGCAAATACATATTTAACTTCATTTGTAATTATTGCTGAAAAAATACAAACAACACGAGACATGGCTTTCAAAGAACACGATCACCAAATCAGAATAAAACAATACCACCGTGAAATTCAATGTTCATGTCTGAGTAATGCCCAAAATTGTACCGTAGTCATGATCAACAATTTTGTTTAACAAGCCTGTAATTTGACAACAATGTTTGTAATTGAAATAGGAAATTATTTCTAATACATTGTTTCAACCTTTTTTAAATACATTTTATACAAAAAATATGCATCTTATTAATCTCAAATAATTTATTTAAAAATTGTCTTCTTAAAAACCTTTAAAATTGCTTGATATGATAAAGGAGACAAATGTAATGAACAAATTGTATATGTATAATATGACTTAATAGCTTTTAATAATACATTCTTTAATCTTGGTCACGTTTCATGGTCTAGTTCACCCGTAAAGCGGAGAAAATATCCCACGTATATCGTACATGTAAAATGTTTACATCGCAATGATTTGTTCAGAATATCAAATTCAAAATCTCGTTAAAATAGTCTGCACAATTGAAATATTAATACGGTGATGATGATAGACACCATCCAGACATGTTGTGCGAATTCAGGTATTAATTAGAATAAATGCGAGTTCCTATTGATGAATATTGTCTATTTATCTTGCAATTATATCACATAAACAATAGTTTACGTAATACGATTGTAAAAACCGACAAAGATTTCTGTTTAATAAAAGGATCCATTCAAAGCAATCAAACAGCCAAAAATTGAAAGTTTGAAGAAGTGACACATGTGTTTAATAGGGATCATCTTGTAACGACTGTATAATTCGCAGCAAGAGCTGTAGAACATTTGTAAAATACGTATTCCATGAATATTGATATCAGTTGTCATGCCTTGCAAAACGTTTCTAGTAATACATTATTTTACATTAAAACTACATCATGTGAACTTGTTTTAAATTGCTTATCCTGTACGGAATGACATTCTCCGAATGGTACTTATATATTTTTTATTAGTTTATGGAGATATTTCCCGTCGGAATCACATCAAAATTACCTGCAATGATCTCGAAACAGTTTATGGTGAATTAAAATACCATGCTTATCTTCATTTTACAGCAATAACAAGGAAGAAGCATTTATCTTGTTTTTGCTTCGGCAGGTTTAGACCTCTGTGTGTTACAGAATAAGCAACGGCACTGACAGGTTTAATTATCTATACAGATATCGGCAACTTATCCGAACATCGCTATTTATTTATATGTACCAAATATTATGGACGTGTGTATGTGTGTGGGAGAAACAAAGTACAGTTTACGTTATCAACCACAGACGTAAATTAAGTTTAAGGAGGTCGAAATGGTTTTTAAGAAAGCGCAAAACATACTAGTCGCACTGTTATCGACATTGTGTTATTGTCTTATTGTTCAGAACACCAATTTCCATTGAGCAAGTTAAATACAGTTCTGGTACTCACATTTCCAACTACCTTGTAAGATGAAGCATTTATTTAAGTCATTGTTGTTTTTCTAAGTAGAAACATGTCAGTAATGTAGGATCGTTTTTTGAAAGATATCCAATAATTTCAGTTTTTATTCATAATTACAAGCAACGTGAATGCGTTAGGGTATACCAGTGAGGTACTTTGGCGATGCAATGTATTGTGTGCCAGAATTGATGCGAAATAAAACATACTTCAGAGTAATTGTATTTGGGTCATTATGTCATATATCAACTGCTGCAGTACTTAACGATTTATCAATTACGTGGGGGAGACACAATCAACTTGCTTAATTTAATAACGTACATGTAATATTGATTGAATTAATTCAGTTTTAACTTAGATATGTCTTCTTGTATTTAGTAGGTGTAATTTATATCCATCGAATGTTCGCATTAAAAAACATAAAAAATGACTTATTATTGTCTTCAATGTATAACAATTGCACACATTAATTTTTGTTATAGGGATGTTAGATGTTTGGAATTAAATGAGTTAATCCGATTAAAGGTAGCTTTCACACAGTAATGAATTGCCGTCCGACAATATGGTCAATGCAGCTTATAATGGAACATGAATATAATGAACATTGATAAATCTCAAAACAGGTTATTTTATCAATAGTAGATAAAGGCGACTTTGCATACTAGATGATAAATAACATTGTGGAGAAAAACTTTAATAATATCCTGCTCTCCGTTCTAATTCTTATCTATATTCATACATCTTTATGTGAATGTAAAATTGAATTGAATAATATGTTTCAACCAAGTATATTTGTATCACAGCCAGCGTGCATTTATTTACATGTTTTAAGTGGACAAGCATATAAAAATTATACATGTCTGTTACTCATTGTTTTAAATATTATAAAACGATGTGATGTTATACGTTTTTCTTATTTAATGATTGCATAATAAGATTTCATTATATCACGACCGGCAGTTGCTACTATACGGTAATGAATTTATCAATCGCAACATCCGCGTGTGGAAAGTAAACAGCTGTTTATAACCGAACCCCTTAGTTATTGTAATGTAGTACATAATTATCATATCTTATTACGTCTAACCAGAGTTCTAATATAATTGACGTGGAAAGATAATCTCAGCTCTCGTGTTCAAAATTGAGACGATTGTTCGAAGAGAAGTAAAACTATTTAGTGGCCTGGGAAAAGTCGAGTTTAATTATAATAAAGATCAGAAGGCCATCGCTTTTATAGTGCTCCGGTCGTTTTTGGACGCCGTAATATCTATATAGACTCTGCCAATAGAAATACCAAGTATGATTGGGTTTGTCTAAGTGGAGATTTATGAGGGTATTATTTTGAGATGAGTGAACTAATCTTGGTCATTCCGGTGCACAGGCACGCGATTCATCATTCGAAATAGATGAACATGATGACAATATACGCATTATAAGAACATAAGTCATCGTAACGTGGAATTTGAATTTGGAAACTAATTAACAATTGCGTATGTTATGTTGTGGAATACCTTACCTGGTATCCAATTTGAAAATGAACTACAGGCAATATTGAATGTCTGTTTTACGGTACATTTACGTGTCGTATAACATAGTTATTGCCGTGTCATAGAGATGATACTAGGAAACGTTGATGGAAATCAGGATTTATGTTGTTTTTATTAAAATGGCGTTTCTTGTGATTAATACAATTATTCGATGACTGCTGAATGGAAGAATGGAGAATGATTTGTTTTTTTTCTACGTGAATCATATTGCCATCAACAATATGCTGGTAATGTCATCATTTGTCTTCCACCACTCAGAGGAAACCAATAGAAATAACCCCTTTTTTGACTTAATCGAATAAAGAACACAAGTATCTTCATATTTTATTATTGTATACCATTTGCATCGACGATTTTTCACGAAACATTTAACGATTTTAGTCTAATGCTTATTGTTAAACAAAACATTTTGTTTTTGATACCATTTTACCGGTTGCTGATACAAGTAATAATTCATGAAACACAAATTTAATACTAATTAAATTAATTTCGCTTTTGGCCAATATTAAAAGTTTACCTAATTCCTAACAATAATTACTTATATTTATTATAAACTGTATTGGATATTATGTAGACTGCTTAAACGGACATCGATTCTCCACGCTAACGTAGCATTTGGTAGGAGCACGTTGATATGCGACACTCTGACAATAGTAGGAGCACAATAATTGGTCAGTTAATGAGACGTTGGGAAACTCCAAAAATGATTAGGTTCAAAATTAAATATTAACCTCACGAAGAATATTTTTAAAAAAAAATGGTGGTGGGTAAATAAAAACACTAAATGTGAATGCTAATCATGTTTAACGTATGTTTTATCCCAATATGACTGCATTGATCGCCATTCCAAAACGTCGGAGTGCACATTGGATTATAGTACAGGTATCGAAATTCTTGCGTTTCCATAAAGACAAGAATCAGATATAAGTATAGACTCGTGTTATTCTAATAGTTGTTTCTGCGTTGCTAAAATACTATTATAAAATGAGAGACTAAATGACTGATTGGCTGACTAACAGAATGAATAAATGAATGAATGGAAAATGAATGAATGAACAATGAATGAGTGAATGAATGGATATATGGATGAATGAATGAATGAATTAATAAATGAATGAGATGAGATATGAACTTATCGTTAATAGCTTATCTCGTCATTTACACTTCAAGTGGCAGTTATTTTGTATGTCTAAGCAAAAAAAATCATGAAGCAGACGAAACATCCTCGACTCCGCAGAAGTGATGATTTACGCACTGACAGATACAGTAATTATTGGAGCCTCATCTGCTAACACACTCTTAGACTTTATTTACATATCAAGATTTGTGTATGTCTTGGAAAGTTGTAGTTCTGATCTTAACAAGAAAACAAATCTACTGATTACATGAACAGATATCTGATATGTCATTTCCGAAGCTTGGTGTGCTTTTTAATCACAAATTTAATTTATGTTTTGTTCGTTTGGAATTTTTTGCAATTAATGTTTCATCATTTCGTTTACAAGAACTTCAAGTTAAATTGTCACTTACAATCTTTTTTCACAAATAAAGAGAAATGAATAAAAAGTAAATATGTTTTAATTTTCTGTTGACAATAAAGGTATAACAAATGGCAAAATTGTTCATTAAAAAAAATCCAACAATGGAGGAGAGAGTAATCAGAAGTGCACTTTGGCGATAATTGATTATAAGTTAAACGCATTGATTTCTATTCATAAATTACTGTTACAGTTACAACATACACAGAAGAGTCGACTTAAAATTGAATGCATGCATGTTTTTGTACAAATTTAATTCCACACTCAGTCTGACTGGTTTACTGTTTTGTGAATGCTGATTGATTAGGCATGTTACGTTTTATTATTCCTTTACGAAGTATCACATCTTTTATTGCAATTTTCATGAAAATCGAGATTAAAACATCGGTATATAAAAACACAATTCCCGGTGCCAACTTTGAAATTATCACACTTGTCACATTTTTTCTAAGTGATGTTTCAATGACAATGCAAACAATGAAATAACTTCAGTTGAAAAATGTAACCAAAAAACTAAATATTCTGAGTTAGATTAAATAATACACCTAGGTAGTAAGTTGATTAATTGAATAATTAGCGTCATGTTAAGCTATCGACGGCTATCATACGATCAGTTAACCAAATCACTGTTTCCTGGGATCCTTAAAGGTTACCCAGAAATCGAGCACACTTCATCTCCGCAAGTAACAGATATCTTTCCCGCTTGAGTCTTTGGTGATAGACAAAAAGATAAAGATACACAATGTCGTACATGTATATCAGTCATCACGGAGACTGTTACCGGGTGGGGGTTCGAACACACGACCCCTGGATTGATAGTCAGATGCGTAACCGACCTGCACACCTAGATGATAACTAGTATATATTACTTACTCAGCTCTCCCGAGTTTCAATGGCGTCACAATTTATTAAGCGTTCCATTGCTAGGAACTGTTGGAATGTCATATCCATGTAATTCCCTGCTTTGTTTATTAGGGGTTAATATACCTTATTCGGAATATATCATGTTCTGGAATAGACTAAGAGATAAGTGAAATATAACAGTTGCTCTTAGAGATTTAGTTAGAGTTATAGTTAGTATGTTAACGTATGAAATGTAATTACAACATACCTTCTATTATGCAAATGGTTTAAAATGCTCGAACATTTATTCAAATCGTTCATACTGTAAAAGACAGGATGTGTATTAAACGCACTGAATCCTGTCTCTTTTTTTTCTTCATGTTCCTTCTTTCTTCCGTTCTAAATATGGATTACAATTAAGTCAATTTTAAAATTATTTATAATTGTATTACGAACAATGTATTTATTGGCTATATTATCTGTAAAACCCATCGTCATATATTATAAAAATATAATCAAGTCATCGCTAGTTCGTCAGTCGTGTGCTAATACATCATTGTACCATTATAAATATAACATAAAGCTGAGTACATAAGGGTATTCTTTCCAAATAGAAATTCAAAAATAAAAATGCAAACTTCATTACACAATTTTTGATAACATTTTTGTATTTCTTACTTAAATAATAATTTGCTAAGGCACTTAAATTGCATATAAAGATAACCTATAAAACCAGTTTACCAATCACACATTTGCGTAGTTTTATTAATTTCAATTCCAAAACTGATAATGATGCATTTATTCAATGGTAAGTCCGATATTGACCAACCCTCTATAAATCCAACAATACAAGTCAGAATTTGGAAAAAAGATATTTATAGTATTTTTAAATCAATAAAGGTAAAATTTTAACGTTCATGTAAACATAAGTAATATTTCAAAACAACACATTCAGTAGTAAATATGACTTTACATTTTTTGATAAATGTAATAAAAATGTACAATTTAAAGAAATAGGTAAAACATGTATCAGTATAATATGATTGTTACTAATATAGCAAAGTATACCAATATTGGAAATAATAAACCATTATATAATGCCCAGAAGAAATGATATTTCATCATCAGCTGTAAACATTTGTTTCAAGATTGTTTCGTTTGGTTATCGAATGTGTAACTATAGCGAAAATAAGTATAAATTCACAAATAAACAAGCACATAAAGGTACATCAGTACTTGTATCGGGACGTCGTGATATATTATTAAATTACTGAGTTTGTTTTCAGATCTTGTATAAATCAAGAATTTATATAGAACGACAGGAAATTTGCACCGCTAAATGTTGATAAAATATATGCAGAGAATTTGTAGTTTTTGCAAATTTATCATCTTAATTTAACAGGCACCTGGTTTCTGCTACACAAAATGCAAGGTATCTGTAACCTTTAACATTTTATAATGTTTTAAACACGCAAAATGATCATGAATTTAAAATATTGTAGTTTGAAGTAAATTTTTAGATTTTTACCTTGATTCTTTATTATCAGTATTCATATTTTGTAATCATAAGTACAGCAAGAACTTCAAACACAATTTGCTAGAAATGGGATTGTTTTGTAGAGAATGCAATTGTGCAAATAAATAAAAAAAAATTGTATTGATGAGATAAACGGAGGTTAGGATATTTGAAAACGATTTTGCGAGATTTTATGTGAATACGCGTAGGTTCGTAACATCTCAATCAGTTGCTTTTCCACGTCTATATAAGTCATTGCATAAATATAGATTATGGAACACTATTTACATGGAATGCTCGCTGCTCTGACGTCAGCATACGTTGACTCTTTGAGAAAGAGTAATTGTGCTGCCGTATTGAAATATCTGGCAGTAATGAATTTATGAATGATTTTGTCTTATACGGCGTACAAACACATACCTATGACGCAAACATAGTGATATATTTCAGGCAATCATATACAAAATTAGCATGCATAAAGAAATATGGAACACACCAATCAATGAAAGAATTAACATCTACTTGTACTTGCAACATGTTTTCGTTTCGAAAAAAAAAATCTATTACTCAAATTTTTGGTTTCTTATTACACACACGAGCAACAGTTCCATCATCATTTGGCATCCTAGAATCATACATGGTACTAACTATCAATATGAACCTGAAATAAATGATAAACATGATATGACACCTATTTGAATTTACGGCACTATGCGTGCACCGACAGTGGTCTTACTTTTACCGGGAATCATACCGGTTTATTTAAAATTACGTTGTAAGCAAACAAGAATTACGAGTTTTTATCGTCAATTACAATATATTTTAACAAAATAAAGAATAAAACAAAAGAGTAATTTGACATTAAAGGTATTGCAAATTGCAAAATAATTCTTGAAACAAATTTCATAAAAGAGGAGAAAATAATCAGAGAGAAAATGCATCGACGAGATAACTAAAATAAGTTCAAAGCACGGATATCTATACATAAATTACTGTTAGAATTAACAAAATACATCAAAGAGTTAACTAAAAATTAAATGCTAGTATGTTTTTGTGTTCATATGTAATTCCTAATTCAGTCTGTCTGGATCATTGTTTAGAGAATGCGGATTGATTAAGCCTGTAACGTTTTATTACTCCTTTTACGCAGTATCACATCTTTCAATGTAATTTTCATAAAAAAACGAGATTAACACATTGATATATAAAAACACAACTCCTGGTGCTGACATTGTAATTATTACACGTGTCACACTTTCTCTAAGTGATGTTTCAAATGACATGGCAAACAATGAAATAATTTTCATAATGAAATGGGAGATTCAGAATTAGAAATACTGGCTCCGTTAAATAGCAATGTTTTGCAAACCACATATCAGAACGTTGGTTGGTCACAGTTTAGTAAGCATTCCATGACTAGGAAATGTAGGACCGGCATAGAACTTCCTGCTTGTCCATTGGGGGTTTAATAAAACTGATTTGGGATACATCAGGTTCTGGGACCGACTAGAACGTAACTGAAACTAAATTAAACTCATGTTATGAGATTATCATTAAATATCAATACAATATGAAAGGACTATAACGGTTGCATTTAGAGTTTTAGTTATAGTTTTTATGTTTGCATCTTGAAATGCAATTGCATCGTGCGATACTGCCCAACCCGCCATCAACTTAACATGAAAGAATACAAAACAATGATTTTCCTAGTAAATTTAAATCAATGAAAGCAAAATGTAAATGTTTGTCGAATGTTTAATTTCATCGAATGCGTAACTAAGTGAAAATAAATATCAATTTATAAATAAACATGCACATAGAAGTACATCAGAACTTTTATCAGTACGTCGTGATTTATAATAAGGTAAAGTATGTTTGTTTTCAGAGGATATAACTGGAGCTTATTGGACACTTTTTTCATAAAATGTTCTCTTCGCTGACGTCAGAATACGTTGACTCTTTGAAAGAGTATCATTGTACTGTCATATTGAAATATCTGGCTGCAATGAATTTATGACTGACTTTATCTTTTACTTTGAACAAACACATAAATATGCAATATAGTGATATGTTTTCAGGCTTCCTATCCATGTACAAAATCAAGGTGCATGATGAAATATGGAACACACCAATCAATGCATATAGAGAATTAGCATCGACAGGCGATCCCTGCAACATTTTTGAGTTTCCAAAAAAGGATCTATTACTCAATTTGCAGTTTCTTATGACATACATGAGCTTCAGTGGTTTTATTCGTTCCAGTATCAGTTGGCAACCTAGAATCACACATGGTATTAACTATTATTCTGAACCTGACAAATATCGTAAACCTGACATGACACCAAAAAATGAATTCCCGGCACTCTGCATCCATATGCATTGGTCTTATTCTTACCCTGAATTACACGAGTTTATTTCGTTTTAAATATACTTCACCAAGTTACCATATTGTACGAACATCGTGCTGATAAGTACTAGACTGGCGCTAAAGCACCAAGTACGGTCTTTTTCACAATATCTGGCCTATGATCAAATCCACCACACGCACCAAGGCAGACAGACATATACTTAAATTTAATCTTGAGAGGATTATTACAAAGTCGTTGTTTGTAAAATTAGAATGTCTCAATTTCCTGCCACAGTGCCATTGTACGCTCTCTATATATTTACTGCAACAAAGAGTGTTTTTTTTTTAAATAATTTAAGAGTCATAAATATATAAGCTATGTAAGCCACTACGCTTTCATGAAAATCAACAACAGAAATTTTCTGTGATATGACTATAGTCAAAGTTGTTATATGAATTGATATTTTACAGAGTGATACCACTAATAAGATACTAATGTAAGTTAACCTTACCGCTGCTTCCTTGGTTAACTAGTACCCCAGCACACTCAATATATGCAAGTAACTGATAGCTTTCTTTCACTTCCAAATAGTTATGAACTGATATTAAATGTAACTACGGTTTTATAACTCGTTAGGTTGTATGTAATATTACCTCTGGAGTATATGTTACAACGTATTATATTTTTAAGACTCTTGGTATAAGGCTAGATACAATACCGGTCGTACACATTAGTCAGGTTAAATAGCACTTGCACAAACAATTCATTTTATCTTTACTGGAATAAATTCGTTCAGCAAATACCTCAGTTGATGTACCGGCTGAGGGCAATGGCCATGCACATTTTCAAAATATGTATACATTTATTACGAGAAGGTTGTTATGGGTAACAACATTAATAAAATACACAGCAAAATATATTTAAAAGTTGAGTTCAGGACGATTGACATTGCTATTTTTATTCAACATACAGCAGCACAGCTAAACCTATAGATTAAAATGTCAAAATTGTTGATTATCGCCAAAATGAACGATGAACAATTTATACACTCTTTAATAAATGTATGTTAAGTAGGTCGAACATTGACAAGCTCTCAACGCACATTGATAAATTGCATTTATTGCAGTTATTTGCCGATAATAGACATATATATCAAAAGAATATTCGGATTCAGCCAGAGAATAATCGATTAAATGTAAGCGTCAATACAATTATAAAACAACTATGACAATTACACAGTATTGAATGTAATCTAAAATGAGTTGTCAAATGAATACAATAATAACAAGGCAGGCATATGGATTGAGAACAGTCAGCAGTTTTGAATACTCTAACTTACTACTTTTTTTTATTCATTTATAGTTCTAAATAATAACTGAAATAACCCTTTGCATTTATTTGATAACAAAATCTGTAACATATTAATTCAAGTTATTAGTTAAATGTTTATTTCCGACGTATGTCACGGTTGCTGTGAAGGCAAAAAAATATCCAAAATGTACATGTAGATACATGTCTTATTTGTTGATATTCATATAGATAAAATGAATTGTCATTACGAAGCATTGTAATGATATAAGTGCTTATTTCAGTTGTATTTTAAAAAAGTCGTTGACGAAACTACATATATTATATAAAGCGTTATCCACACATAATTTGATATTGGAATATATTGACACAAGAAATAGACCTTTTAAAAAAGTGTAATAGTGATATCATATTCAAATATCTTTGCTGAACACCTTTGATGTGTTACTCAAACCAATCAAACTAGACTTAGATAAAGCCAATTTGTTACCGACCCGTGAATTATAACCTTGACTTCCGTAGCCTCGAAATAGCGGGGATTTTCCTATCTGCAGTACACATGTAAATTCCGAAACTTTTCTAGTAAAATATACTTAAACACTCATGATCCTTTGGACTTTTACTGATAATACTGTGTAGAGTCGGTTAGGATCCGTTGAGCAGTTGAAAGAGATATCGCATACACAAGTAATTATATCATCTGGGTAGTTTAAGAAATATAACACCGCTATAATTTAGGATATTTTCTTTACTTGGTTTTCAAGATAAAATCTGTTTTTATGCCACTTATTGCATTTATAAATAATGTTTCAGATACAAGTGTTTGTTTATCAAATTTACAGCTATTTATATACATCCATGTATTCCGTTTTACATCAAATACAATAGTATTTAACAAGTCACATTCATTTGTGACTTTGTAATAACCAGGTATGTGAACAATGTCGTAACACTGCAAACTGCACAAGCCTTTATCTTATGTGTCAATTGCTTTATTAATTATCCTCTCAATGTACTCCAAACCTGGTTGTATAATCTCGCAGCTTAAGAATAAGTGAACACTAGTTTCTCTTTCCCGTTTGCATATATTACACATACCGTTAGAAAATTCCATTAAAATTTAATCGGTTTTCAGTAAAAACTTGAATTGAGTACACATTTCCACTGAAAGTATTTTGCTTTATTTGACTAGTAAATCTTTTTGATATTTATCCAAACAATTTCTAAATCAATATTATGTAAGTTCAACTTTTTTCCCCCCAATTTCGTCGAACATTTGGTTCAGACGAACATTTTAATCTCATTTTCTTCCACACTTTGTGCCGCCCTAGTGTGATACAGGGTAACACTTGATTGGAGAAATTTGGGAAAATACCTATTATAGTACTACATTTTTAACTAATAAAAAATGTACATATATTCCTGAGCTTAGAAGGAATGCATCGCATTAACTGTGTCAGACTGTCAAGCATTTGTGTCCAGAAACAGAGTTGTTGTTTGTAAAATGAATATGTATAATTTGAATCAAAACACGATAACAGAGTCGGTTTTTGTAAAATGAATATGTCTCATTCGAGTTCAGACACGATTACATAGTCGGTGTTTTTAAACAATAGCATTGATGTCACTTGCCTACAAAGTAACTATGCTTCTATCTGATAGCTATGTTTTTAACAACTACGTGTTCAATATCTGTGCTCATATGTTAAGATTCATATATGTAACTAGATTATAACCAATGACATGACTGAGACCTACATTTTACCATATAAAGTGTTTTTCCATATGGATTATCCATTTACTTGAACAGTCCTTACTCGTTTATGCTAACTAAATGCATGCTTCATAATTATATATTTGCATACATTGACATTTAAATATTGTTAATTTAGCCTATTTGACTGTAAAAAACTTTATCTTTAAGAACGTTTCTAACATATAATTGATGTTTATTTGATCTACTTCAGTACTTTGAAATTGCAATATCCATAGCACATGATTTAATTATGTAATTAGTATGATATATCAGTCAAATAAATTCTGCGTTCTGTTCTATTAAAATTAAAACCACTGACGTTCATTATAGTATTATATACAATCTCATTGAGGTAACTTTGCATGCTTTTTACTTTTTTACGCTGCCACTGACGTACATATAACATTCTTACATCAGACGAGACAGCGACGATAACACAGACGATACTTCACTGGAAAAAAGTATATATTTCATAACAAACATGTGTCCTTCAGATGTCCTTTATCATTATTATCGATTCCAGTGACCTTTGGTCACTAAATAACGAACTCACAATTCATCAAAACCAATGTTTGATAAGTTATGAATAGCTAATCTCGCCATTTACACTTCAAGCGGCAGTTATTTTGTATGTCTTAGCAAAAACAATCATGAAGCAGACGAAACATTCTCGACTCCGCAGAAGTGATGATTTACGCACTGACAGATACAGTAATTATTGGAGCCTCATCTGCTAACACACTCTTACTCTTTATTTACATATCAAGATTTATGTATGTCTTGGAAAGTTGTAGTTCTGATCTTAACAAGAGAAAAAACATCTACTGATTACATGAACAGATATCTAAGATGAGATCTCCACATCTTGCGTGCTTTTTGCAAATTTAATTTTTGGTTTATTTTCGTTCATGTGGAATATTATTGCAATTTACTTTATATATTTAGAAATCTCTATGTTCTTAACCTCGACTACTAACATGTTATAACAAAATACCTCCCACACAACAAAGATAAAACGTAAAAATACCCCCAAACAATTCTTCTAACTTGTTGACATAAACAATGTTTCTTCAAGCTTCTACAGGAATTCCATTTATATGTCACTAGTGAACCATATGTTGTTACGATCTTTGTTATATTCTTTCCGATCCTTGAGTAAAGACACACTTAATCTGTAAAACGGACCCAGCTCATCCTATTCGTAGTTGTTACGAGCACTCTTATTCACTATCATCTTTCAACATAGTAATAGGACGCTGATTGGATGTTACAGACTTTAAAGTCTGATAATAATAAAAAGAAGGAGAAAGTAATCACTAGCAAAAAGTGTATAAAAGATAAATTATTTACATTTAAAATTTGCATTTCCTTTGGGAAATTATTATCAATAATTATAAAATGCATCGAGGAGCTGAATTACTGTTACAAAAACAAATCATAATATTAAGGTAATGTGTGAAATGAAAGTAACTATAGGTAAAACATTCATGGAGGGATAAATGAAAATATGTTGTAATTTTTACCTAAGGATTTTAATTCGGTATTTATGTTTTAAACATTTAATGCCTAACATCAGTATTATGCAAGTTATACGGGTGTGCAATTTGATCTATTAAATTATAGATGAAATGTGTTTCATGAATACACTGTACATTACACATGATTGAATATACAGGATCGTCAGATTATGTAGTAAATACACTGTCCTTTCATTGTAGACCCACTAACGTCAACCAGAGATAGACCCATCTATGTATATACTTCGGTCTACGATAAGAACATTTTCAATATACTGATTATTAATGTATTATGAACAAAGCACGTTTCACCACATTTTCAGCTAAAAATAGTGTACAGACATTACATGTATGTTTGGAAGGTTTTGATCCAATTAAACAGACGCTTGCTAGTAAAACATTATAAAGATAAAAATCATACTGCCAGGTAATAATAATATCTTAAAAAAGAAATAAAAACAACGGTATTCTACCTTGGTAAGAAGACCTAATGAACTGAATATCCTTTACCTTGACACTTGAACTGTTATACAGCTAAACTAATATATCATTAATTCAAGTATCCGAAGTGATGGTTATCCGTTTAATCATCCAGTATTCCAGGAATATCCGAGATTGACCACCCCTCTATAAATATTACAAATGAAACACCTTTTTCTAATGAATAGCCATGTTTAATAACAGCGTGTTTTGTATGACAATACTCCATTATATTTATGAGCATTTACAGTAAAATAAAACATATATGAAAATGTTTTAAAGTTTTGAATGTAATACCATTTAACATATTCAGCTTACCACAATATGACGTCATTCAATGACGTCCCTGACACAACTGACTAATCAACGTGCTCAAAAATTATTGCCAAGTAACGGACTAGCTCATTCGCGGTATGCTACATGTACACGTGATAGTGGGCAGATATATACTAGACCTACGAGAAAGCACCTGCCTTATATTTAGATATTTGGCATTTAACATTACTTGGCCTATAATTAAATCCACAGGAAATACCATGACAGACAGACATATGTTCAGATAATACTATTTTAAAGTTGTTTCTAGAAAAAATCGAATCTCTCATGTTTCTACCACAGTGTCATTATGTTGTACCAGCTTATTTAATGTAACTCGATTTTGTTTTACCTAAAATATATTATTTTAAAATCTTTGGATAGAAACATATCATTACATTTTTTCACGAATAATAACTTTTTCCAGGGATATGATTATATTCAACGCTGATATGTTTTACAGTAACAAATAATACGCAATATGACAGGGCCCTATAATTTTCCATATTAAGCGTATTCCCGATGATCCATTTTCGCGTACAGTCCTTAATCATTTGTCTTCATCCCTAATGACTAAAAGCAAGTTTAAGTATGATGTATCTATCATACACAGTGTGGTATTGATTTGTCATCTTTTCTCTCATGTTGGTCTATTGAAACTCATTCAAAGAATGTATGTGTTAGACCCGATTATTCCAGTCACTAGTGCGTCTGGCGATCATTCCAGGTATCGTGAGTTCGAATCCCTGCTATTAGCAATTTCCCTTACGATCGATATCCAGCATTGCGTCTTCTTGTCATTTGTCCCTCACCGCTGATTGAAGTTGTCATTAATCACTTGCAAAGATGAGTATTGATTTACTTTTGAGGATCTAAACTGTAAAAGTGAGTTGGTCGTGTGCTATCCCTCAATGGCATAAAAATAACGCTAACTTTTCCAACAAACAAGCAAACCAATCTTATCTTAACTGTCTGTTTTACTGCTTTGTGCTGTACAGTGTTGTCATGGAACACATTCAGTGATATTTGAGAACAGAGAACTGTTTCAGGCAGTGCTAGGGGTGTTGCATGTGTCATTATCTCTAGTGGACACACTAAAACAACGAGACAGCTATTTTTATTAGTTGTGTTATGTTCCATGTTTCCATCAGATCAATTTATCAGATAGTAGTAACTGTTAAATAAATAGTCGTGCGTGCTGTAAGACGAAAGTTAAGAGTCGCATTACTAGGATACTTTGAGTTAGTATTTTTTATTATACTCGATTCCATGGATTCATGGGGCTCATTCAAATTCATCTGACAATTGAATACTACGTTAGTCAATGCAAGGTGGACTGAGGTGTGTCTCATAACGCATCAACAACATACTCAATGAAACCGAATCTGCTCTTTTCGCCTTTTTGGTACTTTGGGAGCCTTTACAATCTGTTATATACAGCATGATGGTGTCAAAGCGCAAAGTTACTGTAATGTGTAGTGATTTTAACTTGATTAAAACAAAATTTAAAATCAATGTATCATAATTAACCGGTCATACCTATTACCGCGAGTCTAAAAAATGTTCAACCATGTACATAATGGCATCAATAATAAACAGTTATAAAGTTACTTAAGTGTGCTGAGTAATAAACAGCTGCTGGTACGAAATATTAACAATTGCCGACGATAACGGAAGTTGAAGTTTTGCGCATGTCTAGTATATTGTTATTATACGTGCATTTGGGTTAATAGGTGTATCGCGGTATAAAATATACAAGGTATAATATATTTTGTATGAGTTGCTTGTCAGGCACAGAGTATGCTTCTGCTTGTCAACCATACATCATTGTCCTCGGATGAAAGATACATATGTCCTACGAGTGACTTGTGAAATGATACTCGAATACTATAAACATTACAACTGCCATCTGAGTGAATGCATGGGATTTTATGGCGTACCAACCACATTGTAGAGTATTTGACGCCAACAGGAAGGAAGATTCAAGGGTCACTCTACATGTATAAAAACAACAAATTAACATACTTATTAAAAGAAATACATCAAAAAATAAATATGCAAAATGAACCTATAACCTTGATACCTGCAGGGTTTCAGCAAGTTCTATTGTTGACTCTAATGTGCCATCTGAATTAGGCGGAGATATAATAGCCCATTCGGGATGTTTATTCACAAATAAAACCATGGCAATAATACAAACATGACGATTGAATGACAATGTATGGTAAAATCGTAGTCATGCATACACATGTTTGCAATAATATATATATTGCCTGTAATGTATACCACTTGAAGAGCTCGTGTATTACTTAAATCATAACATACAACAATATTAAGGAGAAAATTAATCCTAATGTAGAAAAGAAACATGAAGCATCGTTCTTATACCACCTGTAAAGAAGTGCTTGATTTCTAGTTTGTATCATAAGTGCTCCTATGTAATGATGATAGCACTTATATTGTAGCACATTAGTATATCATTAAAAAGGAGTTTACCAGAGTTATATCCATTAATCAATTACGTTTTGCCTATTCACTTTTAATTATTTTGTTAGCAAAATCGAGGTAAGGTAGCTTTTGTAAGTATGTCAATCAAAACGTGTGTTTATTACATTCATCATATAATATTTACATTCCCACTGTAATCGGCTTAAATAAACTATATTTATTAATTGCATTACATTTCCCAATGAAAAAAAAATGCAACTGACAGAAGCTAAAAAGGATCAGCTTGCATTTCATTGGTTGCAAGATTTTATTTTGATAGAGAGACGTCATGGTCGTTAGTTTTACGTGACGTTTGCCGTAAGTTGTTCTACAAATATGTGTACTTATTCAGTATGTGGACAACGTCGCCGCTACATTCATGGCAATGGCTTTGCGGTTTAATTAGCTTTTTGAACATCAAAGTTACAAAAATACCATGATAAGTTTATTAAAATTAACTGGAGTCTTTAATGTAAATATAAGGAATAAAAGCCAAATTTTGAGTTTTCATCAAGTGATGAAAAACATTAGGCTGGTTTAATTTTGCCGAGAAGCCCTTCGAACTTCACAAATATTAAACTGGTCTAATAGTTTTCATCATCCGATGGGAACTCAAAATTGGCTTTTAATCCTTAAGTATGTTTGAAAGACTAAGTGCACCGTTTTTTGGGGCGGTGCTTTAGCAACCGCTCTCAGAGCTAACATGATTATTTTACTATACCAATAATATACAACCGTGTATCGTGTAAATGCAAACCTGACAACCACAAATCAAATAGTGCCAAACCCTGATAGCTTTCGAACTCACTATAAACAGTAGATTTGCCCATTTCAACGAAAACATTAATATTATAACAGACATCGACGATTTATATCAATAAACAATTGTGTATCGTATAAATTCCAAGTTTTTATTCAGTGCCATTAATCAGCACACAGTATTTAAAGCGCATGCATACAGATGCGTGGACCTATGGTTACGTGACCAAAAGGTTTTTCATGACGCCATCTTGGACAGCAATTCATGCCAGCCTATTGCGTTTTTAACTATTAGTCGTAAATATATTTACCATATTTCATTAAATACGGGAACGAAACTTTTCAAGATCTGTCCCTAATGCCAAGGAACTATACTTATATAGTTCCTTGCTTATGCCAGTAAACAATCAATACTCGTTTTTAAAAATAGAGATATGCAAATGTCGATCACGTGACTTGCGGTTTCTCCCAAATGTTTAAAAATAGACTTGTATTTCTAAAAAGAATTCGTGATTGATCAAGTTATGAATAATGGCAGTGCTGTTTTTTTTTGTTATTTAGTAAATATCTCATATATTTCCCATAATTGGAACGGTAGATAATTTAAATTTAAACATATAAGAGTTAAAGTTCATTTTAAAACCCCTTCTTGTATAACAAAGTTATGGTCCGGACATAAACACACTGACGAATACATGTACTAACTTTTGGGACAATAAAAGGAGAAATATAATTAAACAAAATTGGTTGTATGCAAAATAATATTAGCATACAAACTTTTATGAATAGAGTTTAAAGTCCATGTTCATTCTGTTAGATACTTCAGGTTTATATGCGTGGAATGCAATTTAGTTTTATTGATTATATTGCAAGGTTGTATTGATTGGTTTGCAAAATAATATTCCATTAGCAATTTGAGAGATACGCAAACAAAATTAGATTACATCGATAAATTTCAATAAAAAAACTGCAAGGGTTATAAACGTATCGCCAAACATAGGACTTCCCGTCAATGCTGAAAGAACAACCCCACAACAAAACGAATAACACATTACTATTAAACCTAACTTAATACTAAGAAATCATTTTTTTTATCTTGTTGCTTTGTATTGCACCTGAATAAAATATTCATTTTATCTTTGAACATACCTTGAAGATGCTACACACGTTTTGTTTCATCGATAACGTAATTCCGTACATGTGGTGAAGGAAAATTCACAGTTATGTAATAAGGCTGATGATTTAAGACGTTCATTAACTACATCTGAACACTATGAAAAGGATTTCAAGATTTATTTCATTACCAAAATACGATGTTGAATCAATTATGTTTTCTGACTTGAAGGCAAACGTAGTTCACATTAATTGATGAGCAATTTAAAATTTAAGTTGCGTCATAAATTTGAAAAAGTAAACGACTTACAACACAGGTGGTAACACTGGGCCATCCACTGATAGGAATTTACAAAGAATGATTGGTGCTCTCAAGTTATTTTTATTATTCCATGGTTGACATAAACATTGCATGTGCTCGAATAAATAAACTATGAACATAATAATGCTGTATACTGTTTACCTAAACCATTCATGATAGTCGTTTTAAGTGATATTGAAAAGGGAATCTGCCATTGTATTGGTGATAGTGTATTGTCGATTTATATAGTCTATTACGCGATAGCGTAAAAAGAAGTGTCCCAGTCTTGACGTTGTCCACTACCAGATAGCGTCAATGAATATATGTAACTCTCACATAGTCGAGTCTATAGATAAACTTATTTGCGTCATAGTATTCCCATTCCCTACAATTCACATATATATGTTTCGGGAATGAGGCCACACACCTGTTGCATTCTATGTATAGAACCGACTGGTTGGCAAAGTCTTCGGGATCGTACTTCTTTTATTTTGTCCAGTGTTTAGTTGCGATATTTCATGTTCGTGAATAACTGCAGTTGTCCACATTTTAATCCCTGAATATGGATAACACATCTTGGTTTCATATCGGACGTTGATGCTTTACAACTTTCACCACGTCTTCTCTTTGATGGCGGGTCATCATCTTTTGGGGGATCCTGGGTATCAGAGGAACCTTAAGAAAATATTGGTTGGAGGTTTGTGGGGGGGGGGGGGGGGTGCACGGTGGACCCTTCTAGCTCCCGGACTAACACATTTCTATAACAATAATGATTTGACAATCTTATTATTGAAATGACAATTAAAAGATTTTTTTTAAATCTAAAAGTCTTGAAAAGCAAGACTTTGTTATCATATATGTAGTTCGGATTCACTATTACATTATATACAGATGTAGTTAAACAGAAGCCTAGATACAGATCACTATTGTTAATATTTGAAATCAGTAAATTTCAAAAAGGGGAACTCATATAAAAAGGTGAATAATTCACTTCCGAAATACACTAAATATGTTTAAGAAATAGAATAATAAATTGACAGAATAAAATTACAATATTAAAAGGAAACACATCATTTGCATATCAAAACAATCTTAAACAAAAAATAGAACTGGAAATAAAAAATAATTTGTTTGTTTGTATTATAACACGAGATAAGAGGGAAAATATAACATGTTAAGCATTAAACAAAATAAATACTGAACACAATAGAACATTTGCTGTACGAAGAACTAGATACAATTAAAAATAACCTATGCCATGTTAATAGTATTGAACAGAAGAGACAAGATTTAAAAGATATAAGGAAAATTAGTTTGAAGGCAAAAATATTCAAAATTCTAGTTTTTTAAAATACAAACATTCCTAACCAAAGTAATACCTAAAATAAAATACTTGAACGAACTATAACATACGAAAAACTATTGGGACATTTACATCAATGTTCAAATGCCCAATATTTAATGACATAACAGCATGGTTTTGTATGCCCCTTTAGAAGATATCGGTCACACTATGATATAATACTTACGAATTTATTTAATTTAAGAGAATTCACTGAAAAAACACAATGATAACTCAAACTTTCTTGAACTTAAAGGATTTTTTTAACAATCAAAGGCTGGTTAGATGAGCCATCTATCCAAAATTTAGCATGTATGTGCTTTAGTTCAATTTACAATGTCATCAATTCTAAATGATAAAAAGGGTTATAGAACAATTCATCAACATCTCCGTAATGAACATATATTCCAAAACTAAACTTCTTGGAAACATGATTTCAAAACAGAATTTATATAAGAGACGGTAAATATTATGCTTTTCCACACAAGGCACACATATACAATGGCGAAAACTTAGAATTAACCATGTAAATTTTGAAACTAAAGCATCGCTGAGATAATGAAGATTTATAAATCTTATTTGGTCAAAGAGGAATCCAAACTATCAGGCATCTATCTATTTGATTTCACGGTAAGATAACAATTATTCAAACGATTTGAAAGAAAAGTTTAATAGAAATGTATGTAATACGCACTGGTCATCTTCAGCAACATGATTCCAAATACGTGCATATTACCGAACAGGTCACATAATATAACAGATAATGGCATCATCTTAACCAATCTAACAATAATACACGTGCGCGATCAAATAAAAGCAAGTGTTATGCACTCAATTGAGAACGCTCGAAATAATTAAACACACTTTGTGATATAATGGCTCTTATGTTATCATATAGATCGTATATACAACAACAGGCGCACTTAGTCGACATGATATAACGAACTATTATGTTATCATATAGATCGTATATTCAACAACAGGCGCACTTAGTCGACATGATATAACGAACTATTATGTTATCATATAGATCGTATATACAACAACAGGCGCACTTAGTCGACATGATATAACGAACTATTATGTTATCATACAGATCGTATATACAACAACAGGCGCACTTAGTCGACATGATATAACGAACTATTATGTTATCATACAGATCGTATATACAACAACAGGCGCACTTAGTCGACATGATATAACGAACTATTATGTTATCATATAGATCATATATACAACAACAGGCGCACTT
The DNA here is from genome assembly GCA_029582155.1 of Panopea generosa. Classification (NCBI taxonomy): domain Eukaryota; kingdom Metazoa; phylum Mollusca; class Bivalvia; order Adapedonta; family Hiatellidae; genus Panopea; species Panopea generosa. The sequence continues at coordinate 16,292,380 of CM055907.1, read as the reverse complement.
AGTCGACATGATATAGCGAACAATTATGTTATCATACAGATCGTATATACAACAACAGGCGCGCTTAGTCGACATGATATAACGAACTATTATGTTATCATATAGATCGTATATACATCAACAGGCGCACTTAGTCGACATGATATAACGAACTATTATGTTATCATATAGATCGTATATACAACAACAGGCGCACTTAGTCGACATGATACACATGTATAACGAACTATTATGTTATCATATAGATCGTATATACAACAACAGGCGCACTTAGTCGACATGATATAACGAACTATTATGTTATCATACAGATCGTATATACAACAACAGGCGCACTTAGTCGACATGATATAACGAACTATTATGTTATCATATAGATCGTATATACAACAACAGGCGCACTTAGTCGACATGATATAACGAACTATTATGTTATCATATAGATCGTATATACAACAACAGGCGCACTTAGTCGACATGATATAACGAACTATTATGTTATCATATAGATCGTATATACAACAACAGGCGCACTTAGTCGACATGATATAACGAACTATTATGTTATCATACAGATCGTATATACAACAACAGGCGCACCTGGTCGACATGACATAACGGCTCTTATGTTATCATAAAGATCGTATATACAACAACAGGAGCACTTAGTCGACATGATATAGCGAACTATTATGTTATCATATAGATCGTATATACAACAACAGGCGCACTTAGTCGACATGATATAACGAACTATTATGTTATCATATAGATCGTATATACAACAACAGGCGCACTTAGTCGACATGATATAACGAACTATTATGTTATCATATAGATCGTATATACAACAACAGGTGCACCTGGTCGACATGATATAACGAACTATTATGTTATCATATAGATCGTATATACAACAACAGGCGCACCTGGTCGACATGATATAACGAACTATTATGTTATCATATAGATCGTATATACAACAACAGGCGCACCTGGTCGATATGATATAACTAACTCTTATGCATTTGTTTTTATCATGCGGTGGAATTTCCATCATAATAAACTAAATACTGTTAGTTGCAACTGTGTAAATTAGCAATAAATAATTTTCAATTCCGATTGTGTGGTGAGCACGTCACATAACTCACAATCAACACACTGTCAGGACTTTTCAGTTGTCTGGCGAATCTGGATATTTTTTGCATTAAATGTAAATCAATACTAAATTCTTCTGCGAGATTTAAAATCGCCAACAACAACATCTGTCACATGCATTACCTGTTTTATTAGATATTTTATTTCATAAAGTTGTTTGTCATATGTACAGGAATATGTGTTGCATACCTATTCATGTACATAAAATGAATGGTGTATAAAAATCTATAGTTCATATATAGTTATTAGTTACTTGCGGAGATGGGTAGGCTCGAGTACCGGTTAAATCCCAGGAAACAGTGGTTAGGTTAACTGATCGTCTGTTTACTCTCGATGGCATAAAACTGACGCTAAATATTCAATATCCAGAAGAGAGACTTTGTATCAGCTAGAAATAGCTTTCTTCTCAATTTTATTGTTATGTATCGCTGTATATTTGAATATATTTATATGTAATATGTTGAAAACGAATAAATGTTGTTTAAACTAAATATTCAATAAATCAATCAAACTATAATGCATAGTGATATACATGTAAGCTAAAGCTGAAGTAAGTATATAACTAGTAAGTCAAATGAGAAATATCACACAGCAACCATGACATTTAATGACCATTTTCAGATATTCAGGAGTCTAATGTTACATAGCATATTATTAGGTATTGTCCTATGGTTGCTGAATTCTAACAGTGAAGTCACAGTTTTGAGCATAGCTTTGTCCAAAGTTTAGAAAGCTGTACAAAATATACTTGTGGAAATAATTTACTCGAGTTCATGAACGTGGCCATTTTCTTGTTTTACAATATGTACATGTTCATGCTGCTGTATGACGAGGGTAACATTTCAGTTTGGTGCCTTCGTGAAGCAGGTTTAAGCACCCAGTTGCGTCATTCACTATTGACAGTTCCAATACATCTCTTGTCACTTCTAATCTATTTATGTTTGTATTTGTTATGATAGTTCCTTGCATTTTTTGTTTTAATCCTGCTTTGGTGACTGTTGCCAATAAACTTTGCGTATTTTGTTTTTGATATTTAATATACCTTCTCAAATACAAGCGGGTACCATTTATATATAGTCCATAGCATACTGAAATTAAAGTTTCAACTTTCTCTAAATACTGAATACATGTCATTGTTCAGTTGTGTGCTTTGTGTTTTTGTTTGAATATATAGCTTCATTATTAATGCCTAATTGATCTGACAGACGACCAGATAAATCATCACTCTTTCCTGGGTTCCTGGAAGATAAGCAAGTATTCTAGCAGATCGATGTAGGCAAATAAATTGTGACGTTCCCACTACAATCAGCGCTGAGAGACGACTGACCAAAATGCCGTATTTCAGTTATAGTTATCACGGAGACTATGGCAGGGCGAGATTCGAATTCACGACCTCTATATTGATAGAAAGACGTGCTACCAACTGAGCTACCCGGTTCAGGTTTAATTGTGTTGGACAGTTCGCACATGGCTGTGGTTATACTTAGATTCATTCTGATGTCCCTTCATAGTGTCCTTTTCATAGTGTTCAGATGATGGTGTTACAGCTTATTAAAAATACAACGTCGGATGACCAATCCACGTGATCAACGCATACACGTATCATAATTACATTTGATGCATGTGTAAGAACATTTAATCAGTAACACTGAAATATTAATGCACACGTGCTCTCCTTAGAGACCGATTACATTTACATACATATATGCAAGCAGCAAAATGTAATTAAACGCATTACTTGTACACATATTACTCGCACATAAGACCGATTCATAGTTAATTTAAATACGTTTTTTTCGTATTATTGCATTATTTCACACTTTTTTAAAACAGTGTTTTTTTAGTTGTTAAGTTACTTATTTCAAAACAAAATAAAAATAATAGAAGAACACTTGAAATGGTCTGGTTAGAAAATTGATGGACTAATTACTATTGCTATCATCTATCAGCCATGAAGTGTTAGACTATTTACAATATGATACGTTACATGTTGTCTATGTACATTTGGCAAATTCCTAGCATTTCCATTTATTGATACAATTTTAAATCGCACTTTATCAAGATGGTAATACAAAAATGTATTTTTTTTTAATGCAGTGTCAGTCTGTCACTCCATTCTTGTTCCACAATACATCCGCCCCTTAAAATCAAATAAAAGTCAGTGCATGTGGATCTTCTGGAGTCTCATCTCTGTATATTTTTGCGTAGACTTTGTTTTACACATCTGAAAAAAAAATTACTTTGAACCACTATAAAAATATACCAAACCGAATAACGCAGTATATTTTTTAGCGTCAGAATCACCGTGGCTCGAAGAAGGCATAATTGTGTAGTGAGACGTAAATACTGTATTTAACGATTAACATAAATACGTGTTTGGCTTGCTGGCTAGTAGTGTAACGGGAACCATCTATGGAAGTATGAACTCTGGGTAAAAACAGTAAAATCGGTAGACGTTTCTTTCTGCTTCATTGTCTGTTAAGTGCCGAACTTCTGTTTAAACGATCCAAATGTTAATGTTAAATGGAGTGTATGTTGATAACTGGGTCTTGGGGGGTAATAAGAGACGTTCTGTTTCATTTACGTTCGTTAGTGCTATTGATGTATCTTTCTTTGTTTTGTATCTTGATCAGACGCATTTAATAAAACTATTACGGTAATATATTTTACCAACATGACCTATTTCTAAAACTGAGCGAGTAAACGAGTGATTTAGTTATAGAGTGAGTAAATGATTGTTTGATTGATTGAGTGCGGGAGTGAGTGAGTGAGTGAGAGAGAAAGAGAGAGAGAGAGTGTGTGTGAATGAGTGAGTGAGTGAGTGAGAGAGAGAGTGAGAGAAAGAGACAGAGAGAGAGAGAGAGAGTGAGTGAGTGAGTGAGTGAATGAGTGAATGAGTGAATGAGTGAGTGAGTGAGTGAGTGAGTGAGTGGGTGGGTGGGTGAGTGAGTGAGTGAGTGAGTGAGTGAGTGAGTGAGTGAGTGAGTGAGTGAGTGAGTGAGTGAGTGAGTGAGTGAGTGAGTGAGTGAGTGAGTGAGTGAGTGAGTGAGTGAGTGAGTGAGTGAGTGAGTGAGTGAGTGAGTGAGTGGGTTGGTGGGTGGGTTTGTGGGTGAGGGAGGGAGAACTTAAATATTCCGTGACGTAATGTTTGTCAAACAATTATAAAAAATAGTTGCCTTAAAGATACAGTCTTAATTCTGCTGTTGTCATGGATGTGTCGCTTTAATTACACGCCACTTACTGAAAATATATATTTTTTTTTTTTAAGGGAATAAATAAAGATATTTGATATAAAATAACTTCTCTATAATTGCTATTGAGTGTATCTTAAAACTGTATAGGTAATTCCAAATAATTAAATAGATATGTATCTTCTATTTCATTTTATTTTATGTTATTACAAAGCAATAAACATTTAAAACAGGAGTAATATAAGTCAGTGTAGTGAAAATGATAGAGAGAGTGAAAATGAGAGAGAAAGAGAGTGAAAATGAGAGAGAGAGAGAGAGAGATATATATATATATATATATATATATATATATATAGGGAGGGAGGGAGGGAGGGAGAGAGAGAGAGAGATCCGATTAATCATGTCCACTATAAGATCAATACATATTGATGTTGATTATCTAAGGTTGTTATTTCTGATTATTCAAATTTTATTGTATATCTAGTATACTATAGATCTTTGAAGGCGAAATAATTACCAAATCGCTATACCAAATTCTATCAAAATCATATATAAACATGTATCAAGTTCGAGTAAAAAGTAAAACTTGGTTGGCGCGTAATCTATAATAAGCTTTCCATTTGTCCGACAGTTCTCGTGTGTGTCTCTATAAACGACATTTATCATTTTTATGACCCAAGTGGCTGAAACAAGTGCCATGCACGAACAAATATTAAGCATTAAATGAAATTGCATAACAGATAAACGTGGTAAACAAAAGCCCCATAGGACACACGGTGTAGTAATTGTAAAAGGTTGTGTACCTCGCGTATTTTAGATCGCGTGATAGAGGCAAACAGTTATTCAACATTTTGGAATATCGAGTTTTCTTATACCGTTTAATACTTTTAATAGATATCCAGCTCTATATTTTTGTAACTTTTATTTATATTTGTTCGCTATATCTGGCTTGTCAAGCTAGTTTAATCAATTTCTTTTTCAAATTATTGAAGCATTTTAAGTCGATACCGTGTTCGTGAAGAAACCTTTAAATATGCTTTGTTAGACTTTGTTAAATGCATGTCTTTAGAAAATAAAGTTTCATTTTCCATTTTGAATAAAATTTTGTAAATGTTTTGTTTTAGTACGTAAATAGTCGAGAGAGAGAGAGTCTTGTTTGCGAAAAAAATAGCATTGCAAAAATTAAATCAAATTTAAGGCAATTTTTGCAAAATACACCTGTAGCCGGTTCGTTTCTAGAACACATACATTTTTTTAACTTTTAAGCTAATATGATATTACTTCCAAGAGAGAAAAGTCAGAACATACTCGTAATGTAAAACGATTGCAAACGCAGCATAGGTGAAACAGTCAATTTCACTGGATCATCCATACGTATTGATTACACACGCAGTCTAATTAAACTTGACATCAGACCGACTAGTCGAATGTTGTTTCTATAAAATATGGCGCAATGGTCTACAAGTACGCCTTCCCACACTTTGAACATGAACTTGTGTGACCCGGACAAGGAATCTTCCAATATCAATCATAGGAGATGATAGACTCGCTACATCTGTTTCTGATCAGCGCGTAATTCCGATATAAAACGGTCGTTTTCGTATTAATATATTCTATTTTTTATATGAAACTGCACATTCATTCAAATAAAATTTACATTAACTTGTTGCTGTAGACGTCCTCAATGAATAACAAAACGTTTAAAGTCGAAAAATGGCATCTTAAATATGAACACGCTAGAAAAAACGAACTGTTCTCGGACGCGGAATGATAATAAATGGTTTTAAAACGAGACTTTTACAAGCGTTTACCACCATGGTAAGTTGTTAATATTCAAATGCATTCATTTATTTGTAGATCGTTTAAACCAGATAGCTACGAAAGACAAATGACTGCCTACATTTAAAGACATTACTTTATTTCGCAGAAAATGTCTGCATGAAGTTATGCCTTATGACATAATACTGACTATAGTTTAATGTTCATATTCTGCTAATTCATTTAAAAAAAACAACGCCCTGAATGTAAAATACCATATAACCATACTGCTGAATATTGTTTAATGTAAATTATTCTGTTAATTCACTTGAAAAACCTCAACACCTTGAATGTATGATACCATTTAGCCATACTGCTGAATATTGTTTAATGTAAATCATTAAAGAACTCAACACCCTGAATGTGAAAAACCATATAACATATACGTACTATTGAATATTGTTTAATGCAATTTATACTGTTAATTCATTTGAACAATTCAACGCCGTGAATACACGCGTCTGGGTGACAAAATAGCAACAAATTTTATAATGCATGAGTTATAATTAAACAATGACTAATCTAAAATTTAAAGCTTTGAACATGTGTTTGTTTACAATTCACTGTATTTCGAAATTATTGAATCAACTGTATTTGTTAAATGTATGTCAAACAATTAAAGACATAATGTGTATCTTATTTTTGAATGATTTGAGCATAAAATTTCAAAGTCAAAATTGTCGAGTTTGATCTTTTTATTGCTAATCTAAGCCCGTTTTACTCGAGACTTTATAAACTGCATGTGTTTGACTATCGAATTATATGCAATCAATAATGTAAATTAATTACTGACTGCTCTCTATAACTTGAGAAGGGAGAAACAAGAAAAAATTAAATGTATATATGCTACAGAAGACGTAGCATTCAATTGGCAACCAACACAAGCAATGCAACCCTACAGAGGCGAAGAAAGGTTAACTTTCAATAAAATACTTGTCTTGTTTCAACATCTGTGTTCACTTTAAGTTCCCAGTTACAAAAGCACCGATCTCGTATATTAAAAGTGTGCGTAGGATACCAATGTTAATCCACGCTACGTCATACGCCAACTTAATTATATAAAATATGTGTTTTTCGTCAATTGAGAGAAAACTTGACACACGCCTTGTAATTTGATTGTTACATTTTATTTAAATGTTTTGCCAATGAACAGTTAATACATATCAGAATTGAAAATAAACATGCAGGGGGTAGGATTAGTTGAATTTCGGTAGATCGGACAGGTACCTAAGTAGAAACAGAATGGGTTATGCTCAAACAAGGTATACCCCGTTTATAACGTATGTACTGCGATTCATATCAAAAGCTATCAGTCTGAATTTATAAAGTAAGTTTTTTTTATACAATTAGATATATTCAATATCCCAAATCTCCTATCATTTCAATGGGTCCATATTTGTCGGACGCATAATGTATTAATTTGGTTTTAGACACATCACGTACCACTTAAAATCTTTCTCCACTAAACAAAAACGTGTTTCACTCAAACTAACAATACCAGTTTAGTATAGTCAACAATTGTATGTTATAAAACATCAAGTCATCTGTATGCATCTAGCAGATAAGACACCAATGCATTCGACACTACTAACAATGTATTATCTATCAGTGGGAAATACTTCGAAATTTACCGTCTATAAATATAATTGATTTTAAATATGCAAACTGTGTGCAACTTGATAACAACATCAAGCTTGGAGGAGATATTGTTTTACGTAATACTTTGCAATTAATTTGTTTTCCTGTTAATCCCAAGTGGATCAGAAACTCGTTACGTTTGCACCAGCACAGTCTGCTTGTGTCGGAATCTGCATACTCAGCGATGTATACAGAGTGTAGAGATGATAAGCGAATCAAAATTAATTGATCCAAACAAATGCCTTAATGGAACGAACGAGTAAAGTCGGTAATATATATTCGGTTTGCCGACAGCATGTAAATCTAAGGTAAAACTTGTACAACATAAGATGTTCTGGTAGATAACATTGTGATGTTATTGCAAAAATTAAATTACTTCATTATATGAAAGAAATACAAATAATGAGAAACTCTTTACAAGACCTTTACAAGAGGAAAACAGTGATTTAAATGAACGTTTCCTGGTCATCTGTGGTCGTGTGACTAATGTTGCTGTTGGCTTATGACGAGTTGCCTCTCAGCAGCTTGATCAAAATTTGCGGAAGGATGAATTAATCCTCTCGTTAGAGTTCTTCCTTCACCGACAAAGTTTGACACGATATACAAGACTGTATATAACCTGTATAACATGTCGTGTGTTAAAAAGCAGTAAATGACATTGAAACAGCTAACCCGCAACTCTTATATTTCCAATTGTCTACGTCAAAATATTGAATAGCGTAATATAATAGCGTAATGAATATCTCTCTCTCTCTCTCTCTCTCTCTCTCTCTCTCTCTCTCTGTCTCTCTGTCTCTGTCTCTCTCTCTCTCTATCTCTCTCTCTCTCTCTCTCTATATATATATATATATATATATATATATATATGTGTTAACATAACTTCATACATAATAGGTTAATTTGAAATTTATTTAATTTGGTATCAAAACACATGTGAAGATGTATTTCATTATCACAAGTAGAACCAACTGAAGTTTTCACGAGAATAACAACACAGCTAGCCTCAACAGGGAACCAACATTTCAATAATGTGTATAGCACAAGCTTAAGTTATTACAGGGAATAACAACACAGCTAGCCTCAACAGGGAACCAACATTTCAATAATGTGTATAGCACAAGCTTAAGTTATTAAAGGGAATAACAACACAGCTAGCCTCAACAGGGAACCAACATTTCAATAATGTGTATAGCACACGCTTAAGTTTTCACGGGAATAACAACACAGCTACCTTCAACAGGGAACCAACATTTCAATAATATGTATAGCACAATCTTAGGTCGTCACGGGAATAACAACACTGCTAGCCTCAACAGGAAACCAACATTTCAATATTGTGTATAGCACAAGTTTAAGTTTTCACGGGAATAACAATATAGCCAGCCTCAACAGGAAACCAACATTTCAATAATATGTAAAGCACAAGCTTAAGCGTGTTGTTTGTCAAATAAAAGCCCGTAAGTGCGTTAACGGTTTCTGCCTTTATTCATTTTATAAGTTTTGACTAAGAATCAAGGTGACAGATAGAACAATGGCATATGTAACCCTCATGGTTATCTGGACAGAAATGTATCCATAACTGCATTTAATGACACTACAGGGACCGAAATTTACGAACAAGGTGTTTCTTTGCGTGCAATTCATTAATGAATTTTCTCCGGAATTTGTCCACGCTCATCCGTTTCAACCGAGTGCATTCACGATATCTATTATATTTGTTTTCAACCATTCAGGTTTATTCAAAATAGCTTCAACAGCAGTGATTCTTAAATATTTGAGAGTAAAACGTATACGTTTAATATTACATAAAATTAGTTTAGTATCATCATTCCTTTGAGATAATAACGATACCATTGGGCGGTCTAAAATGATGTTGTCCGAGTATATATTAGTGGTTTCAACAACAGTACTTCTCTCTTCGGTTGTACCTCCATTTGCTTTTGTTTCAAATGGCACTACTGAACTCCTTTTACATCTTATATATCAGCTACCATCGTCGAATACCATTCCGATACTATCCATTCATGAATGAATGGAGAATATTGGTATTTACACCCGTGGTGTCCGACGATGATTATCTATGTAAGTCGTTGATTTTTTTACATAGAAAACCATAAGTTCATAGTTTACTCCTGCTTTAAAATATGTTTACTTGTCGTGTTTGAGAAATTATGCTATAGAGTAATACATGTACATGTAATAATTTGAAAAGTCAATCAATAAATAATTAAAGAGAAGCAAAATAAAGGCTTCGCGGCAACATTACTAGCCTAATGATTTTTTATTGCCTGATGAAAACTCAAATCTATACTTACAATGGTTTTATTTACGTAATCTTTTCTAACTAATTTTGTCATATATTGATGAATATATCAATATATGATTGGCCAGTTTTATGATGTATAATTATGATATTGGTTGTGAACTATAAATTTTACAAAACACAATAATGTATTGAATTATGACTCATACCGACCCTTTGGAAGCATGGAACGCAATGAGTAATAAACATGGCAGACGAGAGTTTATGTAATACCCCTCACGCTCCCAACTCTGGTACAAGGTTATTAGGTATTTTATTTAAGATAAAACGTTGACAAGCGCCATAATTGAAAGACCAACTCCGAAATGACAATACTGACGCCTGACACACAACATCTCAGATTGATTTTGAGATGTAAGGTAGTTTTGAAACTGTTGTAAACACATTAAACGAGCAGACTCATTGTTAGGGAAACTTACAACACACCTCATGTGAAACCAAATGACAACGTGACGTCACAACAGCAAAACAAGGCCAAGCAACAAATGCAATACAAACAAGTCATTTAGCCCAACCCAACTGCACTTGGTTTCCGTTGAGAAATGAAATACATATAAATAATATAGTTCAATTAGACCCATTACATAAGAGATGTTAATGTATGAATAATAAAGACATTTTTTAAGATACATTTTAGAACTAAGTTTATAGGCGTTTCATACGGATACTGAGAGGAAATACCGAATAATCATAATTATAGATCCGAGAACCTACCGAAAATAACACGATAACCGAACGGAAGATGAAGAACCAAACCTAAAATGAGATAAAGAAAATAGATCGTTTGTTTTCTATATATTCACTTAGTCTTAAAACATATCTGCAGACCCTTTGGCTTCAATTTCTTACTGTAATATATCGAAAACAGCCTACAAATGAGCTGATGTAAACGAGATATATCGAAATAACACGTGAATAGGATCAAATTGTACCGTGAAATATGCATTGTTGTACTGATTCGTTATGTATAAGTACACATTTTACACAAGGAAATAGCTTCTTTCAAAATAATTGAATAAGACTAATGCTTTCTTTGGCGTACTTACTTCCGAAGGCAACAATACACTAAATATATACCCTTAGAAAATAGAATCAACGTTTAAATAAGCCATTTTCAAGCATACATTTATCCTCATTCCATGCCGGCAATTTCGTCGTTGAACATAATGATTCTGTGTCTAATAATCATCTATGTCTAGGCAAGTCAATTTCTAAAGAATAGATAACAACATTTTGCCAATGAATAGATGAGCTGATTTTTGGATAGGTTTTGGCTAGTGGGAACCAAAACTGAACGATTCTTTGCATTATAAACTGTTATGGAACCAACTATTGTATGGACGTGTGCCTCGATCAGGAACTCCTTGAAAAATTCGGTTATTGTAAGCAAAATATGGACAGATAGTGAGCCGAAATTTGCGCATGTGTGCCATTTCTGTGAACATATTTACCACGACGCAAACTTACATGTACTAACGATGTGCCCATTGACGCAACCGATCAGCCAGGACTTCATGAATTATGTGTTTTTAAGTTACGGAAATAGATTCGGTAACAATTTAATAACATTGACAAAGAAAATTTGATGAGATACTTGCCGGGACATGCATCGAAGGACTTCGGTAATACTACCGTGCATGAAAGGTTTTGCAAAGACACATTCCAATATATTGCATAATGTTGGCTTTAGATTGAAACAATTATTTGATTATTATATACATTAATCTGATGCCAGTGCATGTTCATTACATGCGAATGTTTACTGTCTTCTGTACGCATTTGATTATTCAGGTGTGCGCGAGTGCGTGCGTGAGTGCGTGCGTGTGTATGACCGCATGCAAGCGAGCCAATGTGCAAATATTTATTCTTGCCCCACTACAGTTTGCTTTGTTCTTGTATTTTTGTTTTCCTATTCTATGTTTGTCACCTTGTATATATGCTTACACTGTGTTCGTGTATCATAAAATCTCTGTAACTGGAGGAATTAAAGAGAATAAATAAATAAGTAAATAAATAAATAAACAGTTGTGTCCTTTCATGTAATATCCCATTACATGTACATTCTTTATTGTCTTTTCGTTTATGGGGATCGATTTGTCAAGTTATTGTGGTAGGTCGAGTTGATTCCCTTTGTGCGCGGAATTGTTGCGCACGAACTACTTTGGATTCTCATTCTGACAAACACATCCATTATACATTTCACGACCCATCTAATGTTTCATGATGCAGTGTGAACACTACCTAAAAGTCATTGAACATTCTTACTTTATTAATACTGGAATTGAAACCGCAGTGGTGACCTAAAGCGTTCGCCTCGCATGCGGAAGGCCGTGGATTCGATCCTCGGCCGGGTGTATTAAAGATTTGGGAAATTGTACTAAAGCTTTCTCGCTTGGCGCTCAGCAATTAGAGAATAGTTCGGTGGAAATATCCGGTCGACCCGATGTCAATACGTATAATGTGACTTAGTGGAGTATCATACTCTAAGTACACTGCCTTCTGTAGGCACCGTCACGATATAACTAAAACATTGTTGAAAGCGAAGGTTAAACACCATACAATTAGCCATCCAATCACGCTGCAACTATTAAACTCTCTACTGACTCCGACCCAATAACATATATGCTATACAAAAGTCACTACTGTGTACTTTGTTTCAACGTGATGAACTACCCTTTGTCTTAACGTACGGTGCAATTAATCTTAACAAGAACATGCAGGAGAAATATTGCATGGCTAATATGACAGAAGCAATTACAAAGATCGAAATTTAGTTGAACGTCTAGCATAAATCGTTCACGGCATCGAGCATCATCGAACCGATCTACAAGATTTATTTTGACAACTTATCCACTTTCCGATTTCACACAGAAGAAGCGAATTAATCAGAACAAATTATGAATATTAAATGTTCTTCGGATTTGTCTCGGCAGTCACATTTAGATGCAACGGCATATCGCTTACATATAATAACAACCGTTAACTTTGCATTTGTCTTCGTTGAAGTTTATTGTTTGGGGTTCGATTCGTGGCAGCAAATACACACTTTTGTTATTTTCTTTTCATTTTGTATTAACGTTGTCATTGTAACATGTGTTATGCAATGTCATGTTTTTTTATTATTTGTAATATTCTAGGAAAAGGGCTGTAACTAGTGTTGTGAGAACTTTTTGCCTAACCCCAATGCTGCAAATATATAGGCAATACAATATTATTATTATATTATTAGCAAAATTTCGAACAGCAATAAAATGGTACCTGAATTGTTGTAATAAGAAATAAGTCCAAGCACACAAGACACACATGACGAACCGTTATCTAATCCAGAGTATATCTCAATAAATCTAAATACTAAGTGTAATGGAAGCATTGTTTTAACTTGATAAATAGCCATAAGTTTTTCTTATTTGATTGATACAATTGTATCTTTTTGTGTTTTTTTTTGCAGCATTTTTAAAAAGAAATATATAGATCTACTACAATACTACAATGTTCTCAATATAACTTTTGTTGTTAGATAGGATGCGTATATTATATAAATGAATATAAATAAAATTGGACGAATAAAAAAAGCTGGATAGGTCACGTAATATTTTAATATACCGATAATTATACCATTTCATTAATAAATGATTAATACATTATTAAAATATCCACTGCTGAAAACACAGAAACGCGTGAAAGAACAAGAAAATATAGATACACACCCGCAGAAAAACACGCCCCTACCCTGCCCCCACTACGATTACCCACCTATTTTCGAATATCCAGAATACGCTCTATAAATTCAAAGTACGAGGCGACTCAAGACAGACAAACGTGACGAAATGGAATCTGAACCTACTTCTGAAGTACTCCGCTAATTAGAACATGTATGGTAACATTGATAACTACATCCATACATATAGGCATATAATTGCAATTTTATTTAGCGGAAAACGGTTATAAACTATGAAATTGCAAATATGTACAATTTTCAAACAGTTATTTTAAAAATGAATTTAATACAATAAACTAACACTTCAGCAGTAAAATCGATGGTAACATGTAACATAGTGTCAAACAAAATACACATACTAATGCCAGAACTGAGCAGCTATATGCACATAAATATACAACATGGCTTGGCGGGAAAAACAGAGTACGGATTGTTTCGTTTATTAAAAAAAAAAAAACAGTTACAATGTAACAGAGACAAACATGCAAAATATGTGGCACACGATTCGTCGACCATACTACTGGATTACAAATAGCAGTAAAATAAATTGTTTGTAATATGTTATTGATAAGATTTGTTTTAGTTCATACGTCTAAAGTGTTTGATTAACAAAAGTTACTCGGAGCTGCTTCTGACTGTGCAGGTCAGCGCATTAATCGAGTGATAGGTTGGTGTTGTTGCTGATGTTGCTGATGTTGCTGCTGCTGTTGTTGTTGTAGGTTGTTTTACTCCCATATGCTTAGTATTGGTTCAGCCCAGGAAGACAACGAGCGTGATTTGTCTTAGTTGTAATTACTTGTTTTACAAGCGAAGTAAGATACAATGTATAGTTAAGTTATAAATCTGCCAACTACATTATTATGCAATTCTAATCGATCGATTAGATGTAAGATGCTATTTATATTCATATCGCCGATGTTTAACAAATAATGTATATTGTTTCATATATAACAGTTAAATTAAACGTTAAGGGAAGATATTTATAATGCCAAAAACAACGTTTATGTATTGTGTTGTAATAAGTAATAAGTACATTGGTATGGAACTATGGGACAACCAGTGAATTCCATATCATTATGATGCTGTTGTTGCTGTATGGTGATAAAGTCGCATTCAACAATTGTTCAGTCATATCGCAACGGTGGCTACTTGAGACAATATTTTGAGCGCTAGAGTATCATGCCGCAGACACATGGTATGATTCCCATCCCAGTCACGCTATACTGGCACCGCGCTGACAAGACCTAGAACTATCCTCTTAATGCTGAGTGCAAGGCGACGAACTTTTAGTACCATTTTTCAAATCTTTGGTATGACCCAGTCGGGGATCGAATCCATGACCTCTACCATTAGATCACCGATGCGGTATTTAAATGATAGAAGTATCTATAATTCGATATGAAAAAAAATCACTTAGTTTATAAGTTAGTATATCTAATTTATTTAAGCTTGATTACAGAAGGGTCAAAGCATAATATGAATCTGCTTCCTGCATAGAACCAGTATTGAGTGCTGTTTTTTAGAGGCATCTGGTCAGGCTGATGTTTGAAACAGCAACTGTTATATCTTGTGTGAGCGACAACATTCTATCTAAAACCGCGGCATGGTCTAGTGGTAGAGTGTCCGCCTCGCATGCGGAAGGTCGTGAGTTCAATCCCCGGTCAGTTCATACCAAAGACTTTAAAAATGGTACTAGAAGCTTCCTTGCTTGACGCTCAGCATTAAGAGGAGAGTTCTAGGTCTGGTCGGCCCGGTGTCAGTATACTGTGACTGGGCGGGGTATAATACCATGTGTCTGCGGCATGATACTCCAGTGTGACAGTGTTTAGAATATTGTCTCAAGTAGACACCGTCGATATAACTGAAAAAGTGTTGAAAGCGACGCTAAACACCATACAACAACAACTGTCTAATACACTACCATTCTGCAATGTTTCGTTTAATTGATGATATCATCGATGAATAACTGCATGCTAAAATATACACGATCCTTGCTACTTTACATATTACTGAAGACATTCACTCTTGAATTTAGATGCATGGCAGGATTTAAAAAAAAAAAAATGGCTAAAATCATTTATTTTCAATAAAGCATCCCTATATAAAATGACTGATCCCGCATTGCCAAAAGAATATCTATTTAAACATGCCAAAATATTATATTGAAAAGGGATTTCCTAACTTGTGGTATGCGCCTAAATTAGATTTCCCGCTTAAAATTGTAACAAATTTTGTGACGTTTTAAATGAGTCACACGATTACATTTTGATTTCAATATGATACGTTATACAAGTTAAAACGTAAGGCAATTTATTTCATCTTAGAAAGTGTCCGGATGACGATATAAAGTTAATTAGGTTCTATATATTAGAATGGGGATTTCGTGTCAAATTTCAACTGCAATATAAAAGTAGCAAGATAGCTCTGGGGTAGTATTTATATCATGTTATACAAGAGTCAAATCAAATAACTGTTATTTAAAATCACAGTCACCATTGCATTTTTTTTTTGTTATAAACTTGCATGCTTCTAGATTATTGTTAAAATATCTAATTGGTAAAACATTTTCAAAAAAGTGTTAGATATAATTATATGCAGTTTGGAAAAAGTATAATCCCAACTGCCACAGCTCGTAATTGTAAACACTACACATAGAGCTGTGTTTATACGCATTTGAGCAGCCGAACAGTAGTGTATTTTAAGAACACTGTACCATAACTGACTGGTAAAGGAAATAACTATTTTGCAAATGTCAAAACTCTCTGACCCGACAGAAAAGATTGTACCTTTAAAAGAAGCAGGACTAAAAAGTAAATGCGCTTATAACTATATATAACATGTACGTTCTGTACCAGCACCATTGTGTATGTTCTGAATTCGTTATACGCATGTTCAAATAATATCAACATTATCTAGTTATTTTGAAGACAATGCTTTAAAATTTATTAAAGTAGTTGCAGGGAGACACGAATGCATGTAATTTATCATTTTTAATAAAGTTCTACGTCGTGAAAGGAGCCATATTTCTCGTAAAATGAATCGTATCATAATTCAACAACGTGCGTGTTCAAATACTCTATAAGCTATCTCAAAGGTTCGAGGGCAATATCTTTGGAAATGTAAAACGAAGTACATAAAAGGAGATACAGCAGTAACAAATTATTTTGTTGTTTTAAACCTATTTTACTTTAATCGATCGTGAAACGATTTCTTACAACTTGGACAAACCGCACACGAAGACGTCTTGAACAGAACCAGTATTAAGCATATGTCGTACTTTACGTCGACTGTGAAACAATTTCTTACAGCTTGAACAAACCACACTCGTAGATGTCTTGAACAGAACAAGTATTAAACATATGCGGTACATTACGTCAACTGTGAAACAATTTCTTACAACTTGAACAAAACACACGAAAACGTCTTGAATAGAACCGGTATAAAGCATATGCGGTACTTTACGTCGACTGTGAAACAATTTCTTACAATTTGGACAAACCACAGACGAAGACGTCTTGAACAGAACCAGTATTAAGCATATGCGGTACTTTACGTCGACTGTGAAACAATTTCATACAACTTGAACAAACCACACTCGTAGATGTCTTGAACAGAACCAGTATTAAGCATATGCGGTACTCTACGTCGACTGTGAAACAATTTCTTACAACTTGAACAATCTACACTCGTAGACGTCTTGAACAGAACCAGTATTAAGCAAATGCGGTACTTTACGTCGACTGTGAAATAATTTCTTACAACTTGAACAAACTACACTCGTAAACGTCTTGAACAGAACCAGTATTAAGCATATGCTGACAGATGAACTGTCTTGCTCTATGGCAAATCACTTCATGTGGTGGAGGATCGAAAATAGAGACACCTTCACGATACTGATTCCGAGGTTTAACAAGTGCTTCTGGACTACATTAAATTGTTGCGGAGAGCATATAAGGAAGCTGATCAATAGAGAAAACCATGTGTCTGATATTATAATGTTGATTAGGTGAGGCTTAGAAAAAAAAAAAGGACGGGGCTTTGCCGAACCTTATAAAGTTGATAATATTTGACACTTATATATTATTTTATTTATCATGTCAATATTTCTTGTTTGTTTTTTTATTCGTTTTACACGTAAGTAGGGTTGAAAGTAGTTCCGTTCAGATTAAAATGTAGAATTATTATATATAATGACGTCATGACGTATACATAATGACGTCATGTGCCTGATAAACTTGCAATGACATGATAAACTTATGTTTATCAGGCAGGCAGTTTGTCAAAAGAAATTAATGCATTGTCATGATAAATATAATATAACAGCACACAAACTACCATTTTATAGAATTTGTATTACTATTCCTTTCTAAATTTATTTAAATATTTATTATAGTGATAGTACAAGTATTACATTTCATACATTAAAATAATAGTCTGACAAAAAGAATGTCACGTACACTTAAACAAGTTTACAGCTGATGGGGACAATATACCAGCAGGGAATGAAAATAAAATGTTAATTATAATTAGAAATAGTAATTGATTGTAACTTATTGTATTGTTGAAGATAAACAAAACACTTATTTGTCTCTTTTTTTTTTATTACGAATCGTCTGCTATACATTTTCCGAAATAACGACTAGTAGTTTTTCGGTAATTTGCCAAATTAGGTTATATTATATAAAGCATAAATCATTAACGGTTATTTCCTAAGGCAGAGACTAATATTTCAATTGCGATTCCGACATTATAAGTATATTATGAACATCTAGACTTTCCTGCAGACAGCGAAATTTGTGTGTAATCCAAGGAAATATAAGTAACGACTGCGAAAAGATAATGTTTCTCTTATAATAAACAGAAATCTGAAAAAGATCCAATTGTCTGTACTCTAACTTTTAAAATTGAATTTGTTTTTTTTTTGAATGATGATATTGCAGAAGTAAGCAATGCATTATTTTGATATATTTTGTAAATGTGATATCAGCTGTATGTGCAAGACACGGCAATGCAAACTCAGTCATTTCTCAATACCCATCTGTATATATATATTTAATGTGTGTGTGTTGTGATATGTTATCCATTTAGAAACCATCACCGTAATAGCACGATGTTTCATTTTGAAGAAACTTCCGATTTATATGAAACATTTTTCAAAGTGGCTTTTGCGATAACACATCACTGGGATCGAATTTGAGTGTTGAACAGAGCTAGTGCACCGACACACGCAATGTATTTTAACTTATGTGAAAAAAAGTATATATATATATATATATATATATATATATATATATGCTTGCGTGCGTGCGTGTAAGAATAAGTAAGTAAAGTGTTTGTTTATTATAGCGTCACAACTATTGAACGACCAGCCACAATTGGCTTGCTGTACACTGTTAAGTTGTACAAAGTTTTTTTCCAAAAGCTATTCCTGCCAAGCGTAAAGCTGCTGGACATTCGGTAACCATTCATTTAAGTAGCTGCTGGGTGAGCAGCCGACAAGCACCAAAACAACAAGTACTTTCAACGGGATTTGAATCATTGACATCCAGCTTCCGAAGTGGACGCCTGAACCCCTTAGCCACGGGCGATGGTATATAATCCACTACAATAATAATTTACATAAGATTAAAGCGTGTATAACACAAATTGTCTTAATGATGTATTAATGATGTATAAGTCAGCAGTCTATTGATCGTATACCAGGCAAAACTGTATTTGTTTGTGACAGTTTTATTAGCAGAGCCCCATGAATTATCACATCGGACCGACCTGTCTTCAACACATATCCTCCTGTCGTTGCTGACGTTCAAGCGGTTCTATTTTTGGAACAGTTTTTTATTTATGACCAGAAATCAAACCCACCAGCTTCCGAAGGCGCGACATACGTTATAACTTGGATTCAAAACGAACCAGTAGGTTTGATATTAATACACTTACTCAGAGATAACGGCGAGTTTCCTTTGACTCTCGTTTTTGTTAATATTTGGTCAATACAAATATTTGATTATTTACAGTTACTGAACATAAAATGTATTCTTTTTTTACATAATAAGTTACGTATTCATTTTCCTACACACGAGTTTTATTTATACCAGAAAACACTATTGTTTCAGAAAGAATATCTCAAAATTCTCCTTATTAATGAATGTAGCCGACGCGTGAATCCGCACATTAACATGTCACGGAATGATAAAATATTAATCCCATGTGTCACTTGATTAGCGTAAACGCTAAGCACACGTTTGTTTCTATTTTGGAGTTATCTGTATTACATTGTATAAACAAGGAGCTTAGTATGCATTTCAGCGTTAACAGTAATAAATAACTTACGCTTGTGTGTTCCAACAGGCCACACAATGAGTTTACGTATTTGCTTTTTAGCTTTTTTTTAATGTGTTTTAGTCAAATAATGCATGCTCCATATTATATGTAAACTGTTAGATAGATGAACGAATATATACATTTGATCATATATTTAATCGTAACATATATACTGTTGAAATATTTGAAGAATTACATGAACAGTTTCGTGTAACATTTCAAACGATTTTTTACACATTTCTTTAACCGTCAATGTTTGTCTTTTGTAGCAAAGGGAAATAGCGATGTTGGACATATTTCCTTTTTGAGGTATTGCAGGTCTCACAACAGAGTTAAATTTTGTTCTTTGTTCTATATAAAATAAGGTCAAGGATTTCCATGGTAAAAATAATTCCACATAGAATTGTTTTTAAAGTATTTTTTCATAGCAGGAATGTATACCCATATTAACATGCACAATAACGGGTAGGTTGACCAGAATGGGTTTTTTTTAAATAGGGTGGAGTGACACCCTGAGATTTGTTTGATAAAAAGAAGTCCTCAAATGCTTATAAATACATGCATATGTTGAAATCCTAATAAAGTTTTAACACTAGTGACGTCTTATTGCAATATATGCTAAACAAACATTTGCTCTACTGGCAATGTCAAAATGTCAATACTTCCGCCTAAACATTGATGTCCCACTTGTACACATGTACATCTCATGGTGGCAGAGGAGATATTTGTCATTTTTATTTCATATATGACTAGTAATTACAGATGTGTAAACACATTTTCTAAGTATTAAATTGGTTAGATTGTTACATTATGTCAAAACCAATGTCTCATTGAATCAACTGGAATTAAATACAATCCTATGTGATTTTCTTTTTTGTTTAACTAGTAGTAAATGAGAGTTTTCTGTTTAATAATGTTTAAATGTTGTGTCCTGAAAATGGAGTTGTCTAAATATAACACACTCCAAATGTGTGCACGTCAATACATATTAGCTTGAAATTAAGAGATAAAATAATTATATGACGATTGTTTCCTTCCTACATTCGCTTTGTGAAATAAAACCCGAATCTGTCATTAATGACTTTTTATGTGACAACCTAATGTCAATTAATGTTGATGATTACTTCGAAATTAAGACGTCTTATTGCGTTGCTGTGGCATTAGTTATGAGTAAAAATTACAGATGAAGGACATATTTAACCGAAAAAATATAATAACTATAGACAAGGATTTGTTACTTTTAAGAAAAAATAATACAGTGTGATATTTAGATATGTAAATTGAAGTCGAATAGTCGTAGCAATAATAAAACCATGTATTGAGAATACGTATGAAAGATCAATCTTTAAAACATTAACTAAATTGTTCTGTACATAATTAATGGAATTGAATCCCACCAGTATTTGTTATTGTTTCGCTACCGCGTTGTCACAGTCACACTAACGGAGGGCCCAGGGACACAAGTGGCTATACGTGTCCGATTAAATGATAATTGAGGAATGAACATTCTGTGTTTAGTTCTCATCGTCAATATCGATTTCTTGGCCAACATCAAACAAATTAACCTGAGCTGAAACTTCAAAATCTACTAAAAAACGTTTTTTTATAAAGCACTTATATGTACATGTATAACCATCTGTGTAATTTCATGCTAATCTATGAATGTATGGAAGATTTAATGAAAAAGTAACCATCTCTGTTGCTTTCTTTCCTAAAACAACATGCGATCTAAACAACATTTCGGAAGCTTCTTCGCCTTGAAATCGAATAAGTTAATTATGTTTAAACATCCAAAAATAGAACTACTAAATTATTGTTATTTACAGACATAGATATAACCTGTCTTAGGTGCTATGTAAATGAAAACCATTTCAAAATCAGTCTGAGGGAAGGAAGAGATATTTACTAAGCTGTGTTTTGCTTCGGCGCCGACGAAATGCACCGTATAAGCTTTTGCACAAACAAACACAAAAATGGACATTTTCTTGGAATGAATAAGTTCTTATTGTATGTTTGAGAAGAATGTGTGTATACATTATATATATATACACATTTTTTGTTTCGGAATTGGTCTGAGGTAGACATTATTTTTTATCGAAAAAGCCAAACCCGATTAGCTTCGTCGACAGCGCGTTTGACTATCAATTCAGGGGTTGTGCGTTCGAATCGCCGCCCGACTACAGTCTCCGGTAGGATTGATATATGACATGGCCGCTCACTGTTATTCGTCTTTCACCGCTTCTTCAAGTGGAAAAGTTATCAGTTACTTGCGGAGATGTGTGCGCTCGAGTGGTGTACCCAAGTACGTGTCAACCGTTCAGATTTCAAGGTATCAGTGATTAGGTAAACTGACCGTGTGTTCGCCATCGATGGCATATCTAATCAATCAATGCAACGAGGACAGATGGGATTGGTGCTAAGCTGTTAGAGTGTTTAACCTATTAAATAAATTAATTGACACAGTGTTCTATGTCTACCAATATGTTATATATTTTCATGGCATCATTCGTCTAATAGCTGTTGTACATTGTCGATAGTAATTTATGACAATTGCCTTAAAATCCTTAGGCATGTGTTGGAAGATTATATTAAGATAATTGTCGTGCGGCTTTTTTTGTTAGAGATTGCTTTGTGTTCATTATAATCAAAAGGACGCACATTCATCAAATAGCGACATTGGAGTCTGTAAAACGGACGGACACAGCTTTCTCAATTGGGTCCGTTAAGGAAACCCCATTTGAGCACGTTGATTGGTCATTCGTTTGGGTCTCTCTCTATAAATGACAAGCATGCAAACTTTTTTTTATTAACTGTAGAACAACGATCAATAATCAATGGTGGGCTTTTCTTATATAGTGGTAGACCCCTTACCTAAATATATAAATCGTACTCTTCATTAGTTTATTGGATAAAATGCAAATAGTTCCGATTAATAGGATATCGGTATACGTTATATCAGTGAAAACATTTTAAAAACAACACTGCTGAATGCCATGAATACTCGGATATACCATTCTAAGTGTTGAATTATTTGTAAAAAATACATCAGTAAAAATGCAAATGAATACAATGTTAACTATGATTACTTACAAATGTAAAGCTATGTGATTTAAAATTATGGACACATATCAATTTTTTTTATAATTAATAACATTTGATTCAAATCTTGGTTGTTAAGTAGATGTATCGTCTAACTATAAATAATATTTGATAAAATAATATCAATAAAGAACAGAACCAAGGAATAAAATCGGCTTGCTCGGTTTTGTTGTAGTCTTTCCCAGAATCTGACATCTCTCCCGAATCAGGTACATTTACCACACTTGAACACGCAAGGAATTCTATGCCTGTCCAACAATTCAAAGGAGTTAAACGCTTTCTAAACTGTAACGTCATTCAAACTTTCAGTTGATGCAACTGACCAATCAACGTGCTCATAGGGGGGCTTTCAATATTGCTATATAACAGGAGATCTGGATCTGTACTACAGTCTAGCTTGTGTGATATGTGTTTGCAACTAGGACACATTTCATCATAACAACTGCTCGGAAAACGAAACTACCTACACTATTTACGTGTAACGAACATGTGTACATGTCAATCAACAAATATGCATACATGTATACAAAACAAAACAGTCTACCAGACTCCTAGGCTTTTTGTCGATACCTCAACCAATTGCAATCAGATTTTGTCAAAATTGAAAAGGAAACAAGACCGCTATAATATGGCAATTTTCCAAAAGAAATGTTTGCTTAAAATAATAGAATCATTGTAAAATTTTAATTTTAATGACAACAGTACTGAAATGTATTTTCGCAAAGCTAATGTTGAATATCATAAGTGTGTGCTTAGCTGTTTTGTTTAGTATATATAATTTAATTTAAAATCAAACACAACGGCGATTCGTAAAAAAATACACTAACTAAGGGTCAAGTCCTCCGCGAAAGATTACTTAATTCAGCCAGGATGTGTATCTCAGTTACAATCGTTATAACGATATAGTTGAACAAGAATTCATTCATTTTGCGAGATTGTGCGCAGTCTTTTTATCCGTTGTATTGGCACATATAGACCAATATCTATCTCCAAAATTCAATTATCATATGTAGCCAACGAATGTTTAATCAACGATACTATTGTGTAAACTTTCACAAATACTGTTGCTATCGCTGCTATAGTGGTGGAGACCGCAGCAGCTAGACAGAATCCTATTATAAGAAGCGTGAGAATTACACGTTCGTATCATATATATATAAAAATATCGCGAATAGTATCGGCAAAATTTAGCAAATCATCGTCGTCTAGCTATACACTTATAATCGCATTAAGCTATAACAACTTTGTTTTTGCTGATATGTATTTTTACAGGGAACATTTTGTAGAATGTAACAAACGAACAAGCATTAATTATGTTCTCTGTCTATGTATTTAGTGTAAATCTTTAAAAAAAATGTGTTGACTCCTTGTTGAGCACATATGTTGTTTTAGTTGCACATGCGTGTTCATCCATGCTTGTTCTATTGTTAGCATGCATATTATGCTAACATTGCGCTGCAGGCATTTGTAAGAATCTGCTTAATATTTAATGTGTTATTAATAAATAATTATGTAAGACTATCATTGCAAGTACTTTAGTTTTTGAGCTTTATAAGATATCTTTTTCGGTAGTTATTTTGATTGCTCGTAAGTAGTAAATAATGTGACCTTCGAAGCATATAGAATGTTCTAGAATAATAATTGCTTTTTTCAAGAGAGTGTTTCTATGTTAATGATCTTAGACACGTGCTTATGTTTATGTAATTTAACGAAACGTTGTTGTTGTTGTTGCATGGTGTTTAGCGTCCCTTTCAACAATTTTTCAGTCATATCGCGACGGTGTCTACTTAAGACAGTATTCTGAGCGCTGTCATAATCGAGTATCATGCCGCAGACACATGGTATGATACCCCACCCAGTCACATCATACTGACACCGAGTCGACAAGACATAGAACTCTCCTCTAAATGCTGAGCGTCAAGCGAGAAAGCTTCTGGTACCAATTTTAAACACTTTGGTATGACCCGGTCGGTGATCGAACCCACAGCCTTCCGCATGCGAGGCGTACGCTTTACCACTAGACCGCGCTGCGGTTTAACAAAACTTACATTATAAACTAGTATATTCACAAGTATATGATTATGATAGTCATTTTGGTAGTTATCATTAATAAATTGATCGTGTATCTCAGAATCCAATATATCTCAAATGAGGTATATTGATCCCAATGAAAAGTCAGGGAATTCTATGCCTGTCACACAATTCATGGCAATTGAACGCTTACATGTACTAAACTTTGACGTAATTCAAACTTTTAGTTAAAGGAACTAACCAACCAATGTGTCCAAATGTTGCTTTCCCAACATTGCTATTAAACGGACTAATAAATTGACATTTCATGGCATTTATACATTTGTCAATTCCCACTGGGAAAAAGCTGGTGAATCTACAAAATCTAAAAAAATGATGTTAATATAATTAGAATTGATATCTCGTGTGACTTTAATAAAATATACTGTTTTAACTGTCAAAAAGTTACACTTGCATGTAGTTTATCGCTGCAAGCCGGAACATTAGTAAACCATATGTTTTGAATACGTCTTCATGATTATCTCCCTTGACACCCTTGCCAGTTACTAAATTGTTGTTGAAGAAAGACATACTGTGTATAAACCACATTGATCGTATAGACTTCTGCTAGTTGATCCCTAATATACATATGAGGTATTATTTTGACAGCTGAAATGACATTGGTGGACCATTAATGTGTACAGTGACTTTGTATACATGTACATAACTATTAACGATACCGCTTGGACATGTTTCTATATGCGCATTTACACATCCCTTGTTTGTTTAGACACTGTTTGTGATCAAGCAAATGTCGCAATGACTAAAGCGAACACCGGTCTCTTGACAATATGTCAAAAATTACTGCCGGAATTTGCAAAGTCAATATTGGATTCGCCTATTTCCATATGAATTTGGTTTGATGCTACGATAACATTATATTTGACGTGTTTCCTGATTAGACCTGTCAGTTTAAACAGAAAACCTAGGGAAATTTGCAGCATTACGATGCCGGGCACACCGCGTGAAGTCAGGTCGTGTCCAATAGAGACGAGCTGTGTTTGGAATGTTGATCCGTGTTTTATATTCTGTTACCATGCACGGAGAATTAACTGGAGTTGCAATTAGGGAACAAAAATGATGTGTAGCAACGAGATTTTATAAAGAGTGCAGCACACAATTAGTAAGCCGGAAAACCAGTCCCATAATTGTATATAAAATATAATTGATTTAAACTTAGTGTTATTATTTTGATTGTTAAACAAGTTCTAACAACAAATCATGCTTAAGGATTTCCTGGATAGAGTCAGTGCTTAATATATTTAAAGATACCACACATCACCGTGATGGAGACTCAAACCTACGACTATCCGATCCTTAGTTTGATGCTGTATCAATGGACCACGCACTCCACACACACTCAATTATAATATTTGTATGCTGAATTATTACTATACAAAATATAAGTAAGAAACACGTTTATACATTTCCTGATAAAAACAAGTTTTTAAAACTTTGTTAATTCGAATTCCTGTTAAGAACAGTTAAAATTATTGCTTTTCAAAATTGTTCTTTTAATTGGATTGAAAAGATAATAATAAGCCAATAACTGAAATTAACCTAGAAACAATTAAAAAAGTATGAGTAGTATAGTTTCATGCCACAAACACATGGTATGATAGCCCAACCATTCACAATATTCTGTCATCGGGTCGACCAGACTTCAAACTATCTTGCAGATATTGAGCACGCAGCATCGAAGATCCCAGTACTATTGTTCAAGTATTTGGTATAACCAGGCCGGGAATCGATCTTCCGCTTGCGAGATAAACGCTCTCCCACTAGAAAACCGTTGCGATCAGTAAAGAGTGAAGTAAAACTAGACTACCGTAGTATTTTTGTTTTTATATTTTTCCGATGAACTACAAGAGCATTCTATACATCTCATATCAATATCAAGAAAACCCCTAAATGACAAAATAGATGAAAAGTTTTGGACGTGTATTCCTAGTTCAAGTTATAAGGCCATTCTGGTAATTTATCATGTAGCGTATCATTACTTGTGTCTGCTTTGATATTGTTTATCTCAGATAATTCCGATATATCCCTGAACGAGACAAACCTATCAAAGACTTATACAAAAACTGGACAAGCGTAGCAATACCTACTGCCTGTTGTAAAGCATATGCGGTACTTTACGTCGACTGTGAAACAATTTCTTACAACTTGAACAAAACACACGAAAACGTCTTGAACAGAACCGGTATAAAGCATATGCGGTATTTTACGTCGACTGTGAAACAATTTCTTACAATTTGGACAAACCACACACGAAGACGTCTTGAACAGAACCAGTTTTAAGCATATGCGGTACTTTACGTCGACTGTGAAACGATTTCTTACAACTTGAACAATCTACACTCGTAGACGTCTTGAACGGAACTAGTATTAAGCAAATGCGGTACTTTACGTCGACTGTGAAACAATTTCTTACAACTTGAACAAACTACACTCGTAAACGTCTTGAACAGAACCAGTATTAAGCAAATGCTGACAGATGAACTGTCTTGCTCTATCGCACAACACTTCCTGTGGCGGAGGATCGAACATATAGACACCTTCACGATACTGATTCCGAGGTTTAACAAGTGCTTCTGGACTTCATTAAATTGTTGCAGAGAGCATATTAGGAAGCTTATCAATAGAGAAAACCATGTGTCTGTATTATAATGTTTATCAGGTGAGGCTTAGAAAAAAAAAACAGGACGGGGTTTTGCCGAACCTGATGAAGTTGATAATATTAGACACTTATATATTATTTTATTTATCATGTCAATATTTCTTGTTTTTTTTTTATTCGTTTTACACGTAAGTAGGGTTAAAAGTAGTTCCGTTCAGATTAAAATGTAGATTTATTATATATAATGACGTCATGACGTATACATTATGACGTCATGTGCCTGATAAACTTGCAATGACATGATAAACTTATGTTTATCAGGCAGGCAGTTTATCAAAAGAAATTAATGCATTGTCATGATAAATATAATATTACAGCACACAAACTACCATTTTATAGAATTTGTATTACTATTCCTTTCTAAATTTATTTACATATTTATTATAGTGATAGTACAAGTATTACATTTCATACATTAAAATAATAGTCTGACAAAAAGAATGTCACGTACACTTAAAAAAAGTTTACAGCTGATGGGGACAATATACCAGCAAGGAATGAAAATAAAATGTTGATTATAATTAGAAATAGTAATTGATTGTAACTTATTGTATTGTTGAAGATAAACAAAACACTTATTTGTCTCTTTTTTTTTATTACGAATCGTCTGCTATACATTTTCCGAATAACGACTAGTAGTTTTTCGGTAATTTGCCAAATTAGGTTATATTATATAAAGGATAAATCATTAACGGTTATTTCCTAAGGCAGAGACTAATATTTCAATTGCGATTCCGACATTATAAGTATATTATGAACATCTAGACTTTCCTGCAGACAGCGAAATTTGTGTGTAATCCAAGGAAATATAAGTAACGACTGCGAAAAGATAATGTTTCTCTTATAATAAACAGAAATCGGAAAAAGATCCAATTGTCTGTACTCTAACTTTTAAAATTGAATTTTTTTTTTTTTTGAATAATGATATTGTAGAAGTAAGCAATGCATTATTTTGATATATTTTGTAAATGTGATATCAGCTGTATGTGCAAGACACGGCAATGCAAACTCAGTCATTTCTCAATACCCATCTGTATATATATATTTAATGTGTGTGTGTTGTGATATGTTATCCATTTAGAAACCATCACCGTAATAGCACGATGTTTCATTTTGAAGAAACTTCCGATTTATATGAAACATTTTTCAAAGTGGCTTTTGCGATAACACATCACTGGGATCGAATTTGAGTGTTGAACAGAGCTAGTGCACCGACACACGCAATGTATTTTAACTTATGTGAAAAAAAGTATATATATATATATATATATATATATATATATATATTTATATATATGCGTGCGTGCGTGCGTGCGTGTAAGAATAAGTAAGTAAAGTGTAAGAATAAGTAAGTAAAGTGTTTGTTTATTACAGTGTCACAACTATTGAACGACTAGCCACAATTGGCTTGCTGGACACTGTTAAGCTGTACAAAGTTGTTTTCCCAAAAGCTATTCCTGCCAAGCGTAAAGCTGCTGGACATTCGGTACCCATTAATTTAAGAAGCTGCTGGGTGAGCAGCCGACAAGCACCAAAACAACAAATACTTTCAACGGGATTTGAATCATTGACATCCAGTTTCCGAAGTGGACGCCTGAACCCCTTAGCCACAGGCGATGGTATATAATCCACTACAATAATAATTTACATAAGATTAAAGCGTATATAACACAAATTGTCTTAATGATGTATTAATGATGTATAAGTCAGCAGTCTATTGATCGTATACCAGGCAAAACTGTATTTGTTTGTGACAGTTTTATTAGCAGAGCCCCATGAATTATCACATCGGACCGACCAGTCTTCAACACATATCCTCCTGTCGTTGCTGACGTTCAAGCGGTTCTATTTTTCGAACAGTTTTTTTATTTATGACCAGAAATCAAACCCACCAGCTTCCGAAGGCGCGACATACGTTATAACTTAGATTCAAAACGAACCAGTAGGTTTGATATTAATACACTTACTCAGAGATAACGGCGAGTTTCCTTTGACTCTCGTTTTTGTCAATATTTGGTCAATAAAAATATCTGATTATTTACAGTTACTGAACATAAAATGTATTCTTTTTTTACATAATAAGTTACGTATTCATTTTCCTAAACACGAGTTTAATTTATACCAGAAAACACTATTGTTTCAGAAAGAATATCTCAAAATTCTCCTTATTAATGAATGTAGCCGACGCGTGAATCTGCACATTAACATGTCACGGAATGATAAAATATTAATCCCATGTGTCACTTGATTAGCGTAAACGCTAAGCACACGTTTGTTTCTATTTTGGAGTTATCTGTATTACATTGTATAAACAAGGAGCTTAGTATGCATTTCAGCGTTAACAGTAATAAATAACTTACGCTTGTGTGTTCCAACAGGCCACACAATGAGTTTACGTATTTGCTTTTTAGCTTCTTTTTAATGTGTTTTAGTCAAATAATGCATGCTCCATATTATATGTAAACTGTTAGATAGATGAACGAATATATACATTTGATCATATATTTGATCGTAACATATATACTGTTGAAATATTTGAAGAATTACATGAACAGTTTCGTGTAACGTTTCAAACGATTTTTTACACATTTCTTTAACCGTCAATGTTTGTCTTTTGTAGCAAAGGGAAATAGCGATGTTGGACATATTTCCTTTTTGAGGTATTGCAGGTCTCACAACAGAGTTAAATTTTGTTCTTTGTTCTATATAAAATAAGGTTTAGGATTTCCATGGTAAAAATAATTCCACATAGAATTGTTTTTAAAGTATTTTTTCATAGCAGGAATGTATACCCATATTAACATGCACAATAACGGGTAGGTTGACCAGAATGTTTTTTTTTAAATAGGGTGGAGTGACACCCTGAGATTTGTTTGATTAAAAGAAGTCCTCAAATGCTTATAAATACATGCATATGTTGAAATCCTAATAAAGTTTTAACACTAGTGACGTCTTATTGCAATATATGCTAAACCAACATTTGCTCTACTGGCAATGTCAAAATGTCAATACTTCCGCCTAAACATTGATGTCCCACTTGTACACATGTACATCTCATGGTGGCAGAGGAGATATTTGTCATTTTTATTTCATATATGACTAGTAGTTACAGATGTGTTAACACATTTTCTAAGTATTAAATTGGTTAAATTGTTACATTATATCAAAACCAAGCATGTCTCATTGAATCAACTGGAATTAAATACAATCCTATGTGATTTTCTTTTTTGTTTAACTAGTAGTAAATGAGAGTTTTCTGTTTAATAATGTTTAAATGTTGTGTCCTGAAAATGGAGTTGTCTAAATATAACACACTCCAAATGTGTGCACGTCAATACATATTAGCTTGAAATTAAGAGATAAAATAATTATATGACGATTGTTTCCTTCCTACATTCGCTTTGTGAAATAAAACCCGAATCTGTCATTAATGACTTTTTATGTGACAACCTAATGTCAATTAATGTTGATGATTACTTCGAAATTAAGACGTCTTATAGCGTTGCTGTGGCATTAGTTATGAGTAAAAAATACAGTTGAAGGACATATTTAACCGAAAAAATATAATAACTATAGACAAGGATTCGTTACTTTTAAGAAAAAATAATACAGTGTGATATTTAAATATGTAAATTGAAGTCGAATAGTCGTAGCATTAATAAAACCATGTATTGAGAATACGTATGAAAGATCAATCTTTAAAACATTAACTGAATTGTTCTGTACATAATTATTGGAATTGAATCCCACCAGTATTTGTTATTGTTTCACTACCGCGTTTTCATAGTCACACTAACGGAGGGCCCAGGGACACAAGTGGCTATACGTGTCCGATTAAATGATAATTGAGGAATGAACATTCTGTGTTTAGTTTTCATCGTCAATATCAATTTCTTGGCCGACATAAAAAAAAAATTAACCTGATCTGAAACTTCAAAATCTACTAAAAAACGTTTTTTTATAAAGCACTTACATGTACATGTATAACCATCTGTGTAATTTCATGCTAATCTATGAATGTATGGAAGATTTAATGAAAAAGTAACCATCTCTGTTGCTTTCTTTCCTAAAACAACATGCGATCTAAACAACATTTCGGAAGCTTCTTCGCCTTGAAATCGAATAAGTGAATTATGTTTAAACATCCAAAAATAGAACTACTAAATTATTGTTATTTACAGACATAGATATAACCTGTCTTAGGTGCTATGTAAATGAAAACCATTTCAAAATCAGTCTGAGGGAAGGAAGAGATATTTACTAAGCTGTGTTTTGCTTCGGCGCCGAGGAAATGCACCGTATAAGCTTTTGCACAAACAAACACAAAAATGGACATTTTCTTGAAATGAATAAGTTCTTATCGTATGTTTGAGAAGAATGTGTGCATACATTATATATATATACACATTTTTTGTTTCGGAATTGGTCTGAGGTAGACATTATTTTTTATCGAAAAAACCAAACCCAATTAGCTCCGTCGACAGCGCGTTTGACTATCAATTCAAGGGTTGTGAGTTCGAATCGCCGCCCGATTACAGTCTCCGGTAGGAATGATATATGATATGGCCGCTCACTGTTATTCGTCTTTCACCGCTTCTTCAAGTGGAAAAGTTATCAGTTACTTGCGGAGATGTGTGCGCTCGAGTGGTGTACTCAAGAACGTGTCAACCGTTCAGATTTCAAGGTATCAGTGATTAGGTAAACTGACCGTGTGTTCGCCATCGATGGCATATCTAATCAATCAATGCAACGAGGACAGATGGGATTGGTGCTAAGCTGTTAGAGTGTTTAACCTATTAAATAAATTAATTGACACAGTGTTCTATGTCTACCAATATATTATATATTTTCATGGCATCATTCGTCTAATAGCTGTTGTACATTGTCGATAGTAATTTATGACAATTGCCTTAAAATCCTTAGGCATGTGTTGGAAGATTATGTTAGGATAATTGTCGTGCGGCTTTTTTGTTAGAGATTGCTTTGTGTTCATTATAATCAAAAGGACGCACATTCATCAAATAGCGACATTGGAGTCTGTAAAACGGACGGACACAGCTTTCTCAATTGGGTCCGTTAAGGAAACCCCATTTGAGCACGTTGATTGGCCATTCGTTTGGGTCTCTGTCTGTGAATGACAAGCATGCAAACTTTTTTTTATTAACTGTAGAACAACGATCAATAACAAATGGTGGGCTTTTCCTATATAGTGGTAGACACCTCACCTAAAAATATAAATCGTACTCTTCATTAGTTTATTGGATAAAATGCAAATAGTTCCGATTAATAGGATATCGGTATACGTTATATCAGTGAAAACATTTTAAAAACAACACTGCTGAATGCCATGAATACTCGGATATACCATTCTAAGTGTTGAATTATTTGTAAAAGATACATCAGTAAAAATACAAATGAATACGATGTTAACTATGATTACTTACAAATGTAAAGCTATGTGATTTAAAATTATGGACACATATCAATTTTTTTATAATTAATAACATTTGATTCAAATATTGGTTGTTAAGTAGATGTATCGTCTAACTATCAATAATATTTGATAAAATAATATCAATAAAGAACAGAACCAAGGAATAAAAACGGCTTGCTCGGTTTTGTTGTAGTCTTTCCCAGAATCTGACATCTCTCCCAAATCAGGTACATTTACCACACTTGAACACGCAAGGAATTCTATGCCTGTCCAACAATTCAAAGCAATTAAACGCTTTCTAAACTGTGACGTCATTCAAACTTTCAGTTGATGCAACTGACCAATCAACGTGCTCATAGGGGGGCTTTCAATATTGCTATATAACGGGAGATCTGGATCTGTACTACAGTCTAGCTTGTGTGATATGTGTTTGCAACTAGGACACATTACATCATAACAACTG
Organism: Panopea generosa; assembly: GCA_029582155.1. NCBI lineage: Eukaryota > Metazoa > Mollusca > Bivalvia > Adapedonta > Hiatellidae > Panopea > Panopea generosa. Next base: position 16,258,467 of record CM055907.1, on the reverse strand, counting down.
CTCGGAAAACGAAACTACCTACACTATTTACGTGTAACGAACATGTCTACATGTCAATCAACAAATATGCATACATGTATACAAAACAAAACAGTCTACCAGACTCCTAGGCTTTTTGTCGATATCTTAACCAATTGAAATCGGATTTTGCCCAAATTGAAAAGGAAACAAGACCGCTATAATATGGCAATTTTCCAAAAGTAATTCTTGCTTAAAATAATAGAATCATTGTAAAATTTTAATTTTAATGACATCAGTACTGAAATGTATTTTCGCAAAAACTAAATGTTAAATATCATAAGTGTGTGCTTAGCTGTTTTGTTTAGTATATATAATTTAATTTGAAATCAAACACAACGGCGATTCGTAAAAAAATACACTAACTAAGGTTCAAGTCCTCCGCGAAAGATTACTTCATTCAGCCAGGATGTGTCTCTCAGTTACAATCGTTATAACGATATAGTTGAACAAGAATTCATTTATTTTGCGAGATTGCGCGCAGTCTTTTTATCCGTTGTATTGGCACATCTAGACCAACATCTATGTCCAAAATTCAATTATCATATGTAGCCAACGAATGTTTAATCAACGATACTATTGTGTAAACTTTCACAAATACTGTTGCTATCGCTTCTATAGTGGGGGAGACCGCAGCAGCTAGACAGAATCCTATTATAAGAAGCGTGAGAATTACATGTTCGTATCATATATATATAAAAATATCGCGAATAGTATCGGCAAAATTTAGCAAATCATCGTCGTCTAGCTACACACTTATAATCGCATTAAGCTATAACAACTTTGTTTTTGCTGATATGTATTTTTACAGGGAACATTTTGTAGAATGTAACAAACGAACAAGCATTAATTATGTTCTCTGTCTATGTATTTAGTGTAAATGTTTTAAAAAAAGATGTGTTGACTCCTTGTTGAGCACATATGTTGTTATAGTTGCACATGCGTGTTCATCCATGATTGTTTTATTGTTAGCATGCATGTTATGCTAACATTGCGCTGCATGCATTTGTAAGAATCTGCTTAATATTTAATGTTTTATTAATAAATAATTATGTAAGACTATCATTGCAAGTACTTTAGTTTTTGAGCTTGATAAGATATCTTTTTCGGTAGTTATTTTGATTGCTCGTAAGTAGTAAATAATGTGACCTTCGAAGCATATAGAATGTTCTAAATAATAATTGCTTTTTTCAAGAGAGTGTTTCTATGTTAATGATCTTAGACACGTGCTTATGTTTATGTAATTTAACGAAACGTCGTTGTTGTTGTTGCATGGTGTTTAGCGTCGCTTTCAACAATTTTTCAGTCATATCGCGACGGTGTCTACTTGAGACAGTATTCTGAGCGCTGTCATACTGGAATATCATGCCGCAGACACATGGTATGATACCCCACCCAGTCACATCATACTGACACCGGGTCGACAAGACATAGAACACTCTAAATGCTGAGCGTCAAGCGAGAAAGCTTCTGGTACCAGTTTTAAACACTTTGGTATGACCTGGTCGGGGATCGAACCCGCATGCGAGGCGTACGCTTTACCACTAGACCGCGCTGCGGTTTAACAAAACTTACATTATAAACTAGTATATTCACAAGTATATGATTATGATAGTCATTTTGGTAGTTACCATTAATAAATTGATCGTGTATCCCAGAACCCGATATATCTCAAATGAGGTATATTGACTCCAATGAAAAATCAGGGAATTCTATGCCTGTCACACAATTCATGGCAATTGAACGCTTACTAAACTGTGACGTAATTCAAACTTTCAGTTAAAGGAACTAACTTATCAACGTGTCAAAATGTGGATTTCCCAACATTGCTATTTAATGGACGAATAATTTTACATTTCATGGCATTTATACATTTGTCAATTCCCATTGGGAAAAAAGCTGGTGAATCTAAACAATTGATGTTAATATAATTAAAATTGATATCTCGTGTGACTTTAATAAAATATCCTGTTTTAACTGTCAAAAAAGTTACACTTGCATGTAGCATGTCGCTGCCAGGCAGAACATTAGTAAACCATATGTTTTGAATACATCTTCATGATTATCTCCCTTGACACCCTTGTCAGTTACTATATTGTTATTGAAGAAAGACATACTGTGTATAAACCACATTGATCGTATACACTTCTGCTAGTTGATCCGTAATAGACATATGATGTATTCTTTTGACAGCTGAAATGACATTGGTGGACCAGTAATGTGTACAGTGACTTTGTATACATGTACATAACTATTAACGATACCGCTTGGACATGTTTCTATATGCGCATTTACACATCCCTTGTTTGTTTAGACACTGTTTGTGATCAAGCAAATGTCGCAATGACTAAAGCGAACACCGGTCTCTTGACAATATGTCAAAAATTACTGCCGGAATTTGCAAAGTCAATATTGGATTCGCCTATTTCCATATGAATTTGGTTTGATGCTACGATAACATTATATTTGACGTGTTTCCTGATTAGACCTGTCAGTTTAAACAGAAAACCTAGGGAAATTTGCAGCATTACGATGCCGGGCACACCGCGTGAAGTCAGGTCGTGTCCAATAGAGACGAGCTGTGTTTGGAATGTTGATCCGTGTTTTATATTCTGTTATCATGCACGGAGAATTAACTGGAGTTGCAATTAGGGAACAAAAATGATGTGTAGTAACGAGATTTTATAAAGAGTGCAGCACAAAATTAGTAAGCCTGAAAACCAGTCCCATAATTGTATATAATATATAATTGATTTAAACTTAGTGTTTTTATTTTGATTGTAAAACAAGTTCTAACGACAAATCATGCTTAAAGATTTCCTGGATAGAGTCAGTGCTTAATATATTGAAAGATACCACACATCACCGTGATGGAGACTCAAACCCACGACCATCCGATCCTTAGTTTGATGCTGTATCAATGGACCACGCACTCCACACACACACTCAATTATAATATTTTTATGCTGAATTATTACTATACAAAATATAAGTAAGAAACACGTTTATACATTTCCTGATAAAAACAAGTTTTCAAAACTTTGTTAATTCGGATTCCTGTTAAGAACAGTTACAATTATTGCTTTTGAAAAGTGTTCTTTTAATTGGATTGAAAAGATAGTAATAGTCCAATGACTGAAATTAACCTAGAAACAATTAAAAAGTATGATTAGTATAGTTTCATGCCACAAAAACGTGGTATGATAGCCCAACCATTCACAATGTTCTGTCATCGGGTCGACCAGACCTAAACTATCTTGCAGATGTTGAGCGCGCAGCATCGAAGATCCCAGTACTATTGTTCAAGTATTTGGTATAACCAGGCCGGGAATCGATCTTCCGCTTGCGAGATGAACGCTCTCCCACTAGACAACCGTTGCGATCAGTAAAGAGTGAAGTAAAACTAGACTACCGTAGTATATTTGTTCTTATATTTTTTCCGATGAACTACAAGAGCATTCTATACATCTCATATCAATATCAAGAAAACCCCTAAACGACAAAATAGATGAAAAGTTTTGGACGTGTATTCCTAGTTCAAGTTATAAGGCCATTCTGGTAATTTATCATGTAGCGTATCATTACTTGTGTCTGCTTTGATATTGTTTATCTCAGATAATTCCGATATATCCCTGAACGAGACAAACCTATCAAAGACTTATACAAAAACTGGACAAGCGTGGCAATACCTACTGCCTGTTGTGTACATATCGTATTGTGATACGCTGAGTGTAACATAATACCGAGGTTACTCCTTTTATTGGACAAGATACAAGTAAATGTCTAGTGTGTCAGCTTCAAGAGGAGTCTGGCATTGATTGCGAAGTGCTTCTGAGACCGCAAAGCTTGTGATTAATATAAGTAAACAAACATGATATAATTGCAAACGGCATACCTTTGTTTTATTGGCAATAGAGCTGTCTTTCATTTGGTCATGATAAACCGACATTTTGTGTTCTACTTTAACCACAATGACAGCTGATTCAATTAGGATGGCTATAAAAAAGTTACTACTAAAATGTTAGCAATAATTTATTATTGAGTAAATGAATGGATATAAGGGTTGGTGGATTATGGATGGTTGAATTAATAAATGCATGACTGAGTGATGAATGAATAAATGAATTAAAAAAAACAAGGAAGGAATGGACAAATGGATGAGTGAAAGAATGAATGAATGAATGATGCATGAATGAATGATTGAATGAATGAATAAATGAATGAATGAATGAATGAATGAATGAATGAATGAATGAATGAATGAATGAATGAATGAATGAATGAATGAATGAATGAATGAACAAATGAACAAGCGAATGAAATGAATTTACGACACGTCAACTTGTGCTTAAAAGCTACTTGTATGAGTACTGGATAATGTATGATATAAGCCGAACTTAACAATCAATCACGAAATATTACATAATAATTTTTAATATAAGTTATTGTTTGATAATTCAAATTAAGTTTATTTGTACAAAAGCTTGAAATAACAGTCTTGATTAATATCGCTTAAATTCATTTTAATATTTTAATTCATAAAAATGTTGTGGTTTTGGTTAATTAATAGTCTAAGAGTATTGTCGCTAATGTTACTAAATGTAGACTATATGAATTGAAAGTGAATAAGCTTTTAATGGTTTGAAATAACACTGAAATCAATGTTATGCAGTTCAATCCGTAACCTTCCTCTGCTAATATAACAATTGCCTAATATATGCATCATTAGTAAACCGAAGTTTTGACTCAAATGCATGTGTCCTATTAATCAAAACTATGTAGGAACAATAGGATACATAGCAAAATACACAGCCGAATGTACATCATGAAAACAAACAACATACATAATAAATACATTAATAATCTATCGAATACATTGCAAAAAAATGACGACCGAAGAGGTCAACGCCTTGGAAAGATCAATACTTGTGAATACGTCACTTTTAAATCTAAACATTTGCAGCAACCGTACAACAAATACATGAGGTTATCAACTTTATTACTCTGATAACATCTAGCTTCATATTACGGTTTTCATCCCAGCAAGTTTTGGTAATCTATTTATTTTGGCAGGTATTCTTAAAAATGAGAGTTGAAGATAAGGGAATTCAAACGCCGGACCAAAATATGTACTTAGATATTGACTCCGCTGAAAATAACTGAACCTCTTCTCTCACCCTCTGATACGATGTATTTCCTCACACCAAAGCAGATTCCGGTAAGGTCAGTCGGTAGCGGCGCGTCTGACAATCAATCCAGAGATCGTGAGTTCGAATCCCCCGCCAGGCCACAGCCTTCATGATGATTGAAATATGAATTTCGTCTAATTGTCACACCACTGATTTGAGTTGGGAAGTTATCAGTTACTTGTGGTAATGAGTGTTCTCGAATACTGGTTAAATCTCAATGATTCAATTTGAAGGACAAACGTATAAGATTAGCCGATCGATTGTTACATGAATCCCTCCATTGCTTAAAAAAAGACTCTAAATATACAAACAAATAAACAAATGCATCACACAGTAACCCCATCGTAGATTCATTTACAAAAGAAGTCCATTAAAATAACATTGTAACATATGATCATTTGATACGTTAACTGATGTAAAATGTATCCTCTCAAAATGCCTAGCAAAAGCGGCTATTTATGTCAAAACAAATACCAATACACACAGTCATGTAATCCTCATGGGAACAGTAGAGAGATCAATAAGGTAAAGAATTTAAACATGTTATATTAATGTCCCTTAAGTAGATTTACAATACGCTTAGACATTAACAAAGTGTGAAAGCTGCCAGAATTGTTATGTTTCTGTTAAAGCATTAAGATTGACACTCATTAAGTGTGCTTGAGCATAACTATAAATGAGCTATTTGGTATCGTCAACCCTCTGAGCACGACAACATGGCCAGGAAATATTAAGTATTTTGGATGTTGCACGTTTTGCATTACTTTATGCAAAGTGTAAATATGTGTTGATCATAAAGTGATTGTTTTAGTTGAAGTCCTATTTTATTGAAATAACACACGTGTTCCTAATCATTGTTTGCAATAATTACAAGTTGAAAATAAAATTGCCTATCATTTTCATCGTCGTTTGTTGTAAAATTGGAATGGTAAATGAATACATATCTGCGTTGATATTTTTCGTTTATTGCTATGACACGTTTATGTCAGAGGGTTAGAAGCAATTGCTGATAGTTCAGTGACATCGTTGGAGTCATGATTATTTAAACTGTAATATAGTCAATTCGAATTCATGAAAAAAAAACTAAACATATGTTTAATGTTTATAATTGGTTATGTCCGAAATGAAAGAGAAATTATTTACATGATATACAGTCCATGTATGTTTTATTTATCTTTTATAACATCATTATTGATCACCGGTGTCCTTTAAAGCCTATTGATCTAAGGCGACGTTTCAGTTTCACTTACCTCTCACTGATGAAGCTATAGGTTCGAGTCCTGCTAATTACTTGACGGAAGACAGTGTTTCTACTCAGATTCATTTTGAGGTATTCCTTTATCAATTAACTGGATATACCACAGCTAACTTTAAATGTGTTAGATATGGCGTTAAACCGCATCAAAATAGATAGATCTCCGACCTTAATTAAGCTTCAAAATAAGTGATATAAGGTACAATAGTATACCCGATGCATTCTGTCATAGCTGAGGACAATTGAAAAAGTTCCGCCTTCTGAATTTACAAACTCGTTAAACCAGATTCGTGCTTTCATTTATTTTTATAAGCATTTATTACCGCTCAAAATATATTAAATTTTGGTTAATAGCTGAGTTAACCTTGTTTCTGTAATTATTGAATGGTTTCCGGACATTTGAGTAATCCATATAGTATAGACAGGATAGAAGCTGTTTTTTCTATGATCTAAATATGATAGGCATTTTATTATCATATAGTCTCATTTAAGCAATTATCTTTAAAAGGCAAAAGCTTTGTGCTTTAATACTTATATTTGACATTTGTCAAATACTGTCACAGCATATTATTCAAAATACTCCATGTCTTTGATGGATGGTAGAAAATGATTGCGTATATTATCTAATAAAAGGGTTTCTATGCACATAGAGCACCCAAAGAATAGAACAACAGCAAAAAATCGACTTCATTGTTCAGAAGGACGTTAAAACTTGTCTTTAATTTCTTGCTTAATCGAAATTCAATTTTTAAATCAAAAGTACAGATATACTATTGTAGGGCCACTACACAACACGTAATGCTGTTGTTGTGGTGATAAGATCTCTTGGAAACACAAATCGCAACAAAGAAAACAAAAAAGCAGTCAGCAATCTTAAACCGATACCTTTATATGTTCGTAGTTAGCTTCCAATGCCAATGAATTATATTGAATTTCCGAATATAGTAAGAATTTTTCAAAAATACAATGCTAGATTTCTGAAACATACCAAAGAAAGAACGTGTAGTATATTCAATAATGTCTTAAATAGAGAAAAGGTTTGCAACACATCGACATCATGAACATCACTGAAATCAACTCCAGAATACATTGATGATAACGGATACTAATTTAGCTGCTCCAAATAAGGCGACTATGTCAGTGACCGCTGAAATAAATGTTATATGCCGCATTTATCAACCAAATGGAAGTTTATTGTTGTGTAGTATAGTTATGTTGGTTAGATGTTGTAGTATTCAGATTATTGTTAATATAAGGGTAAATTTAGTGTGTGCAATGACACGTGTTGACTTTGTTAATTGGTTGTATTATTATAAGTATTAATGTTCTAGATTAGTTTAAACAATATTTATTCGTTTTCAACATATTACATATAAATATATTCAAATATACAGCGATACATAACAATAGAATTGAGAAGAAGCTACTTCTAGCCTATACAAAGTCTCTCTTCTGAAAATGTTCTACATTAATTAACACAATGGACGTTTTTTTATGAAGTAAAGGAAAAGCTGTTATAAGATGTTAATTACATGCTGTAGTAATTAGACTATTGTTGATGTAAGGATACATTTAGTGTGTGCAATTTCATTTTGTTGATGTTTTCATGATCACAAAACCACAGCAGTGGTTTAATGGTAAGGCGTCCACCTCACTTGCGGAATGTCCTGGGTTCGATCCTGGGTCTAGACATACCCATGACTTGAAATGTTTCCTAGCTTAGCGCTCAGAATTTAAGTGAGACGTCTAGGTCAGACTGGCTCGTTGTCAGTGTAATTTGACTGGGTGGAGTTTGATAACATGTATTTTTGGTATGATCCTGCTGTGTGGCAGCGCTCAGAATATTAGCGCTTAAAATAATAGCGCTTATAATCTCAGCGCTTTGAACATTGTTCAAAGTTACGCTTAACACAATAGCCGGGCCCGATTAGCTCAGTCGGTTACGCGTCTGACTATCAATCCAAGGGTCGTAAGTTCGAATCCCCGTCCGGCAACAGTCACCGTGATGATTGATATACGACATTGTGTCTCATTATCATTCGTCTCTCACCACTGAGACAGAGGTTATGTTAACTGATCGCCTGTTAGCCTTCGATGGCATAAAAATAACGCTAAATATTCAATCAATCAATCAATCAATCAATCATTAAGCTTAACACAATACAGCAACCACAACAACAACACCGTCATAGTTATAGAACATTGTATATGTTATTGTTCTATACAAATGTACATACTCTCTACTACAACACAACATATTTTGGCATAATAAACATGTTCCCTAATCGTTAAATTTAAAACTGTAATAAATGAAACAATATAAATTCTTTGTTAAATATCAGCGATATAAATATAAATAGCATCTTACATCTAATCGACCAAACAGGTGTGTATAATAATATAGAGGTAAGAACTTTAACCTGTTTCATAACGGACGTGCATGAGAAGGATAAACGACCTTTAAATCTAAATTGTTTCTATTTTACTTCGATTGTAAAATAAGTTTATTACATCTGAAACAAATCACGCTCGTAGTCTTCCTGGATAGAACCAGAACTAAGTATATGCAAGTAAAATGTCTTGCACAAGAACACCAGACATTGCTTGCGCTAAACAAAGCTGCCAAGGGCGTGGAATCGTATTGACTGTACTATAAATATAATGACATTTCCATCACGTGACTGATTTAAGTTTAATGCGTTCTGTCTTAATGTAATCAGCATTACTAAACTTTATGACACCTTTGGTGTTTGATAAGCATGAACATGAGCAATCAATGGAAGTCACTTTTAATTTAAAATTGGACAGCTAGACATTTTAGTTTACCACAGGCGTATACCTGTAGTAACGAATAAACTCATGTTTCTTGAAATGTAACACCAAACTCGTCAGTTACTACTGTAGGAATTGGAATAGAGGATGCGGTGTATTCAAAAAACAGTCTGGATGCTATTTAGTTTGCGAATTTAAGAACTAAGAGACCATGTACATGTATGTCGAGAAGATAGTAAATTAGATTGAATGGTTTTGAATCGATGTTTGGAAAATGTTTACTCAAACTCTCCTATTGTTTGATAGACTATTTTCTCTTCAGAGAACAGTAAGTTACATTGGTAGAGTTTATACGTTATGTTTGATTAAGAAGTACAAATCAGTATCTCTAATTTATATGAAAAATGACCACAATCAGATACGGTTGATTAGTAAACGGGCTGATGGAATAAAAGATGTAATAAATACTAGTACAGTGTGATACAGGTGTAGGATATATACTGTATATGTTAATGTTGATAATGCTTACAGATTACAAAAAATACTGTTTGATTGAAATATATGGCGAAACGGTATTGAAAGTGTAGTCATTAGAATTAAGATGTGGCTTATAAGGTAATGAAATATACCAATGACATAAATAGTAATATTTTCTAAGAGTTTATTCAAAGAAATTGACCGAATAACGAATCCCAAGTATGGCACGAATATCAACCGTTATTAAATACAAACGATAAATATAGAATACAAATGAAGCAAAATACAATATATATCAATAATTATTAAATACAAATGAGAAATACAGAATGCAAATAAAACAATATACAATATATATCAAGAATTGTTAAATACATATTAAAAATATAGAATACAAATTATACAATATACGATATAAATCAAGAATTGTTAAATACAAATGAGAAATATAAAATACAAATGAAATAATATGCAATTTAAATCAAGAGTTATTTAATACAAATGAGACATATAGAATAAAAATGAAACAATATAAATCAACAGTTATTGAATACAAAGAAAAATACAGAATGCAAATGAAACAATAAACAGAATATATCAAGAGCTATTGAATACAATTGAGAAATACAAAATTGATACAAATGTAACAATAAACAATATTGTATGAAAATTGAATAGAATTATATAAAATATTGAATATTGCAATGTTTGGTATGCCATACGCATAATCTACTTTTAACGTTTAATTCAAAGATATATAACTGGATCCTTCTCATCTAAACTATACGCTACGGTACATGTATGTAGACTGTCCCTACAGTGCAGAGTTTTTTGTTAAAATCGTGATATATATGCCATGGTCGAATTTATTATGGCTGGGGGCTCACCGTAACATGGTCTGTACATTACCATGTATGTGGTTTTATGTTTGTTCACAAATATTTATGAATTTTACTAGCTTAACATAATACATATATTCAAGTTTTTACGTAAAATACGTTAATTTTGCTATTTATTTTATTTTCTCATTTTCTGCTATGCCATTTTATATGTTTGTTATTGAAACTCTATATTGAATCTATATTTCTATCAACGGTTCAAGTATTTCAGAATAATGATTTTGCTGGTTTAACATGAATCTGTAATTTATCAACTATGCGGCATTCATTATTTTTCGAAAACATTACTTCAGACTTTGAAAACATATTTAACCAACCTATCATATAACGAATTATGTGTGCTCGACACGCTGAATTTGTATAAATCATCGTTTTCTTGAATACAATCACGATTGTTCTGTTTCTAAGAAATATATCAAGAGTTACTTGACAACAAAAATCATTTCAGGCGCATATTAATTATTTTGCTAAATGAAAGCTCTGCTGACTAATGCAGTTTATTGGATACACGAGTCTTCAACCCAACCATTAACTTATGCAAATTTTGTTCATATTAAAGAAATATATAATCCTCGAGTATCACGGTATTTTATGTGGAGAACCTATGTTGATTTCAGTGAACTATCACTAGCAATTTTGTTTAATCGTGTAAGTACTGAACGTAAGTAGGCGAGTAACGAAGTCACGCGCGAGAATGCAAATTTCATGTTCCTGAGTGAAATAAACAAAGAATTGAATAAAAACAGTTCAATATCCAATTTTAAAGTCACTTTCTTTATTAGAAAATTTTTAAAAAAAAATATGATTTGAGAAAATTGTGTCATTTATCAAACAGGATACAATTATGGTAGTTGAAATAAATGCGGACTGCTAAACTTAAGTTAAAAAATTATACATAACCAACTTATATTATTATAACAAATGGCTCTCTTAATTACATAGTTAACACAAGTGTAACAATACCATTTAGTATTAATAATACACGTATGTTTTCTTTAATCAAAATAAACCAATCAGAAATTTTTGAAAAAAAAGGAGTCAGCAATCCTTACAATTTCCGGTGTACATGCAAATAAACATTGGTAAAACAATCATTTGAAAAATCAAAATACACAGAACCCACAACGATTCGATTAGATCAAGGTTACATTTTATTATTTTAAGACCGTAACATTTTAGTTAATAGCATAAGTCAAGGCTGAGGTTCTGGAAACCCAAATAAAAAAAATAGGAATTTTAGCTTTGTAGCATGATAACCTTCAACATTGTTCGTTTATTATTCCAACTTGCTCCCATTTCATTGCGTTTAACATTTTTTGTATCATCGTCTTTGGGAAAATCATTGAGAATTTAAATTTTTATTCGAAAATTGTTGGCATACGTTCCTTGATATTATAATGAATAATTCCTTTTGCGGAGAAATACAACATCTAAGGTTTTAGAATTTAATATTTGTCGTTTATATTAACAGATTAAGGTAATAAGTGGCACATATATTACATGTATAACAACACAACAGTACTAAAAACAATATACCAGCTACAGGAGGACAATGCACTCAATTATTTATTTAATCTTGTTCGAAAACAATAGTTGACGGTTGCCAGATCACTTAATAACAAATGGAATAGTGTTTCAAATATCTAATTGACAGTTTGTATAGAGGTTACGGAGATGCGGACAATTTAATGTTAACCCTATTTTATGTGAATTTAGATAAAAAGGTAAATAAATCGAACAAAATATTTTTTTTAATGATTATAGGATCATTGGTACGTACCAAACTAGAAAATAAGACATGAGCTTAAATACTATGCATTAAGCATGAACGAGAAGATTATTTTGTGTAATACCACTATAGATAAAACACCATAATGTTAATAACTTAAAACTACTATAATTTTAATGAATTAAATAAATAGTATATGTTTTTTATGTATGTAAAATAAGGCATGGTGTCCGAAAGCGCTTATGTCAACTTTAATGATATAAAAAGAAAAAAAATGCACAGCGATTTGTTCATGTACAGTGCATATCATTTATTGCGCATTTTTGTAAACATGTTATATCATGCTTTCATAACAGTAGTGAGCTGGGAGCATGTGTCCGTGAAGTTGTCGGTGTGTGAGTTGATGGCTTTGTCGTAATATTTAGTAGGTATGTTCTCATTTTCCCAACCTCTTTGCTTTATAATAGAAAAAAGCGTTGAGGTGGTATTATTACCGTATTATCATGACAGCCATACATATGGTGATAGCCATACAGATGGTGATGAACACGTATATGTTTGTGCTAGTGAAATCTGGACTTGACTGCATATTAAATAAAGGTTCTAATGTTTATTGTATACTTATTTACGTTTTTTTCATTCTATTTTCAGGTAAGTCGCTAACTGACAGAAGAGGTTGACTTTTAAAATGTATGTAGAAAACTAAGTTACAATACTTCTGTGTGTTGATACATGTAAAATCTATTTTGAGTCTGGCTTTTAACTCATCGTTAATTGAACCAAATCTAGAGACGCTGTATCAAAACTGTTTTCTTCTTGGTTCTGAGTTCTATTGTTAGGTCCCAGCTGTGTCCAAGAAATTTGGTAAAATATATACTTACTTGCGAAATGGCGATGATTCTACTTGAATGAATTCTGAAGTATTGCTCCATCAAAACAAAACAAAAAAGAAGCCATGACTAGCATGCAATGGTTTGAAAAATGGCATTAAACAAAATTCAAGCAGTTTCTATCGACCGTTGACATATGTATCATAATTGTAAAGCACAGCATAGTTTATGCTAATCAAAAGTGCTGTTTATAGAGATACTTTGTTTCAATGTTTAAAATATTTGAAAAATCATTCTTAGGTATTTGGAACTACTTAAATTTACCTTGCCAATAAATGAGAACTTAAAGCTATATTTATGACAAAGCAATGCTTACGAATGTGCGTGTACAATTTACAGTTTAATTTTATATAAACGAATTTAAAAATAAATTATCAAATAAAGCTTCAAATAAATTATGAGTCATGTCGTATGTACTAGTTAAGCTATTACAATTAAACAATATTGCTAAACTAACATTATATGAATATTTAAAAAAAAAACCCACTTAATATGAACAATACAACACTGCATTAACTCTAGGTTGTCAAGTTATTTCGACCAGTTCTCTAAACTAGTATAATAATATATCGTAACCAGGGTTTCGCCTGGTTCTGTAATCATTCTAAAGCTGTAATACCATTGGTTTGAATTCAGAGCTATAACAATCAAATATAACCAAGATACAAGCGCTGTGTTAAATATATTATGCTTCACTAACCATTGTTATTCAACTGTTACGTATATACATTCGCTTCAATCGAGTGTACAATATGTGAGCTTAAATGCTACGACTGAAGAAGATTCTCAGTATGACGAACATGCAATTATACATTGTCACCGGTTAAAGACGGGTTAGTCTGTATCACCAGACGCAAAACGTAAATCATCTTGTGAAACAGATGGACCATTGGCAGATAGAAATAGTTCACTCACGCAAACGCTTCGGCCAGTAAGTGAATTCAAAAATGCTATTTTCAATTGACCTGAAGCTAGCTGTCAGTCAAACCATTCGATTATTCAATGAGCTATCGATAAAGTGTCCAGGGCCGCCTTGTTCCTTAGACAAACGAACGGTATCTAAGTAAACACTTCATTGTATCACATTGAATTGACTTACTCAAACAACGCCATGGGTCCAGTTGGAAATTATGTATTTAGTCAGAGTAAAAAAATATATTAATGTGTTCTATAATTATTCCCATCATTTAAATTCTGAGTAACTGTTAGTTTTTATCTATGCTTCAATTGAATATATTATAATGAGCTAAGTTTCATTTACTAGTTTTATTTTGTTTTTTATTCCAACTTTTAAATACTGTCTACTTGCGCTGCCATATATAAATTACATGAACCAATTATAGCCGCATGTGTTTCCTTTCCTTCTTTCTAAACAAACGAATTAAACTGGTGTCTGACGAAAGTTATGTCATCAGGTACTACAGAGAGAATTTTATGAGACCCCAAATGTTATATAGACACTTAAAGAAAAAAAGACGTCACATTTCAGAGAAATGACAGCATATGGCGTCTGATACGCATGAAAACCCATTTCGCAACAAATGGCGCTAACGCAGACGACTGAAAATGAAAATAAATGATCAAACGTGTATTGACCATTACACAGACTGGCAACAGTGGCTTTTATGACAATATACCAGTCATCTGACAAAACCTATAAATTACCACAGCTGCTTTTATTTTATCCGACTAGAAATATATCAAAATAGGCTGGATATAATCGATAAACATAATATTTTGTTTTACCGAACAAATTGGAGACGTTATTGAAGTTTGAATATCACGGACTGTTACACTTTTGCTTCATTCGCATATCATATGATTGCTGTGGCAAAGCATAAACAACACATGCACTGAACTATAATTGCAGCGAGCAGACGGGAATTTCCATTTAATGGCAGAAGACAATGTCATTGTTGCAAGCCATCTATTAAAATAAATGTCATTTGGAACTTCTTAAGGGGTCCTTCGTGTCGAAGTTGTTTTAGACGCTGTCTTCTGATAAACACTTACATACGTCACCGCTGTGGTAGTCGGTTCGAGCTCAGTTCGGTTAAAGCATTTTTGTGAGAACGTTTAGTTTGTATATATAAAGTGATATAAGGCGCCGTTACTTGCGGAAGGATGGTGGTTCTACTCCGAGATCTTCCTCCATTAATAAAACTGCATATGCCATGCATATTAAATCACGTGTTGAACGTTGCATTAAGCCCCATTAAAAAAAAAAACACGAAATATTCCACAACGAAATATATATTCAATATGTTACTGTATTTTTGTGAATGAACAAAAGTGAATTACTTATACGTTTTTATATTAAAATCAAGTAACACAAATCAATTAATTACTTAGACTAATCGAGAAAAACAGAACTCTGATGAACTATGATACAAACACAACGACGCTGAACTGTTTTATCTATATAAATTATTTTGAATCTATCATTTGCTGCATTTCAGAAAAAAACACTTTATGGATATGCTTTTATAAACATGTTTGGATAAATATGTCTTAAGTTATAAAATATTTTCTCGGAGAATATCTATAAATTAAAGGGATTATATTGGCAAGTAACACAAACACGCTGTTGATTCAGACTTCTCCTGTATGCAGTGTGCACAAAATAATGCCTATGTATTGACGTATTACCTTTATTTACTTGAATGTTATCAAATTAACAGTAATTGAATATTGGCCAAAATTTCAATACGTCCCGCAATAAAGTTCTGCGCAGTGTTTACATTGAACTCCGTAAACTTCCCGAACAAAGCCGCGAAAACGAGATCGGGAACGGATCTTCACGATGATATTCGATGATTGATCGGAAACCCGAAAGCGGTTCGTCGAAAATGGCGAATGTAAACAAAAACAAATACGTGGCTTCAGAAACCCGATGTTTGTAATAAGAGGTTATGCAATTAGACACTTTAGACGCGTATATTTCTTAGTTATAAGTGTATCTTCATGCTGGGCGTGTGTAGGACAGGGACTTGACAGTAATATGCCAATATAATCCCTTTAACCCCCTAAATTACCACGAATGGTGTTTGGATGTATAAATTTCAAAATTGCAATACATGACTTGTTTTGTTTATTATTTAGTTAAATTAGGACTACAATTGATACTTTGTAAACAAGAAACACAATTCTTATGTGTTATGATCATATATTTTTATTCATTTTTAAAACGGAATCTGTGTATTTGTGATAAATATTGTTATGCTTCAACTGTTTCTAATTGATAGATTACAGGCTTTTCCTTGTCCATGTTTATATAGTTTTAGATGGTGTAAATTATCGATGCAGCGTCATTGTTTTATCTTCGTTCATCAACATCAATGTTAATATGTATAAGAAACCCATCATTTTATATAATACCAACTCAATATTCTGAGGCCACGATTGCTAGAAAAGTTTAACTATATAAGCCCTGTTTAGCTTGGTACTGACCTCATTAACAATCTTTCTTGTAAATGTATATACTTAGCCCATGCATTCACAAATCACGGATGGCGTCAATAATTTTTTCTCCGTCATTATGTGACAAAAATAATATATCACTGTATTTGAGGACAAAACGATATTCTGTGTTATAAATGAAACTCTTTTTCTCTTGATAGTGTTATTATTTTTGAAAGGTTTATTCATTGTTTCTTTTTAAATGTAAATTAGGAACCTAGAGATATTAAACTACCGCAGGTTATATGTATGAATACCGGATGACACGAGCACGCGCCCTTCTAACAATTAGGTATACACGATGTCATTTTCAAAGTAGAAGAATAAAAACACTCAAGAGCATAATATATTGATATTTCTTAAAAAAAGAATCATCAATCGCCGTTCCATATTTTGAAAACGCACCGAATTGTAAATTGCTCGTACGCCATACGTTAATGACACTTAATTACATTTTTTTTTGCAAATATTTTAAGTGCAGGTTTAATGACTTTAAAATCTCGACTCTTCATACTCTCTCAAATAGACACCATTATATTTTTGATATTCAAATACAGCAGGGCGTTAGCTCAGTCGTTAGGTCGTTTGACTGTCAATCCAGGGGTCGTGAGTTATATTCCAGTCCCGACACATAGTCTGCGATGAATAATATATGACATTGGTCTCATTGTCATTCGTATCTCACCACTGATTCAAGTGGGTAAGTTATCAGATACTTACGGAGAAGGGGACTCCTCGAGTACTGGTTAACCTGCCAAGATCCTAGGGAAACGTTGTAAAGTAAACTGGCCGTCTGTTACCCTTCAATGACATAAAAAAGTTAGAATACTGAAACAAAGACATTGTCATTCAAATCCTTCCATTGCTCAAACTCATGAAAAACAGAATCCATAACAAATATCCATAATTTATTGACAAAAATATACCACTCAATCCGTATGTAAGGACATAGTCTTACTCTGTGCTATAAGTAAACTATATAAACCATTACTCATTTGCCATTGCTATTGTTGTATGGTTCATCCAATGTTCCCATTCACTCGTGAATTAGAAAGCTAGACATGTTAATTTACCGCAGGGATATACTTGAATAAGTGATGACACGGGAAGGCGTCCTTAATATTTAGCGCAGTCAGTGCCATTTCTTTAAACTATTGGGAAACAAAAATCATTACAGAAATGCACACATTGATGTATTTTCAAAAGAGCATCATATGCCGTAAGCCACGTTCCTTCAAGGCAGGGTACAATATTGCCATTTTGAAGACCGTTCTATTACGTTAAGAAGAGACACAAGTGTTAGAAACTACATTTTAAATTTCGCCAAGCTACTCCCTGTTATATTTCAGTCTCCAAACATGTTAAATTTCTTGTCATACTGACACCTAGGCCAACATATGTGTTTCGTGGCCTAGTTGTCTGAAATTATGATGCATGACGTAATCGATACTGTGGAAATCAAGTGTTGACTCACTTAGTATGAAGCGAAACATAGTGGGTATATATCCAGAACCCGTTATATCGATACGAGTATAGTGTGATTTCCTGCGGGAAAATATAATATGTCTATATATGGTATAGTGTGATATCCGGCGGGAAAATATATATGTCTATATGTGCCTGAAGCTTAATATAACACATTATTATTTACATCAATAGGGTGTTATGGTGAAGAACAACAAGAGCATCAGGATGGAGTCATTCCACATGTAGTCAATATAAAATTTTAACCAAGCAAAAGCTCAATTGTCTATCACGTGCTTAAAATGAAGATGCCATAGGTGTTATGACACAGTTTGAAGATAACTTTTAAGTTATATATTTTAAGCAATATTCGAGAAAGCAATTACAACCAATCAACAAACTATATTCCCATAATTATAATACTCTTATCTAATGATTTGAATCGCAACTTCTCATTTTTATTACTATATTATTGAGTCTTTAAGGCATTAAGAAAATAGTTACGTATGGACAGCTTCATTTTACTTAGTAGAACTGCCACCATGATTAGTTGGATTATTCACTTTTTCTATAGACTTAGTTAACAATGGCGAGTACAAGGAAACGAACAGTGTTAAAAAGAAGTGAAAATTCGACATTCTGATAAAATAGCAAATTTAATAGAAATCATAAAATTAGTTATCAAATTGAAAATGACATTAGAGTAGTGAATCTATGTTAAGAAATCTTCATAACATTATATACGTATATGCTGTTGCCGGACCTATCAAGCATTAAGCCATGGTCTATGATGACACTATGTTTAAATCAATTTTAGGTTAAAGATATAAAAGGGATTAAAATATATATTTATCTACAAGTAAAAAATAACTATTTTTTTTAATGTTCGACCTCTTGGCATTAAATATATCACACGTATACCATATCACAGTTGATAAATATGAATATACATATTACATAAGTATAACAGATAATAGTTTTCAATAATGCAATCTCGATTAAAACATTTGAAGCTGACTAAAAATTGATTAAATGTTTAAAATCCCTTTTAGCAAAAAGCAGTTTACTCTTTTCCCTTTTTAACAAGTTTAAAAGCTGTACATATAGTATACTTAAATATATGTTAAAAACATAAAACATACGCATACGTACACGTTAGAAGATAAAGCACTTGAGATATGTATATTTGAAAATATTGAAAGGACATATTAACTATATCAAATTATTATACCGGAACCTCGATACAAAGTCCACAATTACACATCATACTACTATACTTCCTACAAAGTTTCATTAAAATTTAATGAGCGGTTAATGACACTTAATGAAGCTATTTCAAGGTTTCTGACGGACGGACATATTGACATACGGAAAGATAAGGTAAAAACAATACGCCGCCCTCCAAGCCATACAGGTCATACAGGAAATAGGTATGATCACTAGACACAACGATAGTCTATCCATCCCAGAACCTGACATCCCAGAACCTGACATATGACATCCCAGAACCTGACATCCCAGAACCTGACATCTGACATCCCAGAACCTGACATCCCAGAACATGACATCCCGGAATCTGATATCCCAT
This sequence comes from Panopea generosa, assembly GCA_029582155.1. Classification (NCBI taxonomy): domain Eukaryota; kingdom Metazoa; phylum Mollusca; class Bivalvia; order Adapedonta; family Hiatellidae; genus Panopea; species Panopea generosa. The sequence continues at coordinate 16,238,727 of CM055907.1, read as the reverse complement.
AATCTGACATCCCAGAACCTGACATCCCAGAATCTGACATCCCAGAATCTGACATCCCAGAACCTGTCATCCCAGAATCTGACATCCCAGAACCTGACATCCAAGAATATGACATCCCAGAACCTGACATCCAAGATCCTGACATCCCAAAATCTGACATCCCAGAACCTGACATCCCAGAACCTGACATCCCAATTCTGACAGCCCAGAACCTGTCATCCCAGAACCTAACATTCCAGAATCTGACATCCCAGAATCTGACATCCAAGAACTTGATATCCCAGAATCTGACATCCCAGAACCTGACATCCCAGCATCTGACATCTCCCGAATCTTGTCTATGAACCGCCAATGAAAAAGCAGTGAATTCTATGCAAGTCATAGCACTTAAACTATGACGTAGTCAAACTTTCAGTTGAAGTAACTGACCAATCAACGTGCTCAAATGTGGCTTCCCCAACATTGCGATATAACGGACCCAATCGAAAGACCCGGGTCCGTACTACAGACTTGAACCTCATTTTTATGAAGTGAAAAGTGAAAGATTGCTCTTATTTATCATCCGAATAATTGTATTTACAATTTATATTTCGTTTCAGTTTTAATGAAAGATCTTTTTCTAACAGCAAAATAACCCGCAATGTCTTGCATAACATGAAATAGAACACTTTTATAAACCAATTGCTTATACATGCCTTCATAGTACAGTTCTTTCAACAGTTCTAAACGAATTTCAACGTTTCATAAAATTCAATAGAAGTTTTAACAGTGTCGTTGAACTGTTGGTTCGACCTTGAGTTTCAGATGGAGAAATATTGCTTACAATTTATTGACAGCCGTGGGTATTGCTATCGTTTTACTTAATAGAACTGTGTTACACAAGGTTGATTTTAACATGATATGAAATCACACTAAGTTTAACATCAGCGTCTTTCACCAAATAATCAAATTATTCTCTTTATTTTTCTACTTATAAAGTAGTTATTGTTTGTGTTCATGCTTTTGTCCGAAGTATTTGCCAAGGGGTCATATTCGTGGTCAGACGCGAGGCCATTTTTGGTGCGTGCTAGAAAACATGGTCATCTCTGAATTTGAAAACTGAACTAAATTTTATTTAACACTTAAAAATAGTAGAAGTTTTTCATCCAGATATCTTATTCACAAAATTTAACAAACGATTACATAATGTCTATTTGAATCAGAAAAGCCATCCAATTAGACTAAACACCAAAAACATAATTGTGGTATATGTGGTTAAATGAAGTCTTAGAATAGGACGAGCCTAAGAATCCATCTTCGATTACTAATGGCACAACATAATTTTGAAAAGTCACTTGTACTTTGAAGACTAAAAATGACATCACAACAATAACTTTAACGTCAGCCTCTTTGACTACATAATTAAATTAGAATTAGAATTTGTACTTGTGAACAAATATAGTAGTTAAGTAGAGCAATATGCCATCAGCTAAATTTAATATCTTATTGATATACGGTATATTAGTGAAGTTTAAAAACATAATACTCTTTTTCAATTTCATATATGCATTTGTCGTTATTTATATATTTAGGTGCTACTTCAAAAGTTTAGTTGATTTATACTAACACAGTAGTTATTTCACTATTGCATATATCTATTTATATCGCATTGGTTATTTCTGGTAAGTCTATTAACACATCATTAAACGTTTAGTAGATCTATTTGGAACTTTGTTAGGTATGCCCAACACGTCTACAGACAAATTAGTCCTTCTCTGCATAGATCTACTAATGTCCTACTGTTTTCAACAAGACTTCGTATTTTGTGTTTTTATCATTTAACGAATTGGAAGTGAAATTATATATTAATGACATATTTTCGTTTGCTCAACAAACATATTACTTTACATAGTTTTATATATCGCTTCATATACATTTGGTTGTCCTACGTCGATTCTACAAACACATACATTTAGAATATATATGTTCCTATCTTATCGATCATTTGAATAAGTTATTTAACAAATTATTTCACATTTTCATAATTTATTAATATAATTCTGGCCATATTCAATCATGTCGTTTAATATTATTTTATCAATAAATTCATTGAAGTCAAAGTCAAATTCAAATAAAGAAACCAAAGGGCCATTTATATGAGTCAGACATTAAAGTTGAACTATATAATTATACTTTATATTGATATTTGGGTCAGCTTTCATTTGAAAAAAGCCGTAAGATATGTATCCATACCTGTTCATGATGAAAAGCATCTAAACGGAAGTACTATGACATAAAAAAGGAAATAAAGATATTCAAAATCAAATAACAATACCTTTTTTTCATTTTTTAATTGTCTTCTTATGACATATGAGAGTCAATAAAGGCCCAATGTTTGATTAGTCTATCCCATATACCTGACTTCCAATTCACGTATGAAACACCAAAATGTAAAATTATGGAATGCCCAGTCTCTCATTCAGTTCATAACTCTTACGCGTTTACGGAACTGTAAGGCATATAACTTTCAGTGAAATAACTGACGAACCAGCTAGTTCGTATATCACTGCTATATAGCGGTCGCGAACGAGAGAGATTATACAGTTACCACTGTCTTGTGTATGCTTAACAATAGTTTATGGATCTTTTAAGCCAACATATTTTATTATACCCAGAATATCATGGACTATTTCGTTACACGTAGGCACTCGTCCGATATGTAATAGTTGCAATGCAAAAATGAGGTATGCTTTGTTTCATATATTACTAGTACTTTCATATTTCTTTATGAAATGTCTTTAAATATTATAGAAAATTTCCCTTAAATTACCTGAATAGATCTCAACATTCCTAACATCAATTCGAAAGTGGTTTAAGAGCAAGTCATTCATCAAAGTAAAATTTTATATTATTATTGATTGGTAAGTTGCTGGAAACGTATAAAGAAGGAAATGTTACTGTTGATTTCACGAAGGTATTTGAATAGGGAAGTCATGATGTATTAAAATACAAATATGCATGTACCAGTGAACAGCGATAACAATGTTTAGCATTTATCATACCATACAAAGCAAACTATTAAACTCAACAAGAATTAAAGTAACAAAAGTTCAGAGAGTACGGAGTTCCGCAGGGCTATGTACTGAATTCAATACTGTTTTTATTGTTTATTTTAAACACTTTCCGTGAAATATTTCTAAAACTGCCACGGGCATAGATTTATATGCTGGTAATACTACAAAACATAAAAATGAAGCAAATAATGATGCAGATAGTGCCATTCCCGTGTGAAATGCATACAACTAAACAATATAACGTCTTATTTGTTTTATCAAGAACATCATCAAATAAACATATAAGTACGTAAGTGTATTGTTTATAGTGCATTCATATTAACACATCCCAATTACTTTAATCGTAGTATCTTTTACAAAGAATTAACACTTTGTATCAATTAAATATTTAAGGAAATGCTTGTGAATGAATACAAATTGCCAGCAAGATACCAATACACTTGAGCTCAAAATCTAACAAAACGTTCAAATAACCGAAACCTAAAAATGTAAAACAATTATGATAAATATGTCATTTTTAAAAACAATAGTTTGGCGCACAATTCCACTTGATACTAGAAACTGTCGCACTTTGTAGCATATTCTCAAAAAAAAGTAAACTCAGTTTGAATGGAATTCGGATGAAGAATTTAAAAGTAATTGTTATAAATATAATAAAATGTAGTTTTTATTCTTAAATAATTTCAGGAGTCACACTGCTTGTATAATTTATGTGATTTTTATTGTTTCCATTCTTAATTGTTTACATGTAATTTTATTTATATATATTTATACCTATATATATAATCATATACCTGTTACGTGAAAAGATGCAATTTGTAAATATGTTTAAAAGGTATGGACGGGGATGACCGATTTGTCAGTTGGGTCACCATCGGTGTATAAAACACACTAAGAACATGAATATTCAACTAATTACTAGACATTGACGGATATAGCTGCATTTGTACAGCATCAACACACATTATGTTGAAAACAACATATGTATTTATCATACCATCATAATACTTATATATCATTCTCAACCAACATGCCCACATATTGACCTACCATGTCAACCGCCATATACGTTGCTTTGATAGTACAAAATATATAAAAACATGTTTGTTTGATATATACGTATACGTTATAGAAACAAAGTTATACTTGTGATCCTGCAGATTCATTACAACACAGATATTGGTCGTCAGGGTTGTCACGTGGGATAAACTTTTGGATTTAACGTTTGAAGGTGTTTGTATTTCAACAAACTACGATATTTCCCTGCAAATTAAATGTGTTATAGAACATGCCATGCTTATATTTCATCCTAAAATATCATAACGTAATAATGAAGTGATAACTAGAACAATTATCGACTGAAGGAACCCAAAACACTATTTCAAATTGAGCTCTAATATTTTCTTTATTTGCTAAAATCACTCTGATATGCCTTCGTCTTTTATATAGAACGCGTTGAACGTACATGTAACTAAGATAAGAATAATTGACATATGCCAATGCTGTCATAAAGCATTCAAAAACATCTTACCTCTGTACACCTACAACATAGGCGAGTTGGCAATAATAATAGCCAAGTAATGCGAGCCAGTATGAGAAACCCGTGCTGTATACTAATGTGTGGTTCCAAGGACAATGGAAGAAACTCATGTGTTGGTATACATTAAGTGATATAGTTGCTAGTGAGACTTAGTGAGTATCAAAAGACCTTCCAATAGTTTTATGCACTCAGGGACTTTGAAATCTCACCACTTACACAAATGTTTTTTTTAGAGCAGAAAATATCCTCCGATTGCAATGGAAGTTTGGGCTTCTTGTACGAATATGTCTGTTCAGTGTTTTACTGTCTGTCTATCTAAAACTTTTTCATGTTTTACTAACAACGCGTTGCAAAAATGAAGAGAGTATTCCATTTTATGACGAATCGAAATCAAACTGCAGTGACGTTTCATTGACCTGTTCATGTCATCACATCTTTGGCACCCACTTGCTTCGACACAACATGTCAATTACTAGTATTCAATTACGAACAGTCGATTAGTTTACATGGACATGTTTACGTGCTCGGTTTAAAGGATAGAAATTGACTTCGCAATTAACAGAACAAATAAAGTACGGAGCCTACTCCAAAAATAAACCTCGGCATCTGTCATGTACTAGTTAAAGCGCTTGAAGACTTCGTTGACTTCGTCATCTTTTAATGTAAAGTAAAATCCCGAAACACTCACCAATTTTGCAACGCATAGTAACAGGAAATAGTCGTGCAGCAATTTTTTATAAACATGGACATGTCCATGGATTTTTTTTATAAGAATAACTTTCTCATAAAATGTTATCTTGTAGGAATACTACATCATTTAAATAATAAATATTGAAAAATAATTGAGGGGATGAGTAAAATGTTTATAACAACTCGTCAACGGTGGTTATTCATTATCCCTTTCAGATAAGAGAAATAAGTCATGGTTGGTGAATTTCATTACAGGTGGTTATGCTTTTCAAATAAACTATACTTGAGTTATGTATCGCTACCTGAATCGCTGAGAAACACTGCATTATTCATTTGATCTTCGACCTCCGTTTGTAACAACTAAAATTCGTGGTACGGACATGTGATGCTTTTCAGAAACAAACTAACGTTTGAATTTGTCGTAAATGTTAACCAAACATTATACATATTATATTTTAAAATTAAACTTAAATCAAGCAGAAAATGATACATATATTATGGATTTTTATTAACTGTGATCGCACTTTGAGCATACAACGAGGAAAATGTCAAATTGACTTACGGAGATTTTTTATCGAATAAGTTAATTTGTGAATTGCGGCCAATATTGACTGGTGCGACGCGTCTCATTGCTCTAAAGTTCATATATGCAGTTTCAACGAGAACTGAGACATGGTTTCGATGTATTTGTCATCTTAATGTGAACCTGATTTTTTAAGTTGAAATCATGATTGCGTTTGACAAATCTCTGCATATATTTAACCACATTTAACCATTATGATTGATCTTTGCAAGTGAGCTTAACGTTCATGGCAAGGGTTTGAATACCGGGCATTTCACATAAAACCCATTGTGCTTAACATGTATGTGAAGTTCCAAGCTAAGACACAATTGCGTTTGATGGCTGAACAAAAAAACACGAACATATAGTAATGACTTTATAATGGAAAACCTTTCTGGAACATATATGAAATAAGTCACTTTCAATCTTGACTTCTTTGTATTCGTCCGCAAAATATCACTGTCATTGCGCAGAACAACATTTATTTATACTATTTACCTCAAACAAGTTGTATCATAGTAAAAAAATGAATAAAGTACATTTGTGTATTTTACATTTATCTAGCCGTAACAGTATTATTACTTGACACATTTCCTCAGTGTATAAACAAAATTTAATTAATATTTTAATGGTTTACCAAAGACATCTTTTCTATAATATTTCTAACAAGGTGGTCCTTGGAGGTATTAAAATTTAATGTTATTATTTGAACTTAAAAACATATATAATAGAAACAAACATTACAATATGTTTCAAAATCGCAGCTACTGATACATACAATAGCTATAATAGAGTTTTAAAACCATTATGATTTTTAGTTTTAATCTCACGTGTTTCATATATAATGTTTGATTGATCTGGACCCTAACATCGAATCTTTTCTCGGATACAACTCTATGTTGTTGATTTTAAGTGAAGTAGACAAACATAATTATAGGGTAAAATATATACACCTGCGTTATCAATCTCATCGGACACTTGCACAACTCGGAAATTCAAGTATACCGTTATCGAACATAACGCTGGTATACATTGATGTTGAACTTTTTCTGCTTACCTAAATTGAATCGATAATGCACAGAACAGTCCAAATGTTTACGGATATAACTACTTAATCATGTAAAAACTATGCAATTTCATGGGTCAAGTCTAATTAAAGTATTGGTTATAACAGAAAGTTTAAGTGCATGCTTTTTTTCACCAGGCACGATCCAGATAGACACAATCAATACGAAATATTACAATTTTACTAGTTATTCCGTTTTAATCTTGTGACGAATAATATTGTGAGGTGTAAGCCCAAACTTAATGTTTGTTCTTGATGCTGTTGTAAATAAAAATGTTTGCAGGCTTTTCATTCAAAGAGAGACCCAAAGAAAGAAAGTAAACTTACATTTTATTGTTTGTCAACCTCTGCACTATCAAATAAGATGAGAAAAATAGGGGTCATGCGTCATTTGTTTTCTGTTCTGTGTGTTCACTGTTGAAAAAATGAAATTAGACTTCCGAATGTATTAATTTCGAAGCATCACTTTTTTCTAAATTCATAATTCAAACATGCCAATGCTTTCAAAATGATCAAAATATATCAATAATGCCTTTCAAATAAAAATGAGCATTAAAATAAGGAACATGCGTTTTTAAAAAAGAAGAAATAAGGATTATTTATAATCGCCATTATGCGACTACCTCACGGAAACATTTCTGTTTCCAATGGTGGTACTATGCCTAAAATATACGTTCAACCTCAGACGGTCAAGTGTAATGTGAGTAATCAGCTCACAACAATGTTCAGAAGGCATCGGGGGTAACATTTCTAATTAACTGTTTTTCAATAAAATTGCGCGAAACTTGAGCGAAACATGATGCTATGAAGATATAAAATAACATAAACCCTTAATCAATTACATTGACCGAACGCTGCATGTTTGTGTTTAGGATTGATAATACAGTATAAATATCAGTTATATAAGTCACTTTGAGTAATGCATGGTGCCATAAACTATACATCTTTGTTGAAAATGTATTACAGACATCGTGGTATGCTAACCTGTGACACAGCCGACTATCTTAAAAAATAAAATGTACATACAGACGAGACAAAAAAATAATTTTCAAGAAAACAAAACAATGAAATTCTCATTTGTTTTTTGTTTTTTGAGAATGTAGTATGTAGTATTTGGATTAGTTATACATATTTGTTTTGATATTGAAACAAACACTTACTTTAAACGATTAGCTTAAAATATTTATCCTGATTGAAACAAATGCTCCATGTTATTACACAAAGCTTTACCTTGATGATAGCACGTCTGACTATCCAGAGGCTGTTAGTTCGAATTCCTGTCCGACACAGTCTACTTGATGATTGATATACGATATTGCGTTCCACTGTCATTCATCTCTCGTCGCTGATACAAGTTGGACATTTATAAGTTACTTGCGGAGATTTGGTGAGCTGGTTCCATGACCAGAGGAAATAGTGGTTAGGTTAACTGTTCGTCTGTTTGGCTTTGATTGCAAAAGAGGAGGCTAAATATTTAGGCAAAAACAAAAACTAGTTCAGCTCCCTTAGCATTGCTCGCAAATAAAACAGCTCTCAAATCGGTCTAAAGAGGCGTGATGTGATTTGTTTATTCCATTGAATTTTACTCTGTAGAACGGAACCTGCTTTCAGGATTGGGTCTGTTAAATGGCAATATTGGGAAAGTCGCATTTGAGTAGGTTGAATGGTCAGTTGCGTCAACTGAAAGTTGGAATGACGTCACAAATTAGTAAGCGTTCAATTGCTATGAATTATGGGACAGGCATAGAATATCTTGCTTTTTCATTGGTAGTTAATAGACCTGATTCGAGAGATATCAGGTTCTGGTATAGATATATTCAGTTAAATGAAAAGACTAGTCTGTCAATGTATCAATGAACACACCACGAACCTTTAATAAATACATCGCTAATAATTGATATTTAAGTACTCTTTATAGTATAAGCAATTTAAACATAGAGTGGTTGAAACTTGTGAGACTAGGAGAAGGACATAATGACACAAACATGGCAACTCCGCAAATGTGACACTCGATGTCGTCTATATACAGTGGAGTTATGTTATGTAACATCAAAAAAACACATCTTTAAGAAGACAAACATACCATATGGGAATTTTAGTTATTACCGTATCGACCATTGCGACTACATCAATAGCATCAGAACAAGTTTCTTGGCAATAACACGGAAAAAATATTGAAACGCAACACGGAAAGAGATATGAAAAAGTAACCCGGAAAGAGATATGGAAACGCAAGTCATTTAGCACGAGTGTTTATTGTCTTATTCTGCAGTAATCATTGTCTGTTTGATATTATTGGATTATCTTGAAATGTTACTAATTAATTTGGTACCTTAAAAATTTATGTCATTTCATTTAATTTCAAGTACAGTAAGTCCATTCCAAACCTTGTGCTGCGTTTTCATATAATATATATATGTTCCCGCGGCACGTTGTTATATCTCTTTTGTGTAATACAACGCAGAGAGGTACAAAGAAGTCATCGCAAGTAAAACTATACTCCAAAATAAACGTGATATCTTGATAAGAGTTTTTTTTTATATTTAATAAATGTCGTGGAATCTGCTAATCAAATAATAACGTAATGCCTTACAATTCACTAAGATATAAAAACGCAGAACTGGAAGCGATATAAAAACGCAACAAAGGGTTTAAAGAGGACTTTCTTGAAAACAGACACCAATATAGGATGAATCAATATATTCAGTAACACCTCATGTAAACAACTAATAACAATAACATTAACAGACAAATATCTTAGGTTATTGATCTAATCACTCGTGCTACATGTAAATATGTTAAGTTTTCATATAATATATTTCTTAATTGCGTTCTCATATATCCTGAGTGTAAATATTTTGAATAGTGGCAAATCCTGTTTAAGACAAAAAGTATGCACTAAACCTCATTTTCTAAGACTTTGGGGGATAGGTGTCAAAAACTGGTGTTTACATTGTCAACCTACCCCATAGATTTTACGCGATTCAAATGAAACTTAATGTGCAGAAGGTACACTGTCTGAACATGGGTCGGTTTAATTGGCGTGCGTTGAGTCACGATCCTTCATTATTTTAAGTTTAATTGATTCGTCACACTAAACACCAGGAATCTTGCAGACAAAATACTTCAACAGTTTCATACCGATTAAAATAAATACTGTAACTATGATATATTCATTTAGTTATTATTCTACTCTTGCAACTGTTGCATACATTACATTTAATTACAATTCATCAAAAAAGTAGACGATGTTACATATTCTTGATAATCTCTATATACGAGTATGTTAATACGGAAGTGACTTGGGCAGACAATTTAGTCATTACTGGTATATAAATCATAACTTCACAAACATGCATGCATTCCGAGAACACGAGTTTCCACTTTGCATAATAGTTTTGTCAACAACAATATAGCATTTGTATTTCATAACACGAAATATTGCAATCTATAGGAGCGCGTCTACTCTAAGACACTGTGCAATTCAGCCACAGCTATACGATGCTGTTACAGTAATTAATAATAATGTCTTTTGAATGTGCCTGAAGTATCTATTGATGACCTTGTGCAAGACACTTAAAGCAACACATCCACGTTTGAACTTTTACAAAAAAAAAATTAATTGAGTTATTAACATATTTCCCATACAAACATATGATCAATTAGCTGTATATGAGCATATAAACACAATCCCGAACAAAATGATGCCCAAATTGTAGTGCTTGACTAACACTTTATAAAACAAGCGTGTAACTCACCAGGGTAAAAAAAAATTGTCAAAATGACTTTCAAGGCAGGTAAAGTACACTACGCACTAAAACGTGAAGTTTTTTAATACGACTCGCATAATTCAATTTGAAGCCAAGTTGGAATCCTCAGCAATTTAAAAATAATTTATAAAGCGTTTGTCACGCTTTATAAATTTTTTTTTTTTTTATAATTCTTAAGCGTTCTGGATAGTGTTTGTTAGCACATATACAGCTCACTGACCATATATTTATGTATGGGAAATGTGCTCACAACTCAAATGAAAATCTTTTTAAAAAAGTTTAAACGTGGATGTGTTGCTTTAATTTGTATATACATGTGTTAAGTAGAAATTTGGCGTGTTTTTGTCTGAGTTGTATAAATACGATTTAACATTGATTGGGATGAAAATTTTAAGTTTAAACTAAGAGCAGTAACAGTGAATACATTATTATCTTATACACATTAATGTGCTTATGTGTTAGTTTTTATATTTGAAACCAAATCAATGAATGATCACCAAATAAAAATGCAATCCTAAACTGGTAAAGTTCATTTTTATCGATTAACTATAGGGGAGTCACTGATCTCTATGAATGGTGAATGTAACAAGGATTATTTAATGTATTTCAATTGTTTAAAGCGGTACACATGTACTACATGTATGTAGTAAGTACATGGAAACTATTGGAACGATGTTTTTGGTACGTATTACGATCACCATAGTCTGAACGGTGCCACGTGGAAATAATATTGTATTGTTGTTGTTTAGCATCGTTTTCAAGAAATGTTTCAGACATACATGTATCACATGAACAACTATAAATCGGTATAAAAGTTCAACCAATCTATAGCTAGAACTGTAGAAATAAACGGGAACACTGTGATAATATACGCATTTCAACTTCATCTCAATTCCTTATACAAAATGCTTCTCTTTCCAATATGCTACTTAGAAAAAAAAATGGCGCGGAAGAGTGATCGAGCGGGCGAACGAGGGATCTGACAGACACAGCCATATGAACAAGATGACGACCACTATGTGTCAAATATCAAGCCATTCATATCAAATGGATGACATTGGTTGATAAGAAATAAAAAATGTGACAAACATAACAAATGTGTATAACTAGTGAACAGATTATTCGACACGAATGTCGTGACAAATGCGCATGTCCGTTTCTCTTTGATACAATTGGCAAAGATTCATGAAATCCAGAATAAAACTGTAGAAAAATATGAAAACAAACAAAATGGGGAAAATATAATGGGGTAAAGCTAGTGAAAAAGACTTTTTTACACGAATGCCGTGACAAATGCGCGTGTCCATTTCTCTTTGATACAATAGACAAAGATAAATGAAATCCAGAATGAAACTGTAGAGAATTATGAAAACAAATACCACGGACCACAATGTATGACATTAGAAATCTGGCGAATTCCTCGGGTAATGATTTTTAAAAAAGACGAAGCATTTGAAAACATAACAATATATATATGACAGTTCACATCATTCTATGGATAATGTTTAATGCTTGTCTAATGATGTCTGGCGTTAATATAATCTACTTGACAAATACAGTATACTACTCCCTAATTAAGTCAGGTTTTGAGGTTTCACTTATGTTCCACGTTACACAAATTTCCACTAAAACGTATTTCATAAAACATTACTCAACCTACCAGAGCGTTGTGTCATGCGCGTCAAATTGTTTTTGACAAACAATGTATGAAACCATGCATATATTTCTTTGTATAACTGTTGATATAATCTTTTTACGAAGAAGTGCTTACTTTATAGATACATGTACATATAAACGGAATCTACAATGTTTAATAAAGGTTACAATGTTTTATACAGTATGGAAATATACATTGCAATGAAAAACACATGATTATATATGATTTTCACCACAATACGTACGTTTGCAATATATTCCCATATTGAACAAAACACTGTGAAAGTATAGTTTTATTCTCTACCTCAATCTGAACGATATTATCATAGTAAAGAAAAATCAAGATCAATTTAAAGACATTTCTTCGAGTTACTTCTAGCGCGCAGATTTTTTTAAGTTTTGCACACAAGTACTTTTAAGTAAGACAAGTTTTAAACAATTAAATAAAAAAGGTCACCATGCTTGTTTTTTTTTGCTACAACTAATTTTAAACTACACCGCTTTACATTTTTTGATAGAAAAGACAGCAAAGGGTGAAAGTTATAAATCATGTTTTATTTACTAAAAGAGTGATATATTTCAGCAAAATATTGTTGTCATCCATGTAACAAAAGATAAAGTATCTTAAACAGGAAGAATGATTCATATCCGAAAATGAGTATATTCTTCCAAGCTTGTCGATCGCTTCCTTGACAAAAACCTGTTTAATTTACATTTCTGACATCTCGAAATGAAAATACGTCGCTTTGTAAATAATCCTTTTGCGACTCGACTTTTTATTAACCAAACGGCGAAATTAGACCCCGAAACTGAAAGTAAAGGAAAGGAAGTATGCGCATAGCGATGCGCAGTAACAACCCGCAGAAACGTCTTTATGAGTTCAGAGCCACGAAAGCAGCAGACAAAGGAAGTATTCGGCATTTCTCAATGTCTCAATCGTCATGTCGGTTGTTTGCTTTTTATCAGTGAAATTTCTACTTAATTATTATATTTAATCGCCATGTTGAATTTTTTAACTGTTCAATATAAAAGTTTTTGGATGCAATAAATGCTACATATTGTACGGTCACGGTGTAACATGTGGTGATTGGCTATGTACTAGATTATATTGATACGCTAACAAATACATACTGTATCTATTCATCTACTTGAATTTAATCAAAACATTTATTCATAAAATAATCCAAAAAAGAGAATTGTGTTTGCATGTATGGTTTTTCAGATTTCACGCCGCATTACTTGACTGATATGCTTAAATTAAAACAATATCGAGTGCAAAACTGAACAATAGAAGTCATAGGGTTCAAAATAATTAATATACAATCAATATTGCTGTACCGATATGCTTATATTAAAACATGAAATGAATAATATGAAGTGATCATTCATATTTTCGGGTAAGTTATCAAGTACAGAGGAAGATAACTGTCGATATGTATGTAAATATTGTTTTATAATATAACAGGCATAATACATAATCACATTTAATGATCTTCTCGTTTTGTTCACATTCCATTGCCTACAGTACAATGCAGTACAAATCAAAATATTTATGAGTTTGCCATTTAAAAATCAATGTTGCTCTAGTAGTATCAATGTTGTGTTGTAAAAAATGGATAGCATCCATGTTTATTTCAGAGTTCAATATTTTCTTCAATATATGATGAGACAGATGTATCTTCAATTTTTGTAAATGTTTCATATTGCATAGAAGTACTATACACATATTTTGGGTTTCTCTTTTAAGTAAAACTGTTGTTATATATGCTACAGGTACATATATGTATACGTTTAAAAACATGTTTCGCTTTCTTATTATTTATCAGTAAATAAGTAAATGAAACATGGTTTTACTTTTTATTTTTAAATAACATTGTCTCTAAATCTAGAAGAACTTGCAATGGAAATTCGGAATTTTATATTGATTCATATATATTCTGCACAATTATTAAGGCTTGCTCTAAATAACTAAATTCCATCCGCCAAAGGCAACTAACTGTTTTGAACGTTATTTTCACATAAATAATACAGAATATCGTCAAAAGCAGCTGTTTTCGTTGCTTTCTAGGACAGATATGTATTTTAAGATGGGCATACTATGAGTAAGTAGCAAATGCAAAATTAATTATAAACAACAGGATGGTCTCGAGCGCGATTTGTCTAAATTGTAAGAACTTTTTTCAAATAAAGGTTAAAATACGAGTTAAAATAAAAACGTTTTAAACAACGGTCATTAGAAAGTTTGACGTTGACACCGTAGAAAATAAGTCTGCTGTATAATACTACCATTTGTAATTAATGGTGTTTAACGTTATTACTTAACGTGTATGTATAATATTAGTTAGGACGAGTTGCTTTTGTGGCGGAAGTATTCTGCCAAAACAACGAACCCCAACTAATATTTATCCACAAACGTTCAGTAGCCTTTTTAGTGAAAACTTTCATATTGTTAAGGACTTTTTTTTCTTCTATACATTGTTCATATAGATATTATGTCACACTATTATTCCTTACTATCTTTCTTACGTAACGTCGCGGTAAATACAACGACGTTGTTTCACAATTTAACGTTGCGTTAACGTGACGTCTGGTATAGAAATAACTTGAAGTTTTATGAATGTCATTTGTGTTAAAAATATTCCAGTCAATTAGATGAAGTGATTTATCGTATTTCATCCTTAATGAAGACCCATTTCGTCGATATATAGAATGAAACCAAATGAATATTTATATTTAAGGTGTATATTCTTTGGTACTTAGATGGAGAAAATAGTTCTACTTCCGTTGCGCGTGTTAAAGTTCCCGTGCAATATTATACAATTATCTACCCTTTTAACGGTCAATGAATAAATAATTTATCCAAGAAAATTAACTATTGACCCAAAGCAGGAAATTATTGACCGAAACGCAAGAAGTCGTATTACATACAAATGAATTATAAGTTTTTCTTCCCATTTCATTCATACGTTTACTGCGTTTTCTTTAACAGAAATGTTTTCTTTCGTAGCCTTTGTATTTGACCAGTTTTGTTAAGTTTTCAACCAATCAAATTGGAGAATTCATAATGATATATAATAACATAAAATAATGCACGTTCTTTGTCTATAGAAAAATATAGGGGCAATATGAAAGTATACAGTAACCAAATATATTGGTGGAGGAAAAACCTCCAAATGAATCTTACTGAAACTGGAAACAGGACAGGCTGTTACAAATCTGAATAAATTGTTCCGCAACCAGAACCGGCGGAGAAATTAAAACATGCTTAATTTTGCATGGTTGTTCTTCGATACGTCATTATACATTTAGTAATAGACGATTGTATTGTTAAATTCATGATTGAAAATTATTTATACTTCCCATTATAGCGTAATTTACATTGTTGACGACCATTTTTGACAATACAAGTACAGACACTTAACCAGTTTAGTTTGCTTTGTCAAATTACTAATCATTATTAATCATTTTTTTTTATTTATATTAGATATATTCGATTCGCCTACACGACTAACTATATGTCTTTGTGCATGGATATATGGTTCAGGGACAGTATGCTAAACTGATTAAATATGATTATTATATTGCTGCAAAGAGCGGTTAGCAGCGGAGTAAATAACACTGAATTTACAATGATAAAACATAAAACACGGTACGCCGTACGTATTTATGTCATTTGTAAATATAATGAAATATAAAATATCGATATTCCACGATAACTCGATAAGCAGGACTTCTTGTATTGTGAAGCAGACGTATCGATAAAAAAGCTATATACCTTGACAAGTTATAAACTATACATGTGTTTCGATTTTGAATTGTAAAGTACATTTAAAACTTTCTTGCCTTGCAGTTTTCAGAATATCAAAACACCACTTAAATATTTGTATATTTTATATTCATGAGACGGAATAAACATTCGAACAAAGTATGTATTCTCTATCGACGATGTTTTGTATAATAAACAGTGCCGATTATTCTAACAAGGAAACTATTTACGATTGTATCCGAGCAAACTATCAATTTTAAGAGTCCGTCTTATTAATTCTGTTCATTGAATATGGTACACAGCTAACGCCTACAATTAAATCACCGGTTTTAGAAGTATTCTACTTCCGAAAAAAGACGCCGTATGGTCTATTGGTAGAGCGGCCGTCTCGCATGCGTAATGTCGTTGATTAAATCCCCGGACGTGTCATGATAAAAACTTGATACTATAAACTTTCTCGCTTGGTGTTTAGCATTTAGAGGACAGTTCTATGTCTCGTCGGCCCGGTGTCAGTATAATATGAATGGTTGGGATATCATGTCACGCTTGTGCGGCGTGATATTCCAGTGCAGCAACGTTCAGAATACTGTCTCAAAAAGACACCGTCGCGATACAACTGAAAATTGTTGAAAGCGACGCTAAACACCATACAACAATAACTAATAAAATAATGGAGCGAGCGCCATGGTTCTATAATATCAGCAAAAGAATATAATTAGACTGTGGACATTATGCAAATTGATTATTGCAATACAAAAAATTCAGATTTGAAAGTCAGGAAAATTAACGTTATTCATTTTCAATTTATGCCATATTACATGATTTATAGTGTCCTGTTGACCTTTAGGTATTGCTACATGTCCAACTCTTATAATTTCAATTAGAGTGTTGTTTTATTTTAGACTTGACAATCTGGACTATTACAACAATCTATTGTCAATGTATATCCTACTTCATGATTAACAATGTCTAAGTAACGTTCAGGTAGTGATACATGTGCAACTCTAATAATTTCTATTAGAGTTTTCCTTTTTTAGACTTGACAATCTGGACTATTACAACAATCTATTGTCAATGTATATCCTACTCCATGATTAACAATGTCTAAGTAACGTTTACGTATTGCTACACTTGTAAGTACTGTCATTTCAATAAGCAGCTGTAATTAATGACATTTTTTTATAATCTGTAAAAGGTTTTTTTTATTTTCCCACTCATCTTTGATTCGTGTTTGTTCCAAAACCTGTTTTATTATATTACAAAGACGTGCATCTCACGTTACATTAGTAAAAAATGCATTTTTTGTTTTATATGTAAAATGTTACCTTTTTTATCAACTCCTTTGTGAATTGCAGTATTACACATGTTGTCTTATTATGTGAATAGTTAATTGTATTTTGCATTGTAAGAAAGTCTCTTGTAATTCATATATTTGATCGGATATGTACATATATTGTATAATATTACTGTAAGTGTTGCGTTGTACATTGATGAGACTGAAATAAAGATTACATATATCAGAACATTATTTTTAGATTAAAAAATTAGGACAATTAATACAATCAACATGCAATTTACAGTGTCTAAGTGACATTTAAGTATAACTCTTGTAGTTCCATTATCAATTTTACTTGCATCAAGGGGTGTTGTCTTGTTTAATCTATTATACAATCTTAACATTTTAAAGAAATAAAACATTTTGTTGTTTTTTTGTTTTTCTTTTCAACAAGATCTTAGAACTTAGACAAAATAATGCTCAAAGCCATCTTCAATAGAACCAGTACAGTAACTAAGCTCATTGCTCAAGGACAAAACACGCAGCCGTGATTGGGGATCGAATACATTATCACGCTATGGTTATACTTAAGTCAGAACATTGTTTAAGGTTATTGTAAAATAACAACATCATTAAGTAATTATCATGATAAACAGATACCGTCGAAGCGCTGAGTGTTATCATTATAAGTCTCGAGTCCACACGATGCAACGAGGCTGAAATAAAAAAAAATTATCAATATGCTATTGGTATCGCGACCTAATGGTAATTGTTGATAGATATATGTCATGCTGCTAAAAGACGATTCATTATATATATTTATTTTAATCGTTTTGAATTACTGTCTCTTTCATCCCTGACGTGTGTTCGATGTTATTTACAAGCACCACAATATAAGAGGCTGGGTCCTTGTCATTCAAAAACTTTATTTTCAAAACATAACAAACTTATTAACTATCAAACATATTATAAACCTTTAGTCTATCTCATAACCTGATATCTCCCGAATCGGTTATGTTAACTACTAGTGAAAAAGCAGGGAATTCTATGCCTGTCCAAAATAAATATCAATTGAATGCTTTTTAATCAGTGACGTCATTCAATATTTGAGATGACCTAAATGACCAATCAACGTGTTCAAATGAAGCTTTCCCAACATTGCTATTTAACAGACACAATCTGCAGGGTTACTGGTGTATTGCCCTTACATGTTTTTCAGTCTTTTTTCATCGCTTTTGTTAATTGTATTATCTTGTTTATGCATTCTGCAGAGTTATCGAGTATACACACCTACAGTATCAGTTGTGTCTTTAAATTTATTTATTTTACTTCAATTTAGAAAAAAGTTTTTCAACTTAGGCAAATTACGCTCGAAGTCTTCCTGGTAAGAACCAGTACTAAGCATATGCGGAAAATTGTCTTGCTCAAGGACACCATACATATCACTTGTTATTTATACATTATGTAATTATATGTGTTTTACAATATACACATGTGCATGCTGCCGTGAGAAAGTAGTCTGACGGAGAAATGTGCATATTTTCGTTTTGTTATATGACGACGGGGGTACAGCGAGACTGGGTGCATTAGGTTAATTAGTGGTGTATTTTGCTATGGATTGTTCCAAGGCACCAACCGCTGTTATACTTCCTTATTTATATAGGACCGCGGCGTGGTCTAGTGGTAGAGCGTCCACCTCGCATGCGGAAGGTCGTGGGTTCAATCCCCGGCCGGGTCATACCAAAGACTTTAGAAAATGGTACTAGAAGATTTTTCGCTTGACGCTCAGCATTTAGAGGAGAGTTCTAGGTCTGGTCAGCCCGGTGCCAGTATAATGTGACTGGGTGGGGTATCATACTATGTTTCTGCGGCACGATACTCCAGTGTGACAGCGCTTAGAATACTGTCTCAAGTAGACACCGTCGCGATATGACTGACAAATTGTTGAAAGCAACGCTAAACACCATACAACAACATTATTTATATAGATATTGTACTTATTATAAGTCTCCCTTATATTGAATGTGAACTTGCTGATTTAATGTGGTTCGACCTTCAAATGATTTTTCTCCTGTTGCTTTTATATTTTCATATTTTTGAACAACATTCACACTCGGCATTCCAATTCAATTGTTTAGGCGAAAACACCATATATCTGTCATATGAATCAGGTATATCAGCTAACCTTTTCGGTTTCTTCATTATTTTGTTTTCATTATCATGTTTGGTTTTAGTATCAGGTATTATCGTAGGTCATTTTGGTTCTATATTATTTTCTTTTCATTATTGCGATAGGTTATAGTATTGAGTATTAATTTAGGTCTTTTGGGTTTCTTCATTATGTTGTTTCATTATTGTTTCATTTTTTGTGATTAGTTTAAGCATCATGCGTATAGCTCTTGAAATCATATATTGATAAATGTAATATTGCATAAAGTTAAACGCTCAAAGATTGTGTTTCTAAAATACATAACATATACGACAAGTGTCATTAGGTTAGATGGCCGACTATATTTAATATGAAATATACACCAGCATGACATTCCCAGTCAGTGGGTGTACTCTATTTTTGTACTGTAACATTTTCTATTTAAAATTGGCAATTACATTTAAAGGTCGTTTTAAGTGTTTTTACGAGACAGTTTAATTACTTCCTACTGAAATGTGATGTTCTACATTTATATCACTTGCTCATATGATGCGCAAGACGTCAAACTGTTTCATCTAAAACGGTACACGTCAATGCCAATACTAATACAGGACATGCTTTATGGATCTTTCTCAAACCAAATGCTTGATTTTCTGTTATACATGCATTTACTTGGATATTTCTGAGTTTTATTACGCAAACGTGTACATGCTTCAGTATTGGTAAAGTAATAACTGGCGGGCATATTTTAATTTACATGGTCTAACTTTATGGTATGACGACGGAAAAAGAGCGAGGTTGGAACATTCGCTAACCGGATCTAAACTTTCCAAGGGCTGCTGACCATTCCAAGGTTATAACTATATTTGTATGGTATAGTGTACTTACCACGATTAGTATGTCTATATATTAAATGTATGCCGCTATTGGTGACTGTGCCCTTGCTATGCTACATATACGCCTTTCTACGCTATGTTTTCTTATTGCAATATTGTTTGCTTTTTGTTAATAATTTGTTTTTGAGAATGGCCAATTTTGATTTTGGATGACTTCTGGACGATTCATTTTGCTATTCCATTTTTACAAACACATTTTTTTTTTCAAAACAACATTTGGTCACTGTTGCAAATTGCTTGATATGTTCACGCAAAAAAATAGTATGCATTTATATGATAAAACGTCTGATAGTAAATAAGTTTTTATTTATTGTAACGTTAATTAGTAAAAACGTAGTCTATAACAGAACCTGATACCTCTATTAACCCCAAATGGAAAAGCAGGGAATTCTATGTCTGTCCATTAATTTGTGTTATTTTATGCATTTTCTCAAAAATTATCAAAGCAATTTCCTTAAAATTTTCACTTGAATCAGAAGCTAGTTAGCTGTCGCGTTCAGTATAAATACAAATATATACAAAGCTTCTGTATAAGTGGCAATAATTGCTGACAAAAAAAAAGCAAAATGCCAAAATCGTAAAAGCGAAACAGCAAACGTGGTACATATTTTCTGAACTAAAGCATTCGTGTAAAATTTACTAGGTTTGTTAACACACATTTTAAGGCACACGTATTTCATCGATTTTAATGTCGTCTAGTTTGTAGTACAACACTATAATTCACCGAAAGTAATTATTTTTACAGTAAAATGCTCAAATGTAGATATATGTATGAAACAATATTCAAACTAACCATCACCAAGTACAAGTCAGCTATGGACAATACATTTAATAATGAAGCCCTATCTTCTGAGGCAGTTAATTTCCTCAAGTACAATAACTGTTGCAATGTGAAGATCGGCCAAGTCACATAGGAGTTTATAGACTAACAGTTGATTTCTTTTCTTGTCGGCTTTTCAACGTGGTTGTTCTGAAGTTAAGATATATAATTAATATGACAAATTAACTGTTAGTCTAGACTAGGAATACAAATATCAAACATAAAGCACACAATAGGAACTGAAGTGATATGAATTTATTTCCCAGCAAACTACATGTAATTGCATCAAGTCTACTATTGACCGTTATTTTGAATAATGTTATTTACATGGATACTGTAATAACTGTGATATTGTAATATATGGACTATTTGTTATTTTTGTTTACCTTTTAATTGCAGTATGGTGTTTAGCGTCGCTATCAAAATATATAAAGTATAAGTCCACTTGAGCCAGTATTCTGAGTGCTGCCACACTGGAGTATCATACCATAGACATATGGTATGATACCTTTAAAATAAAATGTAGATCCCAACGAACTATCCAGTTGCTAAACTACATTGACTTTTAGGTTATTGTCTCTATCATGTTCATGTATAACTTACACGTAATATATGATAATAATCTTGAAATCAATCATGTTTATTTATATTTTTGAATTGTTGAACTTCATTTTTAGTACAAAGCAGGGCATATGCGGTTGTTTTTAAGGTTGACGTGGTGCTGAATCTGAATGCAATTAGTTTGTAAAACGGACACAGCTCTCTAGATTGGGTCCGTTATATTGCAATGTTGGGAAAGCCACATTAGAGCACGTTAATTGGTCAATTGCTTCTACTGAAAATTTGAATAACAACACAGTTTAGTGAGCGTTCAATTGCAAAGAATTGTGGGACAGGCAAATAACAAATTGCTTTTTCAGATTCTGTGATAGACTAGAGTATAATCACCGTCATTCCGGTGTAACTAGCAAACTTTCTCACATCAATATTATGGACCAATATGGATTCGACCACACGGCCGTAGGGGTCGGTCAACCATGGAACACCCTTCAGTTCAAACATCATTTATGAGTGCACAGAAATGCTGAAAACAAACTGAATTGGTATAAAACTAGACGTAAGAATTTTAACACAGTACTGGATATATATATAAGTTTAATGTATTGCTGTCAATATATTTATTAACATTTTTTTCGTGAAAAATAATATGATCATAATGTTTGGTGGCGCGCCCTGACGATTTTAAGTACCTTATTAATACTTTATCAGAATCTTTTGAGCAATAAATTCATCATTAAATGATGTAAACTAGATACACTTGTGACGTACGTTATATCTAAATATAAGTCAGATCCATTTAAACAGCAGGTCGATCTATATAGACTTCAAATTAAGATGCATAAAAGAATTATACATTTATTTTATATTGTCAAAAACCATTAATTTGCACTTTAAAAAAATTCTAATCGAGAAGGTAATCTGATTTTATTAATAATTACATTATTCAAGGTTATTGTGTAATTAAAGTGGGAACATAAAACAATAATAATGCTCTTACTTAATAATTTAATACCAATTAGAAACACGTATATGTTAAGCTCTATCTTGAATAAAATGTCCGCTATTTCGTCTAAGTGTGTATGTTTCATGGGAAACTGCTTGCTTTATGATGTTGTTGCCATGTCTTCGGGGGAAAAAAACATGGCGTATAATTAATTAAACATTTTTGCTGCAACGTTAGAAAGTAATTTAATGACCATTGTCTGGTAGAACTACTTTAATTTATTATATATCACCTACATTATGTAATAATGTTGTTTTTGTCACCAACATTTGTTATTTCAAATGCCATCACACCCAAGTGGTATTCACAGTGATAGTTTAGCGCTGTCATATACTTCTCGTACGACTTGTAATTAACCTCAGATACTGTTTTTGGTTGTTGCTGTTGTTTTATATTCAAGTAAAACATTGTTACATGAGGGCTGTGACGTTATTTCTAAACATCTCGAATTGCAAAAGGAAATGTAAACTTTTTTTTTTTTTTGGTAGAAGAGTGCAGTCAGGTTATAATCGGTACCAAAATAAAAAGACAAAATAGAGTATACGGTATCTATCAGTTTCTGTGATAGGTTTTAGTTTATACATATTTAAATTAGCTCGATTGCTATGAAAGCTCAGAGCTTATATGAACCGCTCTCGAGTCCGCTTCCTGGGAAGAACCAGTACTGAGTGTTGTTTTATGAGAGGCATCGGGTCGAGCTGGGGATCGAACCCGCAGCCTCTGGCATGAGCGGCCAACACTCTATCCATTAGACTACCGCCCCACCTTATGTGATAGACTACATTACAGCCACCGTCATTACAAAAGTAACTATCAAACTTTATAATATAAAAATTATGGACCAAAATGGATTCGACCAACCAGGGAACATACTTCCATTACGGTTAAAACATAATTATTGACGTGGACAGAAATGCTGTAAACCATCTGAATTGGTATAAAACTAGACGTAAGAGTACTTGTTAATGTGCAAGTTAAATGTATTGCTGTCAATATATTTATTACTTTTTTATGTGAAAAATAATATGATAATGTTGTTTGGTGGCCCGCTCTGTCGATTTTAAGTATCAAATTAACACTTTATCATAATCATTTGAACAATAAATTTATCGTTAAATGGTGTTATCTAGATACACTTGTGACGTACGTTATATTTAAAAAGAAGTCCCATCCATTTTAACAGCGGGCCGATTCTATATAGAATTCAGAATAAGATGCGTATAAGAACATCTATTTTTTTATTGTCAAAAACGATTAATTTGCACATTTGAATAATTCTGGTTGAGAAGGATAATCTGATATTATTCATAAATTTATTATTTAATGTTATTGTGTATTTAAAGTGGATACTTAAAACAATAAAATTGATGTTTCTCAATAATTTAAAACCAAAATAGAAACACGTGTAAGTTTAGCTCTGTATTGAATAAAATGGCCGTAATTTCGTCTCAGTGTGTATGTTTTTTGAGAAGCTGCTTGTTTTGGGATGATGTGTTCGGAAAAAGGCAACATGGCGTATCATTAATCCAACATTTTTTTGCTGCAAATTTAGAACGAAATATAAGGACCATTGTCTGGCAGAACTATTTAATTCAATAATATATCACCTACATTCTGTAATTGTGTGTTTGTTTCACAAACAATTGTTGTTTCAAGTGCAATCACACCCCAGCGGTATTCACGGTGACAAATTAACGCTGTCATATACTTCTCATATGACTACTGTTGTTGTCTTTTTTTATTTAAGAAAAAGAAATCCGACAGAATGTTTCACTCAGTGTATATTCGATATCGAAACAAGTTTATACTTGAACTTAGTGGTAACGTAATCGTCTAAAATGGTTTATTAACTTAACTAAAACAAAATGAACAGTAAAAAAAATACTAAACAATAGCAAATTATTTTATGTTTATCAATTGAAACTTTTATCAGATTATTGATTTGATGGTTTGATAGGGAAAAAAAACAAGTAAATACTATATGTATGTTTATTTCAACATTTTAGTCATATTGTTTTAACTAGTATGACAACATTATTTTATATAAAAAGATACACCATTAAAATATCTTAAATATCACGGTACATACATTAATGGTCGTGATTTCTATATACATTAATGTGTATAACTTAAGAGTTGTTTTGATACGTTAGCACTGGTTGAAACACTGCAGCGTGTTCTTTAAGTCGTGGAAGTTGATAAATAGTCAACATTTTCATTTCACAATAAACTACATGTAGTACAATATTAATCATATACACACTAGGGTAGATATGTACTTATACGTAACCTCATGTACTTGTAATAATTAACGTTTATAACCCCATTTGTAACATAGATCGGTTTATTCAGCATACATGTCATACAGTGTATAATACAGCATTCGAGGTGTGTTGAAAAGAATACTTGGTCTTTTGTAATATTTTCATCATTCAATATAGCACAAGAATAAAAATATATATTGCCATTAATTCTAACATGTCCACTCTGCAACTGTCAACTTTCATATCTATATTAAATACAATTATGTAGCAGCAGCGCTAGAATATATGTATGATATGGTCACCTGGTGCAGTCCGATGACGTCAACAACGTCATATTTTGCATGGCATTAAACCATCCAAATCACATCTTGTCAAAATACCCTGCAGACTCCTGCGATGCATCTCGTTTTAATCTCATGAAAAACAGCTTATTACATTAAAATGATAATTTACCTAATTTATTTAATGATCTGTTATTTTCAAGGAACGTCAGCTTATAAATGTGCCACAAAATATTATTACCCTATCACAGTATAAGTCTTTACAAGTTGAATATCGTATTGAACTTTTATTTTTACTTATATTTATAATAGTCCTTAAAGCAACACATCCACGTTTAAACTTTTTTAAAAAGTTTTTCAATTGAGTTGTGAGCACATTTCCCATACATAAATATATGGTCAGTGAGCTGTATATGTGCTAACAAACACTATCCAGAACGCTTTAGAATTATAAAAAAAAGATGTCCAAATTATAAAGCGTGACAAACGCTTTATAAATTATTTTTAAATTGCCGAGGATTCCAACTTGGCTTCAAATTGAATTATGCGAGTCGTATTAAAAAACTTCACGTTTTAGTGCGTAGTGTACTTTACCTGCCTTGAAAGTCATTTTGACAATTTTTTTTGACTCGGGTGAGTTACACGCTTGTTTTATAAAGTGTTAGTCACGCATTATAATTTGGGCATCATTTTGTTCGGGATTGTTTTTATATGCTCATATACAGCTAATTGATCATATGTTTGTATGGGAAATGTGCGCATAACTCAATTAAATTTTTTTTTTATAAGTTCAAACGTGGATATGTTGCTTTAAGTTGAAAAAAGTAGGCTAAAAATGAAATTAATCTGAATTTTTAAGTGATATTAAATGCTTGTACTTTCTAACACGCTTATAGAAGTACCAAGGTTGTAACTTTCAAAAGCGGGGCGGTAGTTTAATGGATAGAATTGGCCGCTCATGCCTGTGGTTGCGGGCTCGATCACCAGCTCGACCCGATGCCTCTCATAAAACAACACTCCGTACTGGGTCTACCCATGAAGCGGACTAGAGAGCGGTTCATATAAGCTCTGAGCTTTCATCGCAATCGAGTTAAAATAAATAAGTATAAACTAAACTAAAAATAACTTTCATATGTTCTATGTAGCCGGGTCAGGTTAGCTCAGTCGGTATCACGTCTGACTGTCAACACATTAAGGAAACTTTAATTCATTCTAAACCTCACCCGGTCGTGATGAGTGATATACAAATTACATCTCGTAGCCATTCTTCTCTCACCGTTAATTCAAGTAGGACAATTGCCTGTTACTTAAAGAGATGGATTTTACTGATTAACCCTACATGACATTGATGCAACATATTCATTTTTTTTTAAGTCACTTACGATTAATTTAAAATGTAGAAACCAATTTTACGATCACTGTATTCCGAAATAAGACAGATAGTGTTTCTTACAAAATCAGAATTTCAATTTGAAAAGAAAATAATTAAGCAAAATTTGGTCTTATATTTGGTACCTTTAGAGCAAGAAATCTTCTTTGAGATATAACACTCTTGAAATACCACGCGGCAAACGTAATAATATAACGAATGACATCCATGTGTTCCACAAATTCTGCTTTATGGTTTGCCGTGATTGATGTAGCCATGTTTAAATGCTATTCCTAAAACTACAAACAAGCGAAATAAAAGGTTGTCGAGAAAAGAGAATATTAGATAAAAGAATTCGTAACTTTGTTTTCGATGTCTTTATGTTCGTTTTATGTAAGATTTTGCATCCCTTTAATTGTTTTACATGTATTACGCTGTGTTAACTATACTGTATAACTAGAACAAACATATGCAGTATCAGGAAATATTGGTTATATGGGGTTAAGTGTCGTTCTCCTGTTTTAATGTTTCATTCGTTTTTGTGTAGAGCCATGTACTAGGATAGAGGCAAACAGTAGTTATATTCTTTTAAAATGCTGTTTAACGAAATTTTCAAAACATTTTTAGATTATGTAAACTATGCGTATCGAGTTTTATTGGTGGAGTTAATCTGAGTAGAACCACTGCACTGTCCATCTACAAGTTACTGGCACACTTTCTCACATAATGATTGTTTTTGGAGCGAAAGGGACTCGAACCTACGATTTAATCGGTGAGAGGTAAGTGGTCTTGAAAAGGCGTCGTAATTCCTTGACCACGGGGACCTCTATAGTTATATCTCAGTTTCATGAATTGTACCTATGGCTGTTCTTGGGTTTGGCATGAGCGGATTTCTGTCGTAAATACTGAATCAAAATGTCTAATGACAAGTAACGTAAGATTATTATGTCAATAACATAACAACATTATTAGTGGCAACTATACTATGTTATCTCACGTCACGTTACGTCACGCTTATATCAAGTCACGCGTCACAATCACGTCACGTCACGCAATGTCACGTCACACCATATATTTGTGAATAGTGTAATGCTTATTTAAATGTGAGTAAACGTTGTTTTCATTTGGTCACTGACTACCAATCACTCGTAATTATTTGTAAATAAATTGTTAAAACACATTAAAGAGCAAAATGTTCACAGAGATGGTAAACGTATTCTGCTCTTTGCATTTCAGTAAAACTGACGATTATGTAATATATCAAGTGCACATGTACATAGAGAAATAAGGCTTATTCAGAAAAGTGATTTTGCCGATATTTTTGTGAAAGCAAGCAAGTGTACGGAGCCGTATGCAAATCATATCTACTTTAATACATTTTAATGCACTACTAGATATGATGAATAACGGCAATACACAGAAATCAATGAAACCTGCATGCACATGCATCTGGAATGAAAACGACCTCAGTTGATTTCTTATTATCAATACTGTAGTGTAAGAAATTATTATGTAAGTTACTGGAACATGGATTTACGTATTGACATTAGACAGTACGTGTACGTGTAGTTTACATGCTAACATGTTACACCACGTTTTAATGATGGCTATTATAAAATGTCATTGATTAATACAGAGTACATATGGTACGAAGTCCCTTTTTTATAATTTCCACCTCACATTCAGACGAAGATCATGAAAATGTCGAGGAACGCAGCGGCGACGTGGTCAAAATGGAAAAAAATGTGCAATTTTCAAATTCATACTTAGTGTTTACTATGTCCCTGTCAGGTTTTTACTGCATCTAACACGTCAGGTTCTTACTACGTCTAACACGTCCCGACTTAGTTCTTATCGTGCGCATGATCACGCGCGCCCCACGTCCAATGCGTTCTTACTACGTCGTTACTATGTTCTTACCACGACCAACCATCTCAACACGCGCTTACCACCCGCTTACCACGCTTACAACCAGTGACAACGCAGTGAGAACGCCATTCAATCTTTCCCGTCAACGCCAATCTTGTTCCACGTCAATGACGTCCTTGCTAAGATTTGGTTAAGTTGACACTTCGTCAATGACGTCGTTAATACACCTTCATTAAGTACTTACTGCGTCCTATTGTGACCACGTCCTCACTACGTTTTTTTTAAACATGTTCTACGTTTGACCACGTCCTCCACGTCTATGGAGATCATTGTAAGTGCTTATAGGTTTCTACTGCGTTCCTATTACGTTGTACAAGTTTTAGAGGACGAAGTAGGAACTCGGCTGAGTGTGAGTGGGAGAGAATGGGGTTAAATTCATTCTACAATTCAAGTTTAAGAATATATTCTTAATAATGGTTTGTAAATACTACCCATGGTGTAATCACATCTATATAACCGTGTTGTACTTATGTGGTTATGCTGTGTGTCTGTGTGTGTCTGTATCTTTGTATTGGTAACACTCTTTGCACGGGATGTATAGTCTGTCACATGGTGACGTGATTTGTTCACAGTAACGCGAAGGTTAAATATTTGGCACCGGATTCTTGCAGCTTGGTTGCAGTATACACTAGGATGGATTCAAAAAAATAAATATTTTGTTACAGTAATTATTAAAATATTATTTATTCAACAAACATACTAGCAACTATCATAAAAAGTGTTGAAAAAATGTGCTTTTATATAGTAATGAAATGGATAAGTTTCCATGTGCAATCGATTTGTTCTCAACTCAGATTCATGGCGCCGGATTTGTTCTCATTTCTTATATATATGTATATAGATAGATATATATCTAACAAACTTAACAAATAACAATCACGATGATAATATGTAAGGACATTTGATAAATTTATCATTCAAATTTCACTGGAGACTGTTTATTTTACAAACTCTGTTAGGTGTATTTTACGTTTTATAGTGTTTAAACACACAATATGATGTTGAATTCAAAATATTGCAGTTTGAAGTAAACGTTCAAATATTTTGCTCGTTTATTTTAGTTGAAACTCCATTTCTTTAGTTAGAACTCCATTGTGCAAAGAAAGCTCTTTTTTGTTGTACAGGTATTTTAGATAAATGGAAGTTGAATGGAATATTTGAAAACGAGATTTTGCGTGATTACGCTTGCGTTTATAATATCTTAATCAGTTACTTTTCTTTTTCTAAATAACACCCCACAGAAAAATGATACCAAGTGCGTTCTTATTTCATATACACTATGTACCGTATTGCTCTAACGGGACGATAAGTCCTTGTAATATGATATGAACACGTTTTGACTTTACATCCCTGTTATTAAGCATCGTTCTTGAAATTCTACTGATCTTAAAATGCCGAATTTTCATTTCGTCTTTAAAAGACAACAGCTCTGAATATAGAGGAGTCATAAAAGATGTTTAATTGTATTTCTCAAAGACATGGTAATGTATACAGCCTCAGATGTCATATAAATCACAGTAAGGAATGCTTGGGAACAGTCTGTCGCCTTAAATAAACATTCCATGTCAGATTATATTGAATTTGAAATTCCACTGACTGACACGTTTCTGTTTATGCACGGGTTTATTGTGTTTGACTTAACGCTACATTAGCTTCGGCATTGATTTTCTTGTTATTAAAATATCTACGTTTTCTATACGTAAGGAACAAATACATATGATCCAATCAAATAGTTTTCTGTTGACATCTTTTTAATTATTTTTTGTATATTTTTTTTTACTAAAACGTACCATTTGTAACATTATCAGCGCAACTTCGTTTTTCACAAAAAAAAAAAAAGGAAACATTTAATTTGATAGAGCAAATTTCGTGCGCAGGTATTAATGCCAATGAGTTTAACATTATATTCGATACAGCAACGCAATAACAGCTGGAAAACATGCTATAAGACACTGGGGATTATTAATACATCTATAGTGTTGTTCGTTTACAAATTCGCTCAATAGTTTACAAATATAATGAAACTTGTAAAATAAAACGTACAGTTATAGTCCTTACCTACATCAGGTTCCGGTAAGTAATAATATAATATATTTTATTTGGTAATATAGGCCTCTGACCCAAAACACAAAGCTCAGTTAGCTCAGGCAGTAACGCTTTTGATTATTATTCCAGAGGTCGTGAATTCGAATCCCCACGAGATCACATTCTCTGTGACGATAACAATACGACATTGTGTCCCATCCATTGTCCTGTGTCTCTAAACGCTGATCCAAGATATCAATACTTGTTAACCGTCCAGGATTCCCGTAAAGAATGGTTAATTTAACTGATCGTTTGGTAGCCTTAGATGGCATATAAATGACGCTTATTATTCAAACAAACCAAACCAATCTTTTGTGCATATGAGAATAGATTCAAACTGTTGACAAGATTTAATGATTATATTTAAATGTCAAATAACGATTATGTCGATACAAACATGGAAGTTTGATAAAATCGCAATAAAACATAAATTTTAATTGTGAAACGTTCACAAATTATGTATGCATCCCCCTCCTGTGTACATAAAATATTCAAACGTATAAAGCAAATTATCATTTTATATTAAACATACCGTGTTTTAAGTAAAATATTCCGGTATAATTCAAATTATAAGCATTTTACTATATACATGATTCTCTTTTTTTATGGGGTGTGGAGCCATTTTCAACACATTTCAGGTTATATATGACATATCCAGTTTTATTTTAAGAAAACATCAGAATGCATCTGAATAGAACCACCGTCCTTCCGGTAGTAACTGGTAAGCTTTCTCACATATTAGTTTGGAGCCCGACGGACTCGAACGTACGACTTTACCCTAAAGAGGTTAGCGATCTTTAGACGGCGCCTTAGACCACTCGGCCACCGGGAACCAAATTTCTGTTATATGACATTGCTTGTCTTGCTTCCGAGTTATTGCATTGACATATACCATTGTATGTATGCTCGTTATGTGCATGCTCTAGGTATTCCCATATATACATATTTCATTTGACCAATTTATAAAGCTGACAGGCAACATTATTATCAAAGTAAAGACATATATTCAAATACCATATACCAAAAAATACGGTTCCTGCGAAAAGGCATTTTGGCTAAAACGTGCTCTCTTGCGAAAGTAGCATAAAATTGGCACACACTGTGGCTTTTGAAATACAGGGATACAGAAAACTTAATGAATTTATATTGATTTTTAAACTTGCCTCGGTAACGTCTTATATGATTTTATCGAAAATGAGTGATTATTCATGAATTCAATATGAAATATGTCGGCGGAAATAAATGTCCCAGCTTATGTGATTTTTTTTTTTAAATTTCATAAATCATTTTTATTAAAGATTTAAACGTAAACTTTACTCATCGCCTCTGCCAAAACCGAAGTACTCTGTAAAATAAGCGCCATTTGTTGAATATTCATGAGATATTATATAAACTGAACGGAACAGCTAACTCGCAACTTTTGTATTTCCAGTATCTTCGTAAATATTATAAGTAGCGTTATTAGTTTAAACTAATTGATTTTCCTTCGATTGTGAATCAAGTTCCTACAACTTAGGCAAATCACGCTCGAAGTCGTCCTGATTAAACCCAGTACTAAGCATATGCGATAAGGGTCTTGCTCAAGGACACCACGCATAGAATCGAACTCACGACCCTCCATATGTATACATGTATCGATAAACCTAATGCATACAAACATGTATGTATCACGTATACAACACATTGTGTCGACAGTTTAATTTGTAGTTTCCGTTTGTTTAAGTCGGTATTTCAGCTCACCTGAGCCGAAGGCTTACAGGTGAGCTTTTGTTATCGCCTGGTGTCCGTCGTCTGTCGTCCGTCGTCCGTCATCCGTCATTAACTTTTAGCTTCTAACATCTTCTTCTCTGAAACCAAATGGCAAATTTTGATATAACTTCACAGAAATGTTCCTTGGGTGATCCTCTACCAAGTTTGTTAAAGCCATCTTGATTCGTCAAAAACATCGCCGCCAGGGGTCGGGGCAAGTTTAATTAGTAAAAAAAAATAAAAAAAAAATATTCTTATTAGAAACTACTGACTCGATTTTAAAATAATTTCACAGAAATGTTCCTAGGAGGACCCTTATTTAAGTTTGTTCAAACCGTAGTGATTCGTCGAAAAACATGGCGGCCAGGGGTGGGCTTAGTTTACTTATTAAGCTATAGAAAACCTTCTTGTCAGAAACCACTCGGCCAATTCTGATATAACTTCGTAGAAATGTTGTTTGCGTGACCTTCTACCATGTTTGTTCAAACCATTCTGATTCGTCAAAAAAAATGGCCGCCAGGGGAGCGGGGTAGATTAATAAGTAAAAATTTAAAAATAAATATTCTTGTAAGACACTACTAGCTCGATTTTAAAATAATTTCACAGAAATGATCCTTGGAGGATCCTTCACCAAGTTTGTTCAAACCGTAGTGATTCGTCAATAAACATGGCGGCCAGAGGTGGAGTTAGTTTACTATATAAGTTAAAATTAAAAACTAGAAAAATCATCCATCTTGTCAGAAGCCACCGGATCGATTTTAAAACACATTTGCAGAAATATTCCTTGGGTTACCCTTTACCAAGTTTGTTCAAGCCATTGTGATTTGTTAAAAAACATGACCGCCGCAGTGAGGTTCTAGTTTTATATATAGGCAGTTATAGTGAAAACTTCAAAAGCCTTCTTGTCAGAATCTACTGACCTGATTTCGATGTAATTTCACTGACATTTACCATGGGTGAACCTCCACCAAGTTTATTCCAGCCATTGCGATTCGTCGAAGGAGGGGAGACTGGTGGTTTTCTTTAAATGTATATATAGTGAAAATTTTCTTTCAATATCTGATATCCAGATATACGCACAAGGATACTATTGTTATCGCACAACACTTCTACACATCTGTTGTATCTTCAAAACAAATCAAAATTCCAACTACTCGCCCATCTCGTTTATGTGGATTTTTGAATGTACATGTATTATATAATCTACCTAAGTTGGGTGACTCAAGGTCACTCAAGTGAGCAATATAGGGCCATTTTGGCCCCCTTGTTTTTAATGTAGTTTAACGCCGTTTTCGACACATTTCTTGTAATATATGGCATATCCAGTTTTAATGACGATAAATGACCTTAGACTGAATCAGACTGAGCAGAACCACCGTCCTTCCACAAGTAACTAGCAAACCTTCTCATATAAAGTTTTTGCAGCGAGCAGAACTCGAACCTACAACCTTAATGGTGAGAAGTAAGTGGTTTTGAGACGGTGTCTTAGACCACGCGGCCATGGAGGACCGTTAAGTCGGTTAATTGACCGTAAAGAGTGTCGTCTGCTCTCGCATGACTTGCAGTTTAGATGTGGCTAAGCATAGTGAACCGGGTCAATCTTTACTTTAAGTGGTGTAATGCCCATTTATCACTGTGTTGTTTTTTTTAAAATATAAGCGAAAAAAAGCATATTGGTATACAGGTTGTGGTAAATAATGGCTAACGACCTAGCACTCCTAATTGTTCCTGACACGAGTTCGAAATAATAATCTTCCAAAGTATCATTTTTTCTTATTTCACTAGTCTAGTTAAATAAGAAAACGAAAGTTCCGTTCATTTTTTATGTGAACGGAAGTGGTGTTTGCCGATTTCACGTAAATCACGTGAGCAAATAATTAAGCATACAACAAACACTGGGTGTTCACACGTTTCACGATTCTTTTAATTTACATACATTCTTTCTCGTAGCAGACTGTCACTTGTATACACTAAAAATACTACCAATAATATTTATGTTCCTTTTTTACGTAGATTTGTTGACGAAAGTGTTGTTTAGAAAATGCTTCAGGAATAAATTATGCAAATTAGATCATGCAAACGTTTACGGAACAGCCCGATTCACGGCGAAGTTTTTTGAAACCGAAACTAAAATGCTTTTTTTAGATTATTCGCATTTCTCTATTTCTAATATATTGTCTTCAAAATTTGATGCTGCAATAAGAGTTTAAACTGCACAGCAACAGATCAGAGCGAAATTGGTTCTAATTATGACATTCACCGGTAAACACAAGAATAACGTAAGATGGGCATAACATCATTTTAACGCAATATCTTCTAAAGATTGTCTTGAATAGAACAAGTATAAAACAATGCAAAAAAGTGTCTTTCTCATGGACACAACACATGACCGTGGGGAAGGATCAAACTCAAGACCTTCCGATCATTGGTTCGATGATCTACCACTTGAACACGCGCTCCTCAAAATATCAGACATATTTTCAGAAAGGTTCTTATGCAGATGCTTAGATCATGTGCAAGCACATAAAGCAATAATAAACATTCATGTGATTTAAAACGTATTTAAGAGCAGTTAAGGATATCGTTTTTGTTCTTTGTTATCACGGTACTATCTAAAATACACGCCGTTTATAGACTAAGTGCATTTTAATGGCTGGTGCATTATTCTAATTTTAGAAATAGAATAATTCAAGAATTTGGTTAAGCATGAAAAAAAGAATTTCAGATATCTTCTTTGTTTTATATAAACGTGGTAGAAAAAATCAGCTTTTCCGTGAGATCTTGTAGAATCATACAATTATAAATAAGAAGAACTGATGTAAGACGCAAATACGATTTGGGACAAAACACGCGATTATCAAGTCGATAATTACTGCTCTACGTTCTGTTCGTTGCATGTCTTTGCACAGTGAATCAACATTTTGTGCAACAGAAGAAATCGGATATTGAGGTAATGGACTCTAATTGATAAGTGGTAACACTAAGTCAATACTGTTTATACGAGCAACACGCTTTAATCAATACAGTTATATTAATATATATGTCATATTCAGTAACTGAGTTATGTATAAATACATGTACATGCAACTGGTAACAGTCAGTGTCGATCGGTACATTGATATTGATTTATCATATAATTTACGGTGCAGGAGTGTAATAAACGCATGACATTTTTTTTTTTATATTAACCTAGTGTAATATCACGTTCGATTCATCGCTCGTGGTTTTTCGTATAACTCCGCTCTCGTACGTAAATTGCCGAAGTGCTCATGTAAGATCCGTTATATACATGTATACGTTAAACTCAGTTTATCAATCACGTTCATATAAGTAACACGTGGTAGTCAGTGAAAATAAGATATAATTAATTTATATTTACTCGTGACAAGGCTATTTACTAGGCATTGTTCGGCTGCTTGAAACTAGTTTTGACTTTACTTCAACAGAATATAGAATAATTTGTTTTATTCAGAAAACATAGAGGACTAGCTTTAAGCAGAAAACATTTCCTAATCTGTTTTTTATACAATATAAAAGAAATATATCCATCATAAAACAATGTGCAAAGAAGTCACAAAACCGCTGGGAGCAATATATTTCACTCTAATCTCATGACTTTTTAGAAGAAACAAATAAATTCATTTTTTTTAAAACTGCACGTATGTGTAATCGCTGATGGAAATGGCGTCATAAACATGGTACATGACCCGTTCCTTGTGTCTTTGACAAATGACTAAATGCAGTGATATATCACCAAGCATGCTATTGGCTCATGGCAATTAATGTATCTTTGTCACGCATGACATGCATGTCGCCATCAAGTTATGTAGATCCATCATAATAATTGAAAATACCTAATAACTGCAGTGTACTTATTGATGTATTGTTTGGACTAATAAGCAAACAAAATGGTTTCGAAAATGTCCTTACCTAACATAAAATTCATATCAAAGTGTACACCTACAAGCACAACAGCATATGGACTATGTTAATCTCCATGCATTTCAATCTGATACACACTAATTAAGAAAGTATCGATATTAATTAATCATCTAATGAAGTAACGATTTTAAGAGTTTGATTTCTTCTTGACATGTTTTCCATTAAGGAAATAACTAAACAAAAAAATAAAACAAATATATGTTACACGTTGTGTCATATGTGACCTCGAATACGTGAGCATTTTTCCATTGGCAGTAATTATACTCGAGTCTAAAATAGAGGGAATATAAGGGTGTTCACGCAAAATGGATATTCTTATACCATATTTATGCCGTGTCAGTATATAATTTTCAGTTAAGTGACAATTAATCAAATTTGCCGCGTGTCATTTTAAAAGCATAGTTGATCACGTCTGTCGCCACCGTATTTATTTAAGACTATTGCCTGATGATGAAGTGTCTCATTTTACTCATCTGTGATGGTTCCGGGCAAGATGTATCATTGTCGGTCTCAGCAGAGGGCAGGGGATAGAAAAAGAAAAAAAATAGATTGAAAGATTTAAGTCTACTGTACGTGATTTTATATATATTTAAAACTATTTAAATATAAAAAAACGTGGAAGGGAAATAAAGGTATTCTGTTTTACATTACAAGAGGTTTATAAACTCTTAACAGAGTGACAAATCCTACTATTTTATAGTTAACTTTTGTGTATATCTTTCTGAGTTATAAAGATATTTCGAATATAATGTTTAAAGTTTGTTAAACAAAGTTAATTTTAAATAAAACTATGATTGAAAAATGATTTATTTTTGTTATAAATAATAATTTAATCAAGACTAGATCATCTTTTTTATTTCAAAAATAGAATATCAACATTTGACCAGTTTGTGCATTTACCAATGGAAGTGTTCTTTTCTTTGATATAGTCAATGTGACTAGACATAATTTGTTTAGATGTTGCACAGTCATTAAATAGATCTGATGTTTATTGGTTTTGATTTCTGTCTGACTGAATTCGAATGTACACATTTCTGAATCAGCGATTTTCATTTTTGTAAATACTATATTATAAATATGAAAACTGAAATTGATATATCGAAATTTGACGCTTAAAGGTACCTAGATAAAACTGTCATATCACGCGAACAGTTGAAAAACGCCATCATTCACACTCGCTTTCATAAAACCAAAAATATAAAGAAAACACAAGGCTCGATTGAATTTCATATAATTCATGTGTTAGCTTGTTACACTGTACGTCAAATATGTACAAATGTACCTAATACTACAATATACGTGTACTTCCGCTAGAACAAACGTTTAAGGACTGAATGTAATTTGTGGAGAGTTCCTGAAATCAATAAAATATTTAGCAGCATGTTATGCCATTGAGGGCTTACAGACGATCCGTTAATGTAACGACTCTTTCCAGGGATCCTGGAAAGTTAACTAGTACTCGAGCACACCCCATCTTTGCAAGTAGCTGATAACTTTCCCACTTGCAAAATGACAATATTGAACCTTTAACCCTTTTCTCCATAGATACGCGTTTTCCCGCACCAATTACAGAAGGCCTTTGAAAAAAGTGCAGGAAGAGCACTTCCTGCACTGTTTTCCACTCTGTCAGTTAATATAAACATAGTTCAACCAAACATTCAAAAGCCTTCTATATTAGTTGTCAAAAAGGCATCAATATAAGGGTGGTCCAAAGGCGTCTATATGAAGTAAAGGGTTAAAACAGGCACCAGCTTAACACATGTTAACTAAAATGATACAATATTTTTATAACACATGTGGCTGATCTAGACAAGTGGCCATGTAGTAAAGATGACCGCTAACAAAGAATTTATTATCTAAACACTATTTTGTTTCCATTAGCAAGACACATATTGCATTGCAATGAAGTTGCATATCTCTTTGCAGGCAACGTGTACAGCTTCTCTTGTTTAGTTTCATAAACCGATTGCTATGACATCAACAATGTCTAGCACTCATTTTAAAACTGTATATTGATTATAAGTGTAAACATTTTCAAATCACATCAATCAAGCTCAGCTAAGTGCTAAGTTAATATCCGTTGGCTTAAATAAATTGAAAACGTTTCACAAATTACGTAATAGTTAACAGGTCCACGTCATTTCCTATCATTATCCGTCATATTTACTTCTGATGAGGCAACAGCCAATTGTAATGAGCATTAAATATGCAGGAAAGCATCAATGACTTCATTCATGTAGACTATCTGATTTGTTTATATTTAACTGTAAATAATTGATCATTTAGTGTGTTTCAAAGTTTACAGTTATCTATATAAAATGTTAGTTTTTTTTTTTACTTAAAGTTTAAATTAAAAAAAAAATGTTTACTCAGTTTACTCATAAACTGATAATTATGTTAGCATCACTAATTGTTATTTCAATTTGTTATTAATTCTTTTTTTATATTTCAGCAAATTTGTTTATTACGCTAGTTTATTTCTTACACATAGTTACATTGTTAGATCACCATTCTAGATTGAAACCATTCTAAACGATAAATCTAACGCATATGTACGCTGTTAACCTGTGGACTATTTCCATTATCTCTCACCAATATCATTTGAGTGTCAAACTTTTGTATTTCGCTATGCCATCACCCAACGATACATAACCAATTGAAATATCGCCCAACGATACATGACAAATTGAAACATCGCCCAACGATACATGACCAATTGAAACATCGCCCAACGATAAATGACCAATTGAAACATCGCTCGCTCGGTCATTTTCCGTGTACAAGTATTATTTTTTAAAAACAGTTAGAAATAGCCGAGTGATGTTCGGATTGAATAGGTGACGCCACTTTTCATCGGTTAGTTATGTTAGTTAATGATAACTATTCCACGTGAATAAGCGGTGAGAGACGAAGGACGTGTCAAATATTAACTACATACTATCATTTACTTCATAGCTTCTCTATGGGGAGCCCGTGTGGTTCTGGATAAGAAAATAATCACTGCCTATCTCTGCAGAGGGGTAGGAATCTTCCGAATGTGTGTCATGTTCATTTTATCATTTTTTGTCATGTTCATTATTGCGGTTAAATTATCAACCCCTGTGTGGTTCCAAGGAGCCACATGAGTGATGGCAAGAATAGGATCACTGTGTCTTATGCATATCGTAAGAAGTGAACATTTAAATAATATGATAATGTTTGCTGAAATTATGCAGTTCTGCAGGTATCAAGGTTTTAGGGTCTTTCTGCATATTCAGTTGTTGATGTATTTCTTTAATCTGTATGTTGTTAATGTGTTGTTTTTGTACATGTAGAGTGAACCTGGAATATTCCTTCATGTTGGTGTCGAATAACCTTTAATGTGTTGGTACGCCGTAAAACCCTATACATTCATTAATTCATTCATCCTCTCTGGGAATGTATACGATAATAACTATGATTATATGTAATTAGGCTCACGATCAAATATACTAACTTAAACGTAATATTTGAATCAGCGCTTGCTCATATATCTTTCCGTTATTAGTTAACAATCCAGGCAATTAAATAGCTGCGCATATGTTTACAATTTATAAACAAGCAATTAATTACTAATTTAATACCTAGTTGTAGAGAAGTGGAGGTGTGTAATGAATATTTATCTTCACTACTTTGGTGAGATGTTTATTTGAATTCCTTTTAAAAAGTACATGTTGCTGAATATATCAAGCAACCTTATAATATCATACATCATATTATATATATTGTGGAAAAAAATATAAAAGTTTCGATTGATTCAACAAAAAAAAAAAATAAAAAAATAAGTATACCACTATCTAAAATTCGAGTGCTTTAACAAAACAAAAAAAGATATATAAATATTTAAAATTCGAGTGCTTCAACAAAAAAAAGTATATCAATATTTAAAATTCGAGTGCTTAAACAAAAAAAATAAGTACATCAATATTTAAAATTCGAGTATTTAAACAAAAGAAAATAAGCATATCAATATTTAAAATTCGAGTGCTTAAACAAAAAAAGATAGGTATACCAATATTTATAATTCGGTTCCTTAACAAAAAAATAAGTACATCAATATTTAAAAATCGGTTAATAATATACAAAATTATTCATGAATGTTCCATTCTTACAATTACTTAATTAATTTATTCTTTCTCGCGTTTAGCACTTCAAAAATGCACGTAATAGAGCGTGCATCACCTAACAAAAGCAGTCTTAGTCATACCAAACACGTTTGCTGATTGATTACCGCAATCTACGAAGGCATTTCTAGACTGGAGTTCTTGTGTTTTACGAGCGCCAATAACAGCACAGTTATCAATAAGTAGATAATCAGGTTGGAGTTTCTCCTATTTAATTATCGTAAATATTGTCGAGAGACGTTTATTGGATTAAAAAGCTACAAGATCAGCGATAACGCGAGACATTAACTACAACGCCGAGATGTTAACATTCGAAGGGCGTTTAAATTTCATGCCAAAGTTTGCATTAAAAAAAAGAACAACACGACTCGAATAAAGGACTTCTTGTCTAAATAAAGTGTTTTATCAAAAGGTATTTCGTCTGTATCATAGATTAAAATTGGAGGACAGGAGAGGATTTTTTTTTGTAAAAAAACAATACATAGAGTGGAATGATTAGAGTTTTGTGAAAGAAATATACATTTCTTAATTACTTAATTAAATCTACTGTAAACTGCACAATGACGACATTTTTTTTTACTTAAATTACATATTTAAAAAACTATATTTTAACGATGCTGATAATCACTCACTCACTCACTCACTCACTCACTCACTCACTCACTCACTCACTCACTCACTCACTCACTCACTCACTCACTCACTCACTCACTCACTCACTCACTCACTCACTCACTCACTCACTCACTCACTCACTCACTCACTCACTCACTCACTCACTCACTCACTCACTCACTCACTCACTCACTCACTCACTCACTCACTCACTCACTCACTCACTCACTCACTCACTCACTCACTTACCCATCCGCCTACACACTCGCTCACTTACTAATTCACTCGCTATATTAATCAATCAACAACCTATGACACAATTAATAAATCAATAAAATAATGACGAACAACATGTTGTCCAATCTCTAGACTATGAAATATCCGCGACGTATAAAACGTAAAAGACAAGTATTATCATGAGAGCAGTTTATCAATTGACCAGTTTGATTTCAGTATTGAAATAGACTAATTGTCTGCAAATCGAAGTACCTAGTTGCTAATTTAAGTTATATTGCACGCATGCAATATCTTTTTAAAAACATCGCTGTAAGATAATATTAAACAATATAAAGCGAGTGTCAAACATCGCAGTCAGATAATATTAAATGATTTAAAGCGAGTGTTAAACATTGCAGTAAGATAATATTAAACGATATAAAGCGAGTGTTGAACATCGCTGTAAGATAATATTAAACGATATAAATCGAGTGTTGAACATCGCTGTAAGATAGTATTAAACGATATAAAGCGAGTGTTGAACATCGCAGTAAGATAATATTTAATGATATAAAGTGAGTGTTAAACATCGCAGTAAGATAATATTAAACGATATAAAGCGAGTGTATAACATCGCAGTAAGATAATATTAAATGATATAAAGTGAATGTAAAACGTCGCAGTAAGATAATATTAAACGATATTAAGTGAGTGTAAAACATCGCAGTAAGATAATATTAAACGATATAAAACGAGTGTAAAACATCGCAGTAAGATAATATTCAACGATATAAAGCGAGTGTCAAACATCGCAGTAAGATAATATTCAACGATATTAAGTGAGTGTAAAACATCGCAGTAAGATAATATTCAACGATATTAAGTGAGTGTAAAACATCGCAGAAAGATAATATTCAACGATATTAAGTGAGTGTTAAACATCGCAGTAAGATAATATTAAATGATATAAAGCGAGTGTTAAACATCGCAGTAAAATAATATTAAATGATATGAAGTGAGTGTCGGTAATTTAAAACTATTCCACGCACGTCTAATGGTGCATCAGTGGCAAGTGTACATATCAATACACAAGTATCTGATAAAACGATTATAATTAGCGCAGTTACTTGCTTTAAACTGCATTTTACAAGAACCCAGAAATATAAGTCTGATAACATCATAAGAAATCGACGGGTAAATGTAAAATTTTATAAAAAGGAAAAGATAAAAATGCAGGTTTTTATGGGTTTTGCACTTGCCTAATTGTCATTTTTTCGGTACTCTCTGCACATGCACTGATAGTGCTTTCGATAAATAGTGTATAACGATTAAACACAGCTGGAAGATTGTATTCGCCAATTCAGTATCTTTCTTTTAAATCGGGAAAGTCTGCTGATATGTTCAAACATTTTGTTTTCAAATTATT
The DNA here is from genome assembly GCA_029582155.1 of Panopea generosa. NCBI lineage: Eukaryota > Metazoa > Mollusca > Bivalvia > Adapedonta > Hiatellidae > Panopea > Panopea generosa. The sequence goes on along the minus strand of CM055907.1, from coordinate 16,195,901 downwards.
TATTAATAAATCAATTTGCACAGTAATTAAGTTACATTTGGCTCATCAAATTTTAAAGATGCTGATCACCGTAAAATGCCAATGCAACGTACTATAGAAGGAACTCGTGTATGAACGCGAGGTCACGTGGTGGAAAGTGTATTTGGGAACGATAATTCTCCTATCTATCTACACACGATACGTGATCATAATTCTGCCATTATTTCCGTTTATTTCCTGACATTAAATGGTCAGATGAGCAAATCTGGACGCCAGTCGCTGCTGAATAAGAACTATTCACTGGAGACTGGGTTACGCTGAACGATTGTATCGAGCTATTCGCTAATGTGATCTTTATCAAAGTGTTCGTTAATGGGGAAGTCATTTATCCGGACAGGTCAACGTAAAATGTAGGTCGAGGAAACTGAGATATTTGACATGTGTACTATAATATAAATTAAATTTGTTTAGGTAATATTGATCATTCGTATTGGTATCATTGTATTTATCTTAGTAAAACACTGTATACTACATATATATAGGTGAAGAGAGCACAAATTGTTATATATCAGCCTTGTAGTCAGAAAACATCCAAACTTGAATTATGCACTATTGCTTAAAGGGGATATATCAAGATTTTCTCATTTTAAAATTTGCTAAAACAGTTTTTTTCATTATAGCATGCCTAAATATACTAACTGACCTGGTAATGCCAAACTGATATCTATTTAAACATGCCAAATTTACATATTGAAAAGAGATTTCCAGACTTTGGCTACGCACCTAGGTTAGACTAAAATAAATTTCCCACTTAAAAAGAGAACATATTTCATGACGTATTAAATGAGTCACGTGATTTATTTTGATTCGCTATACTCGTTTACACGTAGTAAAAATTGTTTCATCTTAGAAAGTATCGTATGACGATGCGACGGTCGTCAGTAGTATTTAAGTGATGTCTATTTTTAGAATGGGGATTTCGTTTCAAGTTTACCAATACATTTGAAACATCGATTTTATCATGTTTTGGATGATTTGATATACCAAACCAATTCCGATATTATTTATTTATGAAAATGAGATGCAAATTATCTATATTAAAAACAATTTCATTTTTTACTACATTTAAAACATCATTTCCTGATACAAGCCCTTTGAACGTCATTTCAATTAACATAATTATTTCTGAACATTAATATTACTTTTACTATTAATTAATATAATAATATGCCCATAACTTTGTCTTTTGAACATTTTAAATGCATATTGAAGATAAATAAGATCAAGATCACAAAATTTCTGATAAAAATATTTTAAATTTTCAGCCACTCTTTCCCACCATTTTATTATTAAATATGGACTTTTCATAACACAATTTTCAGCAAACATTTTTACATGAGAAGATCACAATTGAAAGACATGTTTGGTGTTGGTTAGATAGATAAACCACGAAGACTTGCTATAATTTATACTCAAAGTTTTTAGGAACTAGATATGCATTCTTAGTATTTACTTTAATGTTCTCAAACAATATAATATTGATATTCCTATTTACAAGCGCAAAAATTATCAAATGTCTTAAAATCAAGCATTTATTGTATTAATTATTGTTGTTTTTCATGTACCATTTAAATAAGTTAAGCCAGTTTTATTTGATTTAACTTGAAAATATTCACTGCTAAGCGCAAAATAGACTCAACGTTTTAAAATGTAATCCTTTCTGTATAGATTGGTGTGTTGTTATGTACCATTTCTAAAAAAAAATATAGGAAAATGGACAGTCATTTATATTTTATTGAACTGGACAATGTTCACGGTTTATCAGCTCAAAGCACTTGCCTGTGTTCATTACATATTAACAACTTCAGATATTGTGTTGGTTCCTTAGCGCCAGTCTATTCACTACATTCTGCAAAAAAAGCCAATGGAAGGGAAATAATCGTGATCGTGATCTCGCCTGTTTAGCCAATTACTAGTTATCTCCCTTATATTAAAGCATAATCAATATAACAGTGTTCCGACCATAACATCATCATAGCTGTGTGCACCTTCATCTTAAATATAATGGATTGTCATAATTTAGCTCTTTATGACTCCAAACGTAAATACAATCATTTACAAAGAAGACAATAGTAGCTTAATGAAATCGCAATATAATAACAATTGAGTTCTAAAAAGATGAAGAATATTAGTTGCATTTCCTAGATTTTTGGTGACAAATATCAAGTAAAATTACATTAATCGGTATAAAGTTTAATATGTAAATTATCATTATGTTATATCTAAATTATTTATTGATATCAAACAAATTCCTACTTTCTTATTTTTTTGTGTATGTATTGATGACACTAAATGCATTTAGCGCGACATTAGCGCTGTTTAGATGTTTTACCGAGTCAACATTCTAAATAGTACTGCGGATTCAATGTATATTATACTACACTGTACCATGCTACCACTTTGCAGAATCTTGATTTTTCTTATTAATTATATTTTTTTTTCTATTTATAAGGCCATATAGTAGTATTCATGTCTGTCCTTATGTATACTTTCACGCTAGTTTCCTACGGAAGTTAATAATAAGTTTTATTACAGTGTTTTTTTACAATATGGGAATATATTGTACAAGTATGTATTGTGATGAAAACCATACTGGACAATACGTACAAGTACAGTATATTCCCATATTAAATAAAACTCAGTCTGTAAAATGATATTTTATTCTAAACCTCAATCTAAGAAAAGCATATAAAACGAGTAAAGAAAAATCAAAATTCTTTTAGATAAATAAATCGTGAGTTCCATGCGGCAGACGAAGAAAGATATTCGATTTTTCTCAGCGTCTCGGTCGTCATGCGGAACATTTCGTTTGTTGGTTGTTTTTATCGTTGAAACTTCTATAAAAAATATTTTCTTTGTTTTAAGTCGCCATCTTGAATTTTGAACTGTACAATATGAAAATTGGATCCAATACACTTCTACATAGTGTACGGTCCCTTGGTAACATTTGGACATGGTGATTGGCTAAACACTTACAGGTGTAGAATAATTAAAACTACTTGCCTATACCGAGTGTGAGAGAAAAAATAAGGATATTGAAATGAAATTATTGATAAAACGCGTTATTGGCTGCAATATTTGCCTTTTAAATGATATGTTATAACAAGTTGGTCAGTTAGTTACGAAATGATAGACAATGGGGGAAAATATACAGATATATACTGAGAAGTCATAATCAATTTAAATGTCCTGAAAAAAATATAAGATTACAGTAGAACTCCGATGGCTCGAATCTGATGGGATTGAACAAAAATGTCTGAGTTAAGGGTTGTCCAAGCCAAGTATTGTAGAATACCATATCATACATGTACACGTATAAACATCGAAATAGGACATTGGACAAGATAAATGGTTTAAGCTATATGTATGTTCTATCCATCCGTGTTCGAGCCAACGAAGTTCTACGTATACTGTATCTTAATAAGAATCTCGTCTAAATACGACGTGTGTTAAAAAAAATAATTTTGTAATATTTTCAACATTAAATACAGCATAAGAACAAGAATAATATTGCCATTAATCGTAATATTACTTCTATGCAAAATTTCATATTAATATTGAATACCGTTATGTAGCAACAGCGCTAAAAATATGCATGTAGTGGACTTTGATCAGTCAGATGACGTCTATGACGTCAAGGATTTGCATACTGTTTAGCCTGTCAGATCTAAATGTACTGCAGTTTCAAACTCATTGCATCATTGCACAGTTCAAGGAAGAGTGGTACTATTGTAGAGATGTGTATGACAAATGGGTGAAAAAACATGTATGAAGTGCATCCTAAGAGCCCGGTAGGTATTTTGACAAGACGTGATTTGGATGGTTAAATGTCATGCAAAATTTGTCTTCGTTGACGTCATCGGACTGCTCCAGGTGACCATACCGTACATATATTCTAACGCTCTTGCTATATAACAGTAGTCATATATTACATATGAAATTTGGCAATTGCGTAGAGAAAATATTACGGTTAATGGTAATATAATTTTTATTCTTGTGCTATATTAAATGTTGAAAATATTACAAATGTCCACGTATCTTTTAAGCAAACCTCGTACACAACATGCATTTAGAATATAATATAGTATATACATAAGTTGATATCATATTGCGATACTTAAACTCCAGTAATTGTAACCATAAGTGTTTTTAATCTAAAAAATATGAAATAAAAACACATTTCATAGCCAGTAGGATTTAGACAAAATACTTGTAGAACAAATCTTTCACACACCACTATTTCATAATTTACAAAAATACACTTGACTCAAACAGAACACAGATGTTATTGTCAGACGCATTAATATTTATAAAAATGTCAGTTGCGGAATAATTCCTCATATTAATATGCACAAAAACTAGTGTCTAGCCGCTATATGGCATAAAATTAACGTATAATTTACAATAGTGTTACCGTTATAAGATTGAAAATAGCGCTTTGGCTATATGGAGAAACAGAAATGAGCCGTTATTGGATTTGATGCAAAAGTATATAAAAAAACAACTAAGGTAGTATATTCTGATAAACAAGACAAATGACGTACCACAAACACTGTTGTCTACACGCATTCGTTCATTTCTACGTTTACCAGAAACGATTTGAACCATAAATTATTTGCGTTTTTGTTGATGGTTAGTTGTTGGAAAGCAGCAAAGCGATATTTCTTCAATTGTCCATTTTCGGTAGAATTTCCTGCATACATGTATTGCAAGTCTGAATTTGTAACAGATCCATAAAGCATGTGCTCAATGATCACATACGGTCAGAAAACATGATACCACTGAAGTCATCTTAACACTGTTCTTAATGAACTAGCATTAATGCAATAGATGTGTTAGTATAAAACAATAACAATAAATAAAATCAGTTCATATGAAAAAAAGTATGACAGTAGGATAATTTGAAAATTATAATGACGAGTTACGACTTTTGTTTGATACCAAAGTAATTAAGAAAAACAAAAGTAGTTATGTTATGTTCAATTAAGATACCTCCATCGCAGATTGTTTTCTTTAAATGCACTTAGATTTAAGACATTACTTTAAATACGTTTGTTATAGAAGTCGCCAGCTTAAAAAGATGGTACTAGATGAAATATGTTTTTACGTTTAAGATAATCTATTTTGTTGCCTCTGAGAAATTCCTGTTTGAAAAAAGAGGACAAATGATATATTGATGTTTGCCGAGCTTGAATATATTAGGCATTGTTCTTTATTTTATTAAGAATAATATCTGCATTAATTGTGCTCTTGTGTGAAAAGTGATATATATCGGGATATGATATTTGCAGAAACCAAACCTGTTGATGGATTACGTTTTATGTGATAAATAATATAACGGTTAAAAGATATGACACCAACATACTGATTTCAGACGTGGAGTGTAATTTTTTCCTCTCTATCTTATCTCCCTTCTCTTGTCTACTAACATTTCTTTACACCCTACTTAAGCCAATTTATTTTTCATTTTATACATAAACATAAAACACATTGTGTCATTGTTTAATAAGGAGGAAAAAAAATATATTAGTAGAATACAAAACAAACAAATAACTATTATGTTGTTTTGTTTTTTTTGTTGTGTTTGTGTATTGTTTTTATTTAGAAACTTATTATTTAGAAAAAAAAATTCATTATTGTGAACACTTTCAATTTTCATAGTTAGAGTATACAAAAACAGTCTGAATGTATTTGTTTATAAAGAAGTTGTAAATCTGAACAGATCAATATAGTATTATAGTTCACACTAATCTTCTATCATGTATGAGACCGCAGCGTGGTTTAGTGGTAGGGCGTCCGCCTTGCATGCGGAGAATATCAAAGACTTTAAAAATGGTACTAGAAGCTTCCTCGCTTGACGCTCAGCATTTAGAGGAGAGTTCTAGGTCTGGTCGACCCGGTGTCAGTATAATGTGACTGGGTGGGTATCATACATTGTGTCTGAGGCATGATACTCCAGTATCACAGCGCTCAGAATACTGTCTCAAATAGACACCATCGCGATAAGACTGAATAATTGTTAAAAGCGATGCTAAACACCATACAACAACAACAACTATTATGCATGTATGTATATAATGTGAAATAAAATATTTAAAGATAACATAGTATTTAGATTATAAAAAATATACTGAACTGAACAGCTAACCCGCCACCGAACATTTTATATATTTTCTCAAATGGATGGAACAGCTTACAGCCACCAACATTTTATATATTTTCTTAAATGGATTGAAAAGCTTACAGCCACTTAACATTAAATGTTTGTTCTCAGATGGATGGAACAGTTAACCCGCCACCAAACATTTAATATATTTTCTCAAATGGATGGAACAGTTAACCCGACACCAAACATTTAATATATTTTCTCAAATGGATGGAACAGTTAACCCGCCACCGAACATTTAATATATTTTCCCAAATGGATGTAACAGTTAACCCGCTACCTAACATTTTATATATTTTTTTAAATGGATTGAACAGCTTACAGCCACCTAACATTTTATGTTTGTTCTCAAATGGATGGAACAGCTTACAGCCACCTAACATTTTATGTTTGTTCTCAAATGGATGGAACAGCTTACAGCCATCTAACATTAAATGTTTGTTCTCAAATGGATGGAACAGTTAACCCGCCACCTAACATTTTATATATTTTCTCAAATGAATGGAACAGCAAACAGCCACCTAACATTTTATGTTTGTTCTCAAATGGATGGAACAGTTAACCCGCCACAGAACATTTAATATATTTTCTCAAATGGATGTAACAGTTAACCCGCCACCTAACATTTTATATATTTTCTCAAATGAATGGAACAGCTTACAGCCACCTAACATTTTATGTGTGTTCTCAAATGGATGTAACAGTTAACCCGCCACAGAACATTTTATATATTTTTTCTCAAATGAACGGAACAGCTTACAGCTATCTAACATTTTACGTATTTTCTCAAATGAATGGAACAGCTAACCCGCCACGTTACATTTTACGTATTTTCTCGAATTAATGACACAGCTAACACGCCACGTAACATTTTACGTATTTTCTCAAATTAATGGAACAGCTAACTCGCCACGTAACATTTTACGTATTTTTCTCAAATTAATGGAACAGCTAACACGCCACGTAACATTTTACGTATTTTCTCAAATTAATGGAACAGCTAACCCGCTACGTAACATTTTACGTATTTTCTCAAATTAATGGAACACTAACCCGCCACGTAACATTTTACGTATTTTCTCAAATTAATGGAACAGCTAACCCGCCACGTTACATTTTACGTATTTTCTCAAATGAACGGAACAGCTAACACGCCACTTGAAATTTAATGCAAATACTCTATTGAACGCAGCAGCTTATCCGCCATTAGACATTTTATGTATCAAAGCATTTTCTTGAAATTTGGAATTGGATAGGAAAAACATATAGGACAACAATGACTAAGTGTGTAATGTCACACTTGACAGTAATTGGAATAATGACATAATTATTGAAATGGAAACGATATTCAATATTTTGACGGAGATATCGGAAATACAAAAATGGTGGATGAGCTGTCCCGTTCAGTGTATAAAGAAACATTACACTCATTGTTCTATTACAAATGAAGAACGTGATTTAAAGCAATTTTCAACACATGGCAAGCAGGTTATATATTGCATATCCAGTAAATACCACCGTTCTTCCGCAAGTAACTGGTAACATTTTAGACTCGGTCACAACAGATCTCTGTGAAGTAATTAATCTTTTTTTTTCAAACATTTATGGTCGTATTCTTCAGAATAGTTTAAGACTTAAGCTTGTAAGTAAATATACAATAAACGTGAGATGTCTAGATGCCCAAGAAAGAAAGAATACTATAACAGTGTATTTGACACTAGATTAGGGGCGTTCAAGTTTAAGAATATTCTTAAGAATGGTTGATGTATACCACACCTGATATTGCAGAGGTAAATCTAATGTTTCAACAATAAATCTGTAAGAAACCAGCTGAGTACTAATTAAAATTAACAGAAAGGCAACATTGATTCTTTTACCATGAAACCAATGCAGTGTTGTTTATTTCTGGTCCCTTGGGATCAGAGAGGTCATTCAATATGGTGGATTAGATTAAGCTTTGTATTTAGAGTTTGTTTTTAACATGGAGACAACCACTTTTTTCTGGGATCCTGTGAGGCAAAGTGGTTTTAAGTTAGTCAGTTAATTTTACTATATATATACTATAAGTACAACTCAAAACTACCCAGGTCAGGTTCATTTTGTTCATTTTACGGTAACATAATATTAGTACTACTATCTGCTATGTCTCAAAGCGTTCTGAATACCTTTCTCCAAAACTCCCTAACATTGGACGCAGCGCCTCCTGTATTTGTCGGTGGGGTGTTTATCCTATGTAGTAAGACAGGTCAATATGATATTAGTTAACTGATTACTATTATCTTCACAGCATCTGCTGTTACTGTACACTTATCGTACAAATAGAATGAAGTAGTTTGATCTATTAATAGTCTGGGGAAAGCCCATGTAATATAAGAGTAACATGTAATTCATTTTGTAACATGGAGGCTTAACATTACTCAAGCACAAGCATCTCCGTAACTAACGGATAACAGTTTCACATAAATTAGCCGTTTGGAAATGAATGCCAACGAGAAGCAATGTCGTATATTAATCATCACGGAGAATGTTGCCGGTTGTGGATTCGGCTCCATCAACCATGTTTTGATTGTCGAACTTACTACCGACTGAGCTTACCTGCCGCAGTTGTGTATTTAACATTACCGCTTATGTAAATATTGATTAGATTCTGATATAGTATATGCTCAATCTTTTTTTCTGCCGTTCTCTGCAAGTTAAAGATAATTAACATAATACATACTTGAATTATTTCTAACAGAAATAGTTCACCTACAAGTATACAGCGGATGAAGCGACGACGTGTTGACCTCATAACAATATCGACATCAAAGAGTGCCTGTTTCTGCTCTTAGTCCACCATAAAATATCGGAGGAGAAAATCTACACATATTTCGTGTTTTTCCATCTACTTTGCGAATAAACACTCATAACACCATATTCGGATACCCAAGGGTGTCAATTCCGATACGCTCCATCCATCACCTGCTAGCCTTGTGTCGTTTTATTTGAACAGAACAACAAAATACAACTAACGTTAACAGCGTCTTATCAAAACGGCGTTTGCATGAATCTAGCGTTGCGATTGCATAACGTTCCTTTCATGCAATCGTTAAGGAACCAATCGTATGGCTGCAATGTGACTTGGTAGAAACGACGCAAAGCTAGTATTTGAATGGATTACGCGTGGGTATCCTACGATGTCATAACACTGATTGTCAAATGTTCATAAATCTTAATCTCAGTTCTTCAAGACTCAAATCTGATACCACGCAGTTAAGTCCACGAAACCAAAAGATGGGAGCGTGTTTATATGATTTCAAAAGATTGCAAAATAAGTCAATCAATCTATTTAATGATACTCCAACTCCTCGCTATTGTCGTGTCTTATGATATTTTCTACTATTTTAGTTTTATCAGAATTTATATTGTCATTGATACAATAATATACGTATTATTTGGAATAAGAGTAATTATGATAAGACCGTACAACCATTAGGTCGACTAGACAGTGAACAATTGGCCTATGATCACGAGTGTCGAGGAGACTTGCGAAAATGTATTTAGATTGTTATGATTCATCACAAATGTCGAAGTCCGACATTGCCATTGTTCAAGGATGTCTGGAATGTACAATATATGTTATCAATAACATGTTAACTATAAATCTAAATATAGTACTTTTGTGCCTTATTAGGGTTCTGCCTTTTATTACTAGATGCTTTTTCTTTGAGTATTCAAGACAATACAGTGATTAGAAGTGATCAATATCCTATTTACTAATAAATCCCTTTTATCAACTATACCACAACCGTTAGCAATAAACTATTCAACGTATGCTTTTATATAAAGATTTAATGGGTAATGAGGTTTTAATGGTATGCAGTTAAACAACGAGGTAAAGAAAATTGATGTATTTGCAGATGATTAATATTTCTGTAATGGTACACTGATTATTAGTGTTTTTAGAACGGTATTTAAAAGCATCGAAGTAAGGAAAATCGATTAAATTGCAGATGCTTATTATCTTTGTAATGGTATCTTTTTATAGAACGGTATATCAAAAGAAGTGAATTAAGGAACATGAATGTATTCATAGATTATAATTTATAGATAGGTATATCAAAACAAATTGAAGGTCCTAATTCAAAGATGCACCCCTTTTGAGTCAAGGTAGGAAGATTATTGCACTAAAAAAACGTCATATGTAATTTGGTTTGAAATAGCTTCAAAATTGTTCATAGAAGCTGTGATTTCTTGCTGCAGATGAGTAAATAAAAAGCGAACATATACTGCAATTAGTCATCACTGTTAATAAATTACTTTTATTGAATTTTGACAGCTACATATCTTTATGAGCATTAAAGGACATAGTTTTTAGAGGGTCACTGCACTGTGTTTGTTTTAAAAAAAAAACACACAAAAAAAACAAGCTGCTTTACTTTCCAGTTAATGCGCATTTTTATGTTTGGTTAACCATGAAAATCCGAGTCCGTATTTTATATAGAACAATGAACACAATTCCCCTTAGTCGTGAGGCCAGAAGTTAAGGACATAATGGTTCATTTACATATATACAATAATAACGCATTGATCTACAACGCCGAACTCAACTCATTTGTACCAGTCGTACATCATTCAATACAAAATAATGTCTATAGATTGAAAGGCAGCGAAAATCTCTTCGTACTAGTTAATGCTCATTTATATTAACAAATGATAGCGTGATCAGATATCTGAATTAATGGCGAACTCATACTTTAGACGGAAATGTAATTTGCCTGTTTTCTAATAAGAAACAACTAGACGCGTGCCTGTGACGGAACAATGGACACAAGACAATTACGCGGTGGCAAATGTCCATCTCAGTAGAATTACAATTACATGTATCATGAAATGAACAGAATAACTATTGCAGAAACATATGTATATGAAATAGACTTGGTTTGAAGAGGTTGCAAATCATGTGTTAAAGAAGCGGTTAATAAAATAATGAAAATGACATCAATACATCAACACATCAATGTTAAAGTTATTTGATAAAACTGACTTTGTTTGAAAAGTTCACTGAGCATGTATAAAAGAAGCTGTCACTAAAATAATGAAAATGACATCAATACATCAACGCATCAATGTTAAAGTTAATGATAAAATGACTTTGTTTGAAAAGTTCACTGAGCATGTATAAAAGAAGCTGTCAATTAAATAATGAAACGAAATGCAAAATATATACTTATTTTGTAAAGTTCACATTGGGTGTATAAAATAAGCTGTCAATAATAATCGATGTATATGGGAAAACAATGTTGAAGAGTTCACATATCATGCGTAAACGATTTAAGTTGATATTACATGTAGATGTTAACAACACAATATGTATGCAATGGCGATTTCATAAAAACGCTTTTCCTCAAAGTAAAGATTTATGATGGCTGCTATGAAGTTGCTTAAACATTCAATTAAATAGTCTCACTTAATATCTATAACACCATAATGTATGGTTATCATTTTGCAATCGTACCATCATGCAAAAAAAACAAATAGTATACATCAATAACAGAATGAATGCACGTGTATGCCAAAATATCAATACAAAATAATAAACATTAAAGTACAAGATATTAGTGTGCAATGTTCTAACTAAACACGTGTCGCATTCACACGGTAGATACATGACCTTTATCTTTTCCATTTCAATATATAATACAGTCAACAAATATAAATAAAACTTACACATTACTACTATGGAAAGATCTATCCGTAAACATGCATAAGATCTATAGGTATTATACATAATAATAATAATAATAATAATAATAATAATAATAATAATAATAATAATAATAATAATTGATAAAAATAATGATTAAAATAATAATTTCAATGATAATAATAATACTAAAAATAATAATTATGATAAATAATAAACAAATAAAAACAGTTACAGTTTGGTCGGTCAATCTGAGTAAACTATGTAACGGTGTTATATATAATAATAATAAATAAAAGTAATAAAAGTAAAAATAATTATAATAATTAAAATAATAACAATAAAAACGATATTTATAATAAATAATAAATAAATAATAAATAAATAAAACAGTTAAAGATTTGTTGGTCAATCTGGGTTAATGATGTAAAAATAATAAACATAATTATATGTGTGCTTTGTTCAACTTGACTAGCCAAATTGTAATGAAATCAATTTTAATAAAGTATCTTTTTACGCCAACTCAAATAGAAAGATAAGATATATACTACAAAACTTATTTATATGCTTTGAGATATATTTCATAGTTAAAAATGTTCACCCAGTTGTGTACTTATATGTCCTGTCCAAATACAAAATTATAATATCTGAGAATGGCTTGTCTTAAGAGGAGGCAAAACAATTCAATTATATATTTATTTCTTCTTTTTTTATCTGCTTATAAAATGTCTCTCCTACTCTCTGCCATTCTCCCTCACTCTATCTCTATCTCTTTTACCACCTCAATCTCTCATTCTGTAACTCAATTACCTACTGTATGTTTATAATTATTTATATAAACATTTACATATAATTTGTTCTGTTATGCACTGTAAAATATGTTTGTACTAAAGATCTATCTGAAGCGTTATACCAGATACAAAATGTTATAACAGACTTAATTTATTGTCCATGTTTGAGAAAAGACAATCCTTGTATAGGCACAAAATAAAAACGATTTAACAGACATTCCAAAGATTCGAGATAATTAAACTGTATGTTACAGCTTTGTTCAGCAATGTCACGTGAGTTAATATGTATATAGTTTATCATATTTTGTAATGTTGACAACTGTAATAGTTTAAGTCTATAGACTATACCTATTTGTCATGACGGCAGCGGTGGTGTAGAAAAAACCCTCTTGTCACTAAGCATTTAGAGAATAGTTCTAGATCTTGTTTGCCGGAGTATCAGTGAAATGTGAGTGGGTGGGGTATAACACCATGAGTTTGCAGCAGTATATATCAGTGAAATGTGAGTGGTTGGGGTATAATACCATGAGATTGCGGCAGGATAGAGTGGGGTATCATACCATGAGTTAACGGCAGGATAGAGTGGGGTATCATACCATGAGTTTGCGGCAGGATAGAGTGGGGTATCATACCATGAGTTTGCGGCAGTATATATGAGTGTAATGTGAGTGGTTGGGGTATCATACCATGAGTTAACGGCAGGATATATGAGTGCACTGTGAGTTGGTGGAGTGCCATACCATGAGTTTGCGGCAGGATATATCAGTGCAATGTGAGTAGGTGGGGTATAATACCAGGAGTTTGCGGCAGAATATATCAGTGTTATGTGAGTGGAAGGGATATCATACCATGAGATTGCGTCAGGATATATCAGTGTCATATGAGTTGGTGGGGTATCATACCATGAGTTTGCGGCAGGACATATCAGTGCAATGTGAGTGGGTGGGGTATCATACCATGAGTAAGCGGCAGGATAACTCAGTGTGACAATGTTTAGAATACTAAAGTTGTTATTGTCCTTATATTAATGAAACTCTGCTGAAAGCGACACTAAAAATAATGTATCAAAGCCAAATTTTTATGGTAGTAAGAGAAGTTAAACAGATACACCAAAAATAGATAATTCTATAGGCGGCAGTGTTGCTAAAATGATGGGCATATATGTATCACTATAGGGTTGATGCAGCATAATATTGAAATGAAACTACAGCAGTTTCAAAATAAACATTACGATTGACTTATTTTTTAAAATTATTAGATAATATCAACTAAAATGATTTTTTACAAAGGTATCTTCATTATAGCAGAGATAAACAGTTTATTACCTAAAAAGTTATCACATTTTGTATATATTTTTCTTATATTTCAGGTAAGTTCAAAATTGACAGATGCAGCTTTCTGGGAACATGTATGTATCGATATTGTACAATGTTGTATGTGTATCTGTTGTATTTTATTGAGTAAAATGTTAATTGAAAAAATACAAATAAAAATATTCTTTACTTCCCTACACAGTTTAGTCCTGAGAATTAAAGTCAATGAAGAAGGTTTGAGATGAAACAAATAGAAACGTGCTTATTTTGCGACATTGTCTTCTCTCGATTTGAAGTTGAGTTGAATCTAGCACCGTTGTAATAAATTAAATGGGGCTGTATATCTCCAACGCTTGTATTGTTTTTGCTTGCGGTAGAGTCATCCGAACACTTAATATGTTTTACATTTAAATGTAAAAATCATTTGCAGTCATTCAATCTAAAATTGCCACATATATGTCTAAGCATATCATAATATGAATACCAATACAATGTGTTATATAGTTGTATTTATTACTTGTGGAAGAGTCAACCGAACATTAAATATGTTTCATTTGAAAGTAAAGAGCCTTTGCAATCTTTACATTTAAAATTACCCCTAAGATTGAGAAGCATTAATGTTTCATGATGTGACTATTTATAAAATGTGTATTCTATATTCCAAGCTTTGTGTTTATTACTGGCAAAAGAGTCAACCTAACGATCAAAATGTTTTGTTTCGAATTAAAAAAAAACATTGCATTCATTGCATTAGTAATTAGCATTGATATGCATAAGCTTTAAACTATTCAAAATGCGTCAACGTCTTTTCTTCATACTGGAACAATTGCTTTCATTAGTTCTGAGAGAATCAATCCAGAAATAAAAATGAGTTATTTGAATTTTAAACCAATTCCATGCATTGTAGCGGGAACAATATTAATATTGTATAGTTACTATGTTCTTGTACCCGTTTTGCTCAATTAATACTAATTTCTTTCAAATTATGTGCCAAATTATAGAAATAAAGTCTCCCATGGCACTATACTGGCAGATATTTATTTAAATTTGAAAATTCAATAATTGGCTATAGTCCATCTTTGATGTTCAACTCCCTGGAGGATACATACTTAAATCTTGAAATAATAATGTGTAAGACACAATTTTATCCAGCAAGTACATGCCAGCTACGAGAAATAAAATAAGAAAAAAGACCGGCAAACCATCCAAAATTCTTAATAAAATAACTTCCTGCATTGTTATAGTATGATTTGCAATGTTAAAGTTGATGCGAACATCATAACGGTTCATACGCTGACATCTCATTTGTTTAAATGGTGGCTCTTAAAATTGTTATTTGCTTGCTTTGTGTACAAACAATATTGCTATAATTCTTTCTACTTGGAAATACTGGAACACTCGTATAAACAAAAAAACGCAATGTGTTTTCTGTGCTTATAATGCATTTATGTATCGAAACACTAAGTTACATTGATACATAAGCAAGAAGTTATATCGCATGCTGTAACTGTTAAAAAACTAAGTTCATCAATAAAATACAATAGACAGAGAATAATAAGAAGCAGCATTGCAGAGATGCAGCCACATACCTTTATAACGGATTTATCTCCCCTGGACAACCAACGTATATTTCCAGAGTTATCAAAACTATGGATACATATATAAATATATCTCATAGTATTGACAATGCTTTAATATATAATTTAGATTTTATAAAGCGTTTATCTCGCATACCAGAATTTGTTGGTTTGATACTCTTTAAGACAGGGTAATACCAGCACAATTTTTTTCAAAATTATCAGATGCTTCTTCGCTTGGTGTTTAATGTTTAGAAGATATGTATAGATAGCTAAGCTCGAAGCTAGTATAATGTTATTTATAATGTATCTACAACATAATAAGTAAGTTCGTCACAACTTCTAATATTCTATACCATCTTTGAAATATGAATATTTCTTTTCAAAACCTACCCTAAATAAAATACATCACAATATGATACATTCCATGACTAGATTTAGCTAAACATACTATTTCAGCTATTGAATTATAGAATTTACATCATAGACAGCATCTGCGTACCGTACGTGATGTATTTGACAATTGATGCATAGTAAATGAAAACCTGAAGGTATTCACAGTGTCTGTAAAATGCAATTTTCTCAAAACAATAGAGACCTAATGGTACGTTGCAAAATGTTAAACCTTCCTTTATGTCAATAATAGTCAGTTATGTGTGAACTTTTCAGCATATAGCCAGACAGTACAAATAACAACTTACATTGAGACAGTATTGGCAGAAAAGATGAGAGTGAAAGAAATTGTGTTTCGATATTGAAACATTTATTATAGCGAGTACCTGTCTTATGTGCATATGGTCTAAGCTAAAGCGATATAATAAGATCATCATACGGGTCGGACGGTTTAAGGTGCGTAGCGTAAAACACATTGGGTGTTACTCAAGGGGAGGTGTGAATTGTGGAATGCTTTGCTTCTTAGAAAAAGAAGTATAAATGGCTTCTGAGTACTTTTCAAATGCTTCATTGATTAGAACATATTTGCATTGTTATTGTCCCATACACTTGTAACCTTTCTCGTAACCCGACTTTTAAGCCTCTTTATGTTTTAAGGCCATGATTTTAGATGTAACTCAGCAAAAATACGCACGTGTACTGTATATCATTATGAAATGCATACATATTTTAAATTAGCAAAGGTTATATATGTGATATTGTATATCTCAGACTATATGAATATCCTTTTATATATTGAATATATAAATATTATGTGTCTTCCTACACATTTATTGTATTAATAATGCATTTTCTTTATGAAAAAAATGGTATAACCAGTATTATCGTACTTTGTCAATTGTGTTTCTGTGTCTTTTTTTTCGGTTATAATTTGTTCCATGTATGTATAATACATAGATACCATGTATAACGCCCAATGTAAGTGCACCTCAGATGAATGATATAATCTAGTCCAACTATTTATATCCATTTTCTTTAATATCGTCCATTTAGCGGTTAATGGAACACCAAATCCAACGTCTACCCGCATATACCACAGGTAAATTGAATGGCAATTCCAGTGAAAACGAGTAACAGATTTATCAACTATCGTATTATCTCAGCAACACTGTTTTAGTTCACCTCTATCGAAGGCAGCAACTATACTAGTATATATTTTTTTTATTCCTGTTACATGTACTCTGCCGCAGTGGTCTAGATATAGAGCGCCAGTTTCGTATGCGGAAGCTCATATGTTCTACCGCTGGTCGGGCCATACCAATATCTTAAAAATAGTACTAGAAGTTTCCTCTCTTGGATATTTCTAGGTCTGGTTGGCCAGTAGTCAGTATATGATAATGGATGGAGTATCATACCATGAGTCTGTGGTATGATACTCCAGTATGGAAGTCCTTAGAATTACGTAGGCACTTTCGCAATATAATTTAACAAGTGTTAAAATCGAACGCTGCAACAACAGTTTCTGTTCGGTACCATGTATACGCTGAACAAGTTAGCTCAGCGTATGCTATCACTGGGCAGCATACTATTATGATATACTCTATTTGCACTACGTCAATCAAGCGTTTTCATAACCCTCGAGTGGAACATTTACAATATACATACAATGTAGAAATGTATGAGTAAACTTAGTAGCAAATTTGTTGTTTTTTTGTGTTTGATTTGGACATGTTTGCTTGGACTTTACTTTGAAATGTACTGTTTGTTGCATTGATCACGCGAGTTTATACCATAGCTGTTGGTGTAAATAACTACCTTTCAATATGGTATATTATAGCTATTTCTTCGCAGAACTTCCAATTTATCGAATAATGTTAATGAGAGACAGATCGTTTTTTGCACATGAAACGCGACACCGTGTTTCAAATTTTAGTAACTTATGTAACATGTAACAAGTATTATTCAATGGTAACCGTTGTTTTGGGGATATATGCTAAAAGATACACTGATTTTAAATGTAATGTGGGAAGAAGTCATTATATGTTGGGTTGATTTAATTCCGCTGAAATTATGTGTATGTTTACTGCAAAATGCACATGTATGTTATTACGATATTATATACAAGTGTTCATTATTTGCGTAGATATAGTCGCTGTTACTTACATAAGAAGGAGGGGTAATGACCATTTATATCAACAGTCAAACAAAATAAATACTTACGGTACGACCTATTTGAACAATATAAAAATTATAACACTCAACTGAATGACCATGTGAAGTATATTAAAACGTATATCCCCATCTATCTTATTGTGTTAAGTTTAGAAACGGTTGGAGGATGTCAGAAAAACAATAACGCAACATTTGCGGTTGCAGTTTTGTACAACAGAACAGAATAGAACAGTCTTTTATTTTGGCTTAAGCATTACAAAAGTTGCACACCTTAAATAACATATTCAAATACATAATCGAACATATAAGACTCATGAAAAAGTTCATATCAATATTAAATACAAACATTTTATAAAATATGGTAGTCATAGTAATTATAATGAGAATGAATAACGTGGCTGGTTGACTTGTTATTCACATATTACTAATTATGATATAATCACAAATCTTATCTAATTAGCTTCTTGCATTAAGCCTCTGTATATTATATATAATAAAACCTGTCTGCTTTAAACATCACAATTAAATTAGTATTGCAATGTTTCAAATTAATCAAACTCATTCATTCTTAGACGCACACAAAGACCTGAAAGATCTCAATTGCAACTGTTCACAAGACATCTCTCTTACGCCGCCTTCGAATACATCATCAGTCTGTTTGCCCTTGGTATCTGTTTATACATGCCGTACCATTTAACATGTTGATAGACGTGCTAATGCCTACAGTGGCGTAAAACGTCAAATATTACATTTCAAATGTATCGGTTTTAAGAATATTTGATTTCCGATATGATATTTGCTACAAACCCAAACAAATTTGAGCGCTGTAGCACACAAGGGATGGACAATTGAAAATAAGGCATTGAAAAGTATTTCTAATCTGAAATTCCTATCTCCGGAGAAATAACAGCATCTCTTTACCATTGCTCAAAAGAAAATAGACATCCTGAATGGTATAGTGAAGCTTTAGAAAGTTGATGTTGTTACATAAAGTGGTTTTCAACTTTATGTCAATAGGGCTCTTATTGTTTAGTAAAGACAATTTCAGTTTTATGTTTTGTATAAGGGAATGAATTGTATTAAACGTTTTTTACGCGATCAAAAACGTTTACAGGTTTATATAAGGAATTGTGTTAATCTTAAGATAAGCCTAATGTCGTCAGTACGTATGTTTTATCGCTACTGATTTCTTCATATGGTATATGAGACAAGACAACGTAACATTTTCAGAGCATAAATAACACCAAAACACGAGCTTTTTATCCAGGGCAATTGTGATGACATGTTCATACTTGTATTCCAAAACTGTGCATATTCTCTTATAGTGACTTTTACAATAGAAGATTTATTTTTAGATCGTAATAGTGAAACAAGATCAACAAAGGGGATAAAGCGTAGTTTTGGTCGAAGACCGCAGCGTGGTCTAGTGGTAGAGAGTCCGCCTCGCATGCGCAAGCTTGAGGGTTCGAACCCCGACCGGGTTATACCAAATACTTTAAAAATGTACTAGAAGCTTCCTGGCTTGACGCTCAGCATTAAGAGGAAAGTTCTTGGTCTGGTCGGCCCAGTGTCAGTATAATGTGACTGGGTAGGGTATCATACCATGTGTCTGCGGCATGATAATCCAGTGTGACAGAGCTCAGAATACTGTCTTAAGTAGACACCGTCGCGATATGGCTGACAATTGTTGAAAGCGACGCTAAACATATACAACAACAACAACAACAACAACAACAACAACAACAACAACAACAAGGTGTAAAGGCGAGCAAAGTTGTTCCGCGAACGTTCACTTGGCATGAACAAGGATTCATTGTCCAACAACACAGCACATATACCGCAAATTTCCTCATGACCACAAGGTTAACACATCATCCCGGCAGAGTTGAAACCCAATAACCCATATGCTTCCATTAATGGACAGAAGTGAAAAATGCACATTTAAGCTGGTGCAAGAATAAATCTTTTCATGCTATAGCTCCCAATTTGAGCATTTGCTTAAGTGTAAAAGTATTAATATATTTACATTAGCATTTCCAAATTGTCACGTTACAAGTTGGATGGGTCGCGTACATGGACTGTTTTGTCTCCGATTCATTAAATCGTATGTGTGTTCAAGAAACATTGTCGACAATGGTGAGTAGGTAGTGAGTGTCGATCTTCAATTTAAAAAAAGGCAGACAGAAATAGTATCTGAAAAAGGATCTTTTCGAACGACTAAACAGAAAAAAGATTACTTTTATTGAGTCCGTCCATGTGACACCCACCTGTTGCCTACCCACACTAATCTATCTTTGGCTTAAATCGATATTCTGTTCTGGAGTAGCACTAAATGATTTACATTGGAAACAGAAATGATAACAACTTTGAAAACATAAAAAGACGAATTACAATTAAATTCATATAATGGTTTATGTTCTTTTTATTCTGAACGCCTTACTCGGCCAACACATTGTATTCAGGGTTAAGCCGCTTTTTCCTTTTTTTACAAAATTATGCCCCAACAAATTAGCAAAAAAAAGTTTTTCATAGAAAGGTCAAACTATGTGTATTTATGGCATATGTCTTAAACTATATGAATTATTATCCAATAATTTGCGTAGGTTTTAGCGACTGGAAATTTATGACCAACAGTATTGGCAATTTTCTTCTCGTCAGTAAATATAACCTAATTATAAATTATTTCGGAAATCCTTTGCTGATGAATATCACATGGTATTAGATATGTACTCCACCAGAGAGTCGTAAGCTGTTTTGGATGGTCTTGATGTACAGTGCCATGAGTTTGGGTACATAATTTCAAAAAAACACAGATACGCAGATCTACCAGAGATATATTAAGGATTTAGTGGACTGATAAAGCCTACCTACAAAGTCGCTGTGAATTTATTTATATGTGTCGAGATGAATAAAAAACTTTATATTATATAATAACTGATAAACACATATTTAGATCCCTTGCTATTGTCGAGAGAACTATGTTCGAGAAATAGTTAAAAAAAAAGGGAATACTTTGATCACTGTTTTAACCGTTGTAAGCACTGACTTCTATTGAAATTATAAACGTCTATATTAGGTGATCTGCAGCGGTGCCTTACATTCAAGAAGTTGGCGTAGGCTCTATTTTACAGCTAGAGGCAAATAAAATATACAAAAAAAAGATAATATAACCAACAACACATCAGGTGACACTGAGCGTTTTGATGTTACGTTTGATCTGGTATCTTCGGTGTCGTGAATGTGCATTTTACACGTGTAAGCACGTGTAGCTGAAACATACATATACTTAACGGCTTTAAAAAACACACGTTTCTGAGTGCGTTATATTTTTATACCTGATTTGTGTTTTTTACACATGTTAGAATATCGTTCAGCAAGCAACACACATCGTGGTTTGTTAATGGAATATGATTAAACACTAAAATATGTGTGGGTCTTTGTTTAATATAATCAAACATAACGATCTAAAATACCCATATGATACCAAACTTTTGTTATTAAAGCCGTTAAGTATATATCATACTTATGAAACCATCTTGCTATGATGTTGTTGTGGTATTACTGGTAGGATATAGAAAACATCTTTAAACATTTAACATTAAACTACATTTTGTGTATTTTATTATTTTAAGCCTTTATACAACACACACCAAACATCAAAACATTTAAATAATATATTATGCGTTTGTAGTTGTGGAAGGTTCTTTCAGATCAGATAAGACAATATTTAAACATTGGTTTTAAAGAACAAATGAAACAGGTCAGTCATTATAATAGTAAATTATTGTATATTGCAACCAATCATTTAACTGTACTTGACGATACCAAAACCTCGGGTTAAAAATATTTTCAAGCAACATGTCGATTGCATGCTATTATTTTGTCTGTTTCTATTACTTTATTTCGTTTTTCTTCTATAATTATTCCTACTCCATCTCTATATGTCTTTACCAAATGTTTGATACTAGATTTAATTATATAATATCTAAGTACATTGTCTGTTTACCGACACGCCTAATATCTACTTCAAAAAAGAATCAAACACAGTCGTTTCCTGCGTAATTGGGGAATGTAATAATGTTATAGGATTTAGAAAAAAATCCTCCGGCAAATTAGGAGTACCTGCTTTTTATGTATTGTGTAAATCACGCTATCATAGCTGCAAGCAAGTTATATATAACATTAACGGCAAGCAATCAAATAACGCGGTTTCAACATTTACTGTGCGATGGAAGGGCGAACGAACTTAAGAATGATTGCAAAGCCAATATTAACAATTATTGGGGAACACAACCAATCAGGTGAAAGCGAACAATACATAGTTACGGAGACAAAAAAAAGGGACAAAAGAATCGATTGCTTCTTGTTTGGAACAATTTTGGCGTCATATAGAGATCTCCCGCGGCATATTATGATGTATGATTTATGTCAGTTTTGAAAAATGTTGATGTTGTGGATAGATAAAGCAAGGAAATACACACAAATAGTTTAGTTAACAATGTAATGAATATCTTTAAGAAGTCCGAGTTGAAAAACACTTGATATTTTCTCGTGGATTGTTTCGTTATTTTAATGTCAGAGACTATTTTTTATGCTATAAACATTCTATAAAATATAATGTTGTTACTACGAATAGATTGTTCTCCTATGTTCCTTTCAAGTATTAAACACCATTAGATTGATTTGTTCGACAGCATGGTTACGTTTACCATTAGAAATAGTTAACTTCCCTTACATGTGTATTTTTAAAACTCTTCCTAAAATACAAAAGTAGGACGAGTAAGATGAATTTTTGTTAAACAACTTTACCTTTAGATGAATTGATTAAATATTTGTTTAGAATTATATTAAAGTTAAAATCTCTAAGAAGGCGTGTTTGGTCCTTTATCAATTAACTGTAAAACATTGAAACAGCAATTATGACATGAAATACACTGATTATTGTAACTTTTATTGACGTAACACAAATCATATGATTAAAACGTGGGTGCTTTTTAATGAAATACTTTCCCATGCATTTCCATTCAATAACAGGACGATACGTGAACATAGTAGAGTGGTTATAAAGAAGGGAAGGGCCGATATTCAATTAAAAATTGTTCAATAACACCATGATTTCAAACACATTTCTGGGTTATATTCGGTAACATTTTTGTTTAACCGTAAAGGACGGAATCAGGTAAGTGGCATTGAAAAAGAACGTGAATATGGATAAGACAACCGTTAGTTTTCACGTCTCACAACACAGTTACGCCACGTTTTTTTTCCACGGTAACATGACTTTCACGCTTGAAATTAAGGGCTATGTAATTTGGTTATAAAATATTTTCAAAATGGTTCATAGTGGTTGCATTTTGCCGCAGATGAGTAGAGCAAAAGTTGCATAGCGTATACTGCAATAAGACATCACTGGTGTTAAAACTTTTATAGGATTTCAACATATGCATGCATGTGTTTATGAGCATTTGGGGACTTCTTTTTTAATGAAATCTCAGGGTGTCACTGCACCCTCTTTAAAACAAAACAACCTGGTAAATTTACCAATTATTGTGCATTTTTATGTGGATATACATTCTTGCTATGAACAAAAAACACACTTTAAAAAAAAATAGGTGAAATTCTTTTTTTACCATTGAAATTCTAGACATTATTTTATATAGAACAAATAACATAATTCAATGCGGTAGTGAAACCTTTCAAGTAGCATCACGGGTGGTCTAAGACGCTGTCTACAATGACCACTACCCTGTTACTACAGCTCTGTTCACAAACTGCATTATTAAGTATTGGGAGCTACTTGCGGGAAGACAGTGGTTATATTCAGATTCATTGAAGTCTTTGACCACCAGCAAAACTTGGCATGGCAAAAGTTGCATGCAATGTATTGACTATGGCGTTAAAGCATCACATGAAAAGGCTTCTGGTTAACAAACTCAGAAAAATTGGTAAAATAGAAACGTACTGGGAACGGAGTCACTACCTTAGCAGTGAGAGAAATTCATCTTAAGTATGAGAGAGCGTCTTGCGGTGGATCATAATTGATAGCGTGGTGTTTAATGTATACACAAAAAGAGCGTGGTCCAGTGGTAGAGTACCTAACCCATGATCGGAGGGTCGTTGGTTTGATCTGCCGCCGTGGCAATATTTGGTGTTCTTTTTATCAAGACACCTTATTCACATTTGCTTAGTACTGACTCGACACAGGAAGCGTGATTTGTCTAAGTTAAAACATCGTTTTTCATAATCGAAGTAAAATAAATAAGTTTAAACTTACACAAGAAAGCATTCAACATTCTTAAAGACAACGGACTCCTAGCCCAAGCTTACAGTAGTGACTTACCACGATATTTGATAAAAGTTATTCACCAATGCATTGTATGCTAACTTTACTACATTTATCCTCGTAATGATGTACGCTAGGAGTGCATTTTCTTAACTGTTTGATATAACAAACAACAACACAGGCGTGATGAACGCCGATCCTTTAGCTCAAGTAAATGGACAATTAACACGTTGTCTCAGATCATTTGTCGAATAAAACAAAAGCTTGCATGTGAGACAATCGTTCTAGAATGTCTCGTTAATAATGAGGCAATAATGTTTTAGTTCAATGAAAATGAAATTACTCTTATAATATAAATCAATTTTAATATTTATGCATGAAAATTTTAAACTATTACAACGTTTTCGATAATAATAGCATAGGAAAATACAATACCAAATTTACATTTAAATTTGCGTCATATATTTTATAAATAATATAATGGCAAACCTGCTCTCCATAGGGTATATATAAATATATATATATATATATCTCTCTTACTACACCGTTAAGTCCGTTTTGTCAACGGGAACATGATTCATACGCTTTAAAAAATCCTATGTCAATTTGTTTTGATATATTTTAAAAATGGTTCATGGTGGTTGTGATTTCTTGCTGCAGATGAATAGAGCTAAACCTGGCATAGCATATACTGTAACAAAAACATCATTGGTGTTAAAAAAAGTGAATTTATAGGAGTTCAACAGATGAATGTCTATCATGAGCATTTGAGAACTTTATTTTTTAAAAAATAATCTTAGGGTGTCATTTTTTTTTAAAGGAAACAAGCCGGTCAACATACCAGTTATTGACCATATAATGTCCTGCTATGAAACAAGTACTTATGTAGAATATTATGTTTACCGTGGACATCCTAGATGTTATTTTATATAGAACAAAGACCAATATGCAACTGTGTAATGAGACCTATAGTATTAGAAGAAGGCATGAAGTAACAACATATTATTTTAGAATGAGGAACACTTCTCTCTCACACTGCTTTGACGAAAAGCACTGGCATGTCATTATTCATAAAATAGAATAGCATTATTATCACAATTATATGCTCAAATAATATTTAATTTCTGGTACATGTTATGTGGACCAACTATACATAACTTATATACACTATTATTTTAATCAAACAATGGCGTCACAAATAACTTCAAATGACACCCATAAAGAAGAAAGTAAAAACAAATAACTAAGATATAAAATATATGACACACATATAAATATTGCTAAATAATACAGTTATATGTGATAAACATGTTTTATAGATGAATTCAATTGCATTGATTGCCTTTAAACAAAGATAATTATCTTCGCTGCAAAATGTAGTTTCCATCAATTATTCATATTATACCTCGAAGGGTAAATAGACCGAATGACACATCGTTGCAAATAATGCCAAATGATACTACTAAGTACAGACAATACTATCATATTGAAAATGACCTAGTACATCCATTTCGAGCGGTTTTCAAATATACGCTCCGATTAGAAAGATGATGATCGGGCAATACTTATTTAAGGTCAAAACTAATAACACCACCTACCCTATATGACGGACTCTAGCAAGATTCATACGCCCAAGAGGTTAAAGTTGAGTTAATCGATTTGGCATTAATTTTGTTGAAAAAGCATGAAATTGTCATATTTATTTGTATATATGAGAACATTGGGACATTTTCATGAGTTATGAGTTTGAATGAAATTGGGTACTGTTTGATAAGGTTTTTATTATAACATTTTACAGATGCGTAGTGATATTCTGCCTCAAATGGACATTATTGCAAAAAAATGGGTGCCATCAAACCATCAAAATTGCGAAAAGGGAAGCTAGTCAACCCCATGTTTTTGCTGCATGTTTAGAGCAACAGATAACTATTTATAGAAATAATGCACTAAAACCATTGATAATGTGTTCAGTGTTTCAGACATACATTTACCTTTATGTTAAACAGTGCAAACATAAGTGTTGTGTGAGACGTAAACCTACATGATAGACACCACTTTTACAAAGTAATTTAAAACAAATCAAAGGGAAACATGGGGTTTCAGATTCGATCAAATTGCTATAGAACGTCCCGGTACTTTTTATCAAAAAAGCATACTGAGTGTAAGTCTGACAGAAGATCGGCTCTAATCGTGCAAGTCAACGAAGGAATATTTGTTAATTATGAAAATACCGTAGTCACATTATATGCTTAATTAGTGCGAGAAAAGTTGCAAATGTTTAAACGAATTTTTAGCAAGTATGTTTAAGATGGAATAATAATTATACACGTCGTATAGAAAACAGCTCTATATCTGAGGGCCTACCGTTCTTACATTTCGAGTTTAGCTCAAAAACTCAGCTAAGCGTAATAAACAGAGAGAGTATTTGTGAAACGCAACTGTTTGCTCTGACGGACGGACAGACGAAAATAACACAAATTTAATTGTCTTATGCCATTGGGTATTTAGTTTAAGGACTGGGTATAAAAAACAACTCGACAGAGCTATAATTTAAAGAAATGTTAATTACTTCTTTTCTTAGGATGCAGTTATACGGTCTATTCAATTAACTTTTAGCAAATTAGTAAATGGATTCTGTACAGTAATTAAAACAGTGCAAATGATGTAAAACAATATAATCAAAAGTTAATTGAAAAAAGTATTGGTACAATTAGTGGAATTATAAAAAAAACAAAACAATTATTTGCTCTTAAAGCAACTGACGTTTTATTTTCAAAAAAAGGGTGTTTTTTTTTCTAAGTTATATGTTGAACTGCACATTTCACTTAATCCTTTTATCAATAAGTTAACCACTTTTTGCGAAACTTTTTAATTTGAAAAATAATAAAAAGTTAGTTTTGACCGAGGTTTAGATATATCTAGATATGAAGCTCATGTGGTTAGTCCTTAAAACGTCATCGAAATGGTTAAAATAATAGAGTTACTTAGATTACTTGTCATACAACTTCGAATGAACAGAGGACGGAAATGTATGCGTGCGTCATACTGGGCTCGTTCCTTTAGATCGTGGGCATACAATTAGCAGTATTAACTTTTGTGTTTTTAGATTGAAGACACCTGTAGAAAATGCTTCCCTTTCTCTGATGTTGTAACAAGGCCCACGTAATTATCTTTACCGGAAATGAGCATTGAAGTTTGTACACCAATCAAAACAACTGTGAAAATTGTGAAACCATGTAATACAAAAAAAATGAAAAAAAAAAATGTTTTGTATAATATGTTGAAATAAGTAGAAACATCAAAGCAAAAGATTGTCGAAAACAATTGCTAATAGAGACATAACTGTATTTGACACTCATTCATTTGATGCTTAAATAATTAGATGAAATGATTTGATTATTTTGATGGAAGAAATAATCAGTTGCATCTAAGAAAGGGTATAATTGGCACTGCTGAAAACAGTTTTGACAAAAAGCAACAATACATTATCTGGAAAAATCAAGCACATTAACGCTTTAGGAAAATATTTGAAAGTCAAGTTTGTTTTTACTATTTTAATGCTTGGACATATTCAAACAGAATGCTTTTCAAATTGTATTTTCATCAATTTAGAGCTAAGAAAAAAAAAAGAATATTTTGTTTTATGAAGTGATATGATAAATATTGTTCCTAACGCGTATATGACATTTTTTTTTCTCGAAACATAAACATACACTTGACGAAACATTAACATGGACAGCTGGTGTGATTAAATGACCAAAACATGAACAATTGGTGTTTATCTTCATGTATTTGATAACGTTTATAAATAAGCATACCTACAAAATAAAGATAAATAAAAGATCTTAAATTAGTTTCTATTTAATATTGAATTTATCTAACGAGTTGGCAAAAATAGATTATGCGAGGCTCTTCCGAGCATTTTATCATTTTTGCCAACGAGTTTAATTAACTCATTCATATTAATCACATTTAAAACGTTGTACATTCATTTAGCATACCACCCATATGAAATGAACAAGAATAAATCGGACATATAAGCTTCCGTCGGTATGACGTAACGTCTCAAAATAACGTCATTCTACCATGTCAAATCGACGTCATTTATATATTTGGACCGTAAGTACTTCGGTATTTTACATACGAGAGCCGAGTTATACACCAATGGGTGATAATACGTTAGGTTAATATAAAACATATATAATGAGTGTATTACACTCTTGCACTGTAAATGTTGTAATGCATGTAGGTACTAAACATCATTATGCTAATTAAAAGTTATAAAGAAAACGAATAACAAAACTTGGCTATCCTTATAACAAATAAACTGTAACAATTAAAGTTTATGACTATTGATTAATTTAAGAAAAACGTATATTGTATCGTATCATATGAAAATGATTGAAGATAAACAAAACTCATGCATGCTATTTTTTTATAAATATTTCAGAAAGAGAACAATTAATCAAGTTTAAATTTAGATTGTGACTTAACCAGATAATTAAATTATATTTTACAAGCAAGCAAGTATTTTTTTTTTGTAAATTATTAACTTAGATAATTGTCTTGGCTATTAACCTAAAACTATTCAAATCGTAATATTAATTATATCATTATAAACAACACTGCTTCTTTATTATTGATAAAAAGAGTCATGCATAGTTGTGTAATATGTACCTACAGTTTTGATGCTCATATGCACATAATATAACTGTCTCAATGATATTTACAGAAATTGTTGAAAAAGCTTATGTGAAGTTAGGTAAATAAATAAAAACAAAACAATATATCTCTCATACTAAAAACATGACTTTATCGAGTAGGTTGACTAAATGTGAACGAAATCTAATAATTGTAGATTCACCTTAATCTGTTAGTAATTATTTTAAGTATGAAACACATATATTTTACAACCAATATACACAAACATGAGACAAAAAAGTATCATGCCTAATCAAGCAACACCTACGATAATTATGAAAATGACTTTATGTTTAGAATCACTTGTTGAACTAATTATTCTCGTCAGATCGTTTAACAAAACCCATGCAATTATCTTTAATGGAAATGAAGAAATGCAGAAAATACTAATTAAAAAAAGTGTAAATAGTGTAAAACCATATAAATAAAAAAGTTAATTGAAAAGAAAAACAGCTTGTATAATTAGAACAAATTAGCTCGTTTAAAGCAGTTCACGTCCTTAAATATGTTGCTCATCTGCTATACAATGAATTTGACTATGCATAGCGCAAATCTCTGTCGTTTTCAGAGATACATCTTTCCGTCTCCGGAGATGAACGAATATGATTATGCATTCACTGCATTAACAGAAAAAATATTTCAGATAAGAATCATTGTGACAATCAGGACGAAAAAGTTGTACAGACAGTTGTTAGTTCTTATCTTTTTTATGTGCACAAATTAAATACAATACATGAAGTTGTATTGAATGTGTAACTGGAATAGTGTGATGTACTTAAATATTTCATCGCCTTTGTGTTGGGAAATCAGAAGCCTGTATACATTTAAATGTTAATTGGTGTTTAGATCTATTTATAACACATTTCAGATTGTAGATATTTCTTTATTTAAGTCTCATCATGGTTGATACACAGTATATAAATTAAATTAAACATTATATTTAACAGTTAGCCAAGCCATTCTTTAAAAGAATTATAAGAGACTATCTTACATGTAAAACATATCAATACATATTTCAAACCATTATTGATACTTGTTGTTTATATATTTACTGATAATCTTACAGAATAGCAAACAAACTTGCAGAATAGCACATATAACACTCCACGTTTTAATATATATATACACCGTAAAAATGAGAGGCCGGTGCTAATCTAGAGATATTGTCTAAAATGTTATTGTAATTTTATAAGATTACGATTTGAGGAGGAAAGGATCTGCTAACGCATCTGCTACTTAAAGCTTAAAAAATATTTTAAAAAATCGAATATCATTCTAAATCAGATCTACAATGAACTGATTAGCACCGACTGTCTAAATCAACTATTACTATTGTATGATCTATAGCATGTCCAGTACTAGTTGTGAAGGTAAATATCCGAGTAAATCTTTGTAGAACTACTGTCCTTCCCCAAGTAACTTGAAAACTTTCTCGAAAATTACAACCCATGATATCAGCGATGAAAGTAAGTTGTCGTTACACGACAGAACCTGGACCGTATGATTATGGAGGACATTTCGATGTAAGTATAAATCCTAGGCTAATAAGTGTGAATTACGTCCTATATAACAGGTCCTAATAGATCAAAGTGCAGTGCATATGGAAATAAGAACGTCAATATTCTAGTATTTTACACCATTTTGTACTCATGGTTACAGAAAATAGTGCGTGTTGAAAACGTGGTTTCAATATTCAAACAGTCGATACGATATAAGCGCATTAATATGGTCTTGATATTAGCTGAGTGACCCAACTCAGTTAAAATAACGTGACAATGTTTGCCAGTAACATGCTGAAAGACGGTGTTACTATGCAAAATTATGAATCTCGCCATAGAAAGTGTTAGGTACGAACTTATTAAAAAATATTCAAGAAAATGACACTTTTGTAACATGAATTATATTAAAAATGAATATTGCTTCTTTATTGTTTTCCCTTCTATAAAGAATCAACGCATTCATAAATAATTAAAACATTTCTATTGCCGATGGCCAAACTTAAAACAAATCGATATGCTAATGACGTCTTTAGCAAAACATTTTGTTCTTAACTTAGCGAAATTTATTTTATTTTACATTCAGATTAAGAAACATCGCCTAATGTTTTGATCTAAAAAGAAAGATATTGCAAGAATAAAAAATGTGCTTCATGGTAAATCTGATTTAAGTTGATGTTATTGGTATTTCTAATAATGGGTTTAATTGTTCATATTCTCACTATATTCATATTTTCATGTTTTTGTGTATGATATACACATGTTGAATTTATAATTTCTGAATAAAGATATTTGCATTAGTATTATAATATACACAATGTATGACAAATTAACGTTTTTATATAGAAGTTAATAATGACACAGTTTTAGGCATTGGTAATGTCACTATATCGCCGCACGTGTCTGATTTCAAATAAAAAAACACAACACAGATGGCGATAAAAAAACTAATTCTTTCAATTTGCAACCGGTTATATTAAATTCTGAAAAAAGTCAAAGTTTGACATCATTTGCGTGCTATTACGCTAACACCCGTGCTAATAGCGCCTGAGGATATTTATGTCTTAGCACACTCTAAAAACCTTCATTTGAAATGGCAACGCGATATTGATGCTGATGAAATTCAATGACTAATTATGTTATAGGAAGGGCAATTTGAAAAAGCAGATTGTTTGCAAAAATATACTCAGTCGATTATTTGAATGCTGCTGGAACACACTCTTTACCGTAAATTTGCATACATGTACATGCAAGAGTTTTGAACACCAATGTTCAAAATGTTGCAAGGTTTAGCAATAGCATTGCTTTTGAAAGAAGTCTAGAAATAAAGTGAACATAATATATAAAGTATATGCACACACACACACACACACACACACACACACACACACACACACACACACACAAACCTTGAATAATGTCTATTGTTTAAGCATTTGTTTTACAACATCTTAATCATTGATAACACGTTCTAACAACTAAGGCAAATCACTAGCGAAGGCTTCCTGTGGACAAAACAATTTGCTCAAGGAAAACCAGAAATGTCCGTGGCGTAGGATCGAACCAATAAACCAAGACTTGTGAACTCCACGCGTTAACGAATATACAATTAAACATGGCTTACTATAAAGTAATATGCAGCTACTTTTCTTTAATTCCTGTTTTTATTATCTCATTCATTGTTACTAAAACAATAAATGCCTATTGTACTTATTCAAATAACAATAAATTCATTAAAACTCCGGTTAAAACTTTTTCACCATCAACCGATTTATCTTAATTCCATCTGGTTTGTTTAATAATAAATCATTCCGTTCGCTGTTAACATTAAAACTGTAATCTGCATTGAAATCGCCGATCAATATAATATTGTGTCTGTAGTGCTCAATCCAATTTGCCAAATTAAATGTTCAATCACTTTGCTTCATTGTTTGAAAATCTTCATTTAACACAGATACAAATGTATCAGAAATATGGATGGTTTCAATTCGTTAAAAAAAAGAAACAACAACTTAGATTCAATTTCGACAGAGCCATTGTGTATTCATAAAAAATATGAAAAAGAGATTTGTATAAAGTTTAGCAAAACACATCGATGTACGTAACGTAACTAACCTTTGTTACGTTAAATGATATGACATGACGTTGCGTTACGTGACGTGATGTAGCGTAATTTAAATTTAACGTAAAGTAACGTAAAAAACGTAATGTAACTGTACGTAACGTAACACAGTGTAACTAACGTAACGTAATATTACATAGCATTACTTGTTATGATATTACCTATTATGATATTCTATGACACGTCGTGACATGACATAACGAACCATGAATAAGATATGACGTATTGTAAAATGACACAAAACGACAAAAACATGACATTCCGTAGCTTGATAACATAACATGTCATGGCATGGCAATGGATTGATTGATATGATTTGACATGACATATTTTGACATGACATAATATGACATATTAAAAAATGCATGATAAGTTAATATGGGATGTGATATGATATGACATGATATGGTACAACATAAGAAGTCATGCAATGTTATGGAATGACATGATGCATACCATACCATACTATGAAAGAGTAGGATTGATATGATACACCCATGATGACATAACTTTTTATAACATAGCTAGACATAACATGACATAACATGTCATACAACAGCATAACACACCAATACATGATCGGTTTCAACAATGTAGTGAATACAATTAAATAAACTAATCTACATGTCTCCAATAAATCACAATTTGAGGGAGAACATATTTTTTCAGAGGGATTTGTAAATTGATTCAAAACGCGCTATTACTACAGAAAACTAATAAGACCAAACATGTATAAAACAACCAATTAAGAGAAGAAGCAAATCTGGCCCTTTAAGACAGGTTGTTGCTAAACACATGTTAATTTACTCTGAAAGCATAAAATGTGTATTAGAAAATGTGGTTGCTTTAGACAGGTGGCCGCTTAATAGAGGTTACTGCTTATACAGGTTTGACTGTAAATGTAGTTTCATACCGTTAGTTTACATAAGTTATAGAAAGAGAGAAATTCAATATCAAACGAGCAATACTTGATCGATTAATCGTTACAAAATGGTTATATATTAGTATATTATGTCAGCATGTCAAAACAACAAAATTTTGTGAACATTTATTAATAAATTCGTTTGTCTCGGGATCAATTGTCGCAATATTATACTAAATTTTACGTTGCAATTCATAACTACTAGAAAGCTTGAGCGATACTGGACACATGGCGTTTACCCGGATTTGGTAGACATCTCTTCATTTCAAAACCATGCCAAACACTTTCCCCGCCAACAGCGCCCGGAATAAATAGTATAACAATAGCAATCCATTTTAATTGTAACAATATAATGTGCAACATAAAGTATCAAATACACGAAAACACATACCACGTGAGGCTGAAACTCCTCTCTCAATTACAAAATCTCCTGCCGTACATCATCCTATCTTATTCAATTCTAGATAAGCATTTTACTGTCAGAGGCACCAGGGAACAATTTGATTGAAAATTGCAATCATTATCGTTGATAAGCAACCGTACTGAAACTGAATTAAAATATTCACTATGTCTGTCTTGGAAAGTTTATT
Source organism: Panopea generosa (assembly GCA_029582155.1). Classification (NCBI taxonomy): domain Eukaryota; kingdom Metazoa; phylum Mollusca; class Bivalvia; order Adapedonta; family Hiatellidae; genus Panopea; species Panopea generosa. Next base: position 16,161,650 of record CM055907.1, on the reverse strand, counting down.
GTGTATCATTTATACCAAAGACACCATTCTGGCGTTTGAATATAAAAACTGGGGGAACATAGAAATTTTGTATCAAGAATAACGTCAAATTTGCCTGAAACACACGCAACCTACTATGAGTTCTTTTTAACATGGAAGTAAAATAGTTTGAAGTTAAGAGTATAAATGTATTAATATATACTATAAATGTTATGCTAGCTTCAAATAAAAGTTTTAGGTATGTCTTTATTTTGAAGAAGATGAATAAGAGAAATTTACAATTATAGATCTAAAGAAAAATATTATCAACAACAATACGGCTGTAGATTATTGTGTATCATTTAAAGAAAAGACACCATTCTGGCGTTTGAATGTAAAAACTGGGAAGGAAATGGGGCATTGACATTATATAGCAAGATAAATTTCAATTGCCCGAAACACACGTAACCTTCTATGAGTACATTTCAACATGGATGTTTTCTTTACATTTTGCTGTAGTACTGTAAAGCCATAAAATCGCACTTAAAATTAAATATTACGTTTGTTTCAATACTCGTTTAAAAGATATCTAAAAACTAAAAAAAAGTTAAGTCATGTTTTATTTTAAAAATAATAAAAAAAGAAAATTTTACAATATTAGATCAAAAGAATCCATTTTCAATAACTATGCGTCGGCTGTAGGGAAGTAAAAGAAGATGAACTACCAATACATAAACGCAATAGTTTAAATCTTACTAGCACAGTTCTACACAATATACATATGTTTTGTTCAATATGGTGCTATGGCTAAATGTCGGCGTTCACGAATAGGTCTTCAACAAACGTTTTTGCATTGTTCCATCAATATAAATTTGGTTAAGTATTCAGCTTATAATAAATTCGGTGAATAATATATACTACACGCAATATAATTTTGGAATTATTCTGCTATTCGATTTAACTGACGCTTTTTTAACCGCTCTGCAATTCTGCAAACACAAATGACTTTATGAAACGTGGAGCATTAAGCAATATTTATTAGGTGTTATCAATAACTGTATTGTTCATACCGTTTATGAAACAACACACTGATAGGGAAACTGCTTTATTTTTTTATATTGATAGTGTTCATTGTAACAAAATATATAGCAATCACAATTGACAGTTTATTCCATTTATAAACAGTTTTGATCTAATATTCAGTCAATAATAAATGTCGCCGTACAAAAGTTGCACGCATTTGTAGTGTGTATAGTTATACGATTTGGTTTGTATTATTTTACAGTATGGTTCTTACTCGCAATAAGTTTTAGCACTGTGAAAAGTTGTTTTGCTAGACATATGATTCTCCCTATCATATATATATATATACATATATGGAGTTAATTAGTTGTGAATAACCACAATATCAAGGCCTCTGCCAAACCAATACATCTGGTGTCGACCATGACTTATATACTTTGGAATTACGTGCAACACATCTGGACTGGGCGGACAAATTTACATACATAAACTGATAGATTTATATGAGTAGGATCCAGTTAAGGATTCATGAATACTCACATGCTAAATAAAAAACAGATTTATAAACCCGTTGGATCATATAGATACAGTGAATTTATATTTTATAAAGGGAGATAATTACTTCACAACAACAGCATTTACGATTTTAGGGATCTTTCCAGATGCTCATTTACAATGCATGATATATATTTTGAGATCATTATTTGTGAATAACCAAATCATAAATGTACAGACCAGACTACGGCGAGTGCGCCTAGCTTCAATGCAAACCATCGACACAATATCAAGGCCTCTTTCATACCAATAAATTTGGTGTTGGCCAAGATTTATATACAATGGAATTACATGCAACACATCTGGACTGGGCAGACACATTTACATTCATGAGCTTTATATGAGTACGATCCAGTTAAGGATACATGACTACTCACATGTTATAAATGTAAATTCATTCAAACGATTCATTATTTTATCGATTGATTAATTAACTGATTGAATATTTCGCGTCATGTTTATGCCACCGAGGGCTAACAGACTTATTAATATTAACCTAAACACAGTTTATTGGGATATTGCAAAGTAAACCTCCATTCTAGCCACCAAATCTCCGCAAGTTACTGACAAATTTCCCACTTGAATCAGCGATGAGGGACGAATGATAATAAGACACAATGTCGTACAACCCATTGATTGATAGTCAAACGCGTTACCGATCGAGCTTAGCAGGCCCGGCTCATTACTTTATACTATATTGCAATTTTGAAATGTGCGACCGTATATGAGATATATGCATGGTTGCACGTTTTTACCGGCGACACCTATACGTTTTATCCTTAGAAATTGCTCGAGGAGCCACATGAAGCGATGGACTAGTTTTCAAATAGCCGAATGATGCATATCTGCAATTGATGCGCTGTAAAAGTAGTTCCTAGTAAAAAATAACAAAAACAAAACGTCAAACTAGTAAAATATTTAATTGCTTTTATATTATTGACATTTTACAAATAAATAATAAATGTAAATCGAAATACAGATTTGGTTATCGATTTAAACTACAGTTTACACTGTTTACGGTGACATTCATTTGCAAACAAATGACGTAGTAATGCATATTACTGCGAAACGTGGTTATATAGTTATAAAACTGTATCTTTTTCAATGAGAATTCCATTGGCTTATGTTGTTTTTTTACGTGCCATATTGGCATATTGCAATTAACGTATTGAAAATCAGAAATTTCCGTGTCACTCCAACAACTCAAAGTGCGCTAGAGTGGCTTGGCAGTTATGGTGGTTGCGGATATCGAGTAGGAAATTTATGAAATTGCATTTTGACAAAGTTTTAACAATAAATGAACATACATGTATATGTTCACACTTTTACCTGAACCATATGTTAAAAACTGAGTTGTTTTCTCTGGTTGTAGAAATACACTTACACATAAATAAGCTTCCTTGTCTGGTGCCCAGTATTTAGAGACGATAGTTCTAGGTTTAGTTTCAGTGTTATATGACTGGTTGGGACTTGTTTGAGTAGTATATCGAGTGTCTTCGGCATGATACTCCAATGCTAGCCTATCCAAGAACCTGAACCTGATATCTCCCGAATCAGATCTATTAACCACCAATGGGAAAAAGCATAGCAAATGAACGCTCACTAAACTGTGACGTCATTCAAACTTTCCATGAAGCGACTGACCAATCAGCGTGCCCGTTACAACTGCTATTTAACGGACCCAATCGGGAGAGCTAGGCTCTTTCTAGAGACTATACAGGTAAGGTAGCCCTCATGATACAGTCTGAAGTAGACACCGTCGCAATATGACTGAAAATTCGTTTAAAGCGACGCGAGCAACGTACAACATGTAGTTTAACTATAAAATTTGTGAAAAGATAAGATTCACCTTCAAGCTAAAATTCACATTCAAAATTGATGCAATCGTGGATAACGTGTTTTTCAATACATATTTTCTTATCAATTTATCCTTTTGATATCAGAAGAGAAAAGCAAATAATAGTGAGCTGCATGGGAACATGATTATATTGAAATATCAATTTGTTTTAAACAAGGCGTGCACGCGATATATCACTGCCGATTTGGGAACGGTATAAGTTTTATGCACTGTACTAAGGTAATATATTCAATGAATCCCTTGGTATAATCCATTTTCTGTGAAAGATTCAAAGATATTTCAATGCGCTGGTAAATAATCAAAAACGTGTAGTAAGTTATACTAAATGCCTCCCTCGAAATCGTCAGATTATAAGGTAAGATATAAATAGAGAAAACTAAATTAGATAATTATAACAAACCGTAGGGTCATTTCGTGTCAACCGATAACATGACAGAAATAGCGTTTGACATATGTGATTTGCACGTGGAACCTGCATCGGCATGATTGTAAATTGTCAAGCAAGTTTAGTCGAAGCCAGCAATAATTTTGTTTAAATACTCTTATTAGATGTAAAATAGATTTGGACGTATGGTTTATGCTCGCTTACATTTTCAAAAGATACGGAAACAAAATATCTTATTTTAATGTATTAAAAAAATCATATATCACATAATTGTCCACGTGTTATCAAGGGGGAGAACATACGTCACGCGCACCTGCTAGAAACAGTGTCGGAACGCTATTAAGTGATTTTTCGTCTTGATTTTGGGGACATTTGCATACTTTGAGGTTCCAATCGACAGTCTGGGTATTGAAGGAATCTATTTCATAGATATACAATTTAGTTCGACCAGGTTTCTCCGTGGCCAAGTGGTCTCAGTCGCCGTCTTAGGATCACTAACCTCTCACCGCTTAGGTCGTAGGTTCGAGACCAGCTGTCTTAAAAAAAATATGCGAGGAGTTACCTGCGGAAGGACAGTGGTTCCTAACAGTCTGAGGTCTTCTTCCATCAATAAAACTTGGCATATATAACATGAAATGTGTTGAAAATGGCGTTAAACCTCATTAAAAAAGAAAAGTTAGTTCGACCTACACAAGTCAAGTTTACATTAACAAATTTGAGCCCCATGTCAGGTAATGTTTATTTTTAGAATGAAGCGCAACTGTTTTGACGTTATCGGGAATTTTGAAGGTAGCACTGATCTATCGAAGAAATATTGCTTTAATACCAAGTAAACGGTGAGAACTATAAACTCTGCACATATACCCAAAGTTGTTATGAAAAATCACTTAACAAGCTTTTGAATCAACGTTCTGGCACTGTATTAAACAGTTGTGTTTGGCGTAGATTCTCCCCCTTGGATATAGCAACCACAGAAGAGTGTTTAATTATTACCACATTCTTGAACCACTGTTTCAGTACATTTATCATCATTGTGATAATCCTCACCGTTATCATCATCAGCAGAAGAATAATCACCTTCATCATCATCATCATTATCATTATCATCATCACCACAGTTTCAGTACAGTTATTATAATCGTATTAATCCTCATCGTTATTACCATCATAGCAATCAGCATCATCATCAATATTAATACATGTAATACCATCATCGCCATCGTCAATTATAATAATGGTATAGTTATGTTTAGCAGTAATACAAGAATTAATATTATTTTTATTGTTATTATCATTTTATTAACAATATTGGCTCGGGCATTACGTTTACAAGTGATATGATTTTGATTAGACTTTACCAAAAGGATTTTTATTAAAAGTCAAGCTTCAACCAGCGATAAACATTCCACCTCTTAGCTCACATTTGTTACAGTAAGTATTAGTTTGAATAATTTCGAAATTCTTTCCTCTCTGCATTTAAAAAACATCAACGACGTTTCATGCTAAAGGTCGCGGGGTAGATTCCGGAGTCTAAATTCCCAAAGACAAGACTGGTTTTAACGCGGAAACGGACTCATTCATATAAGCCCTGAGCCTTCCTTGCACTCAAGTTAAAACAAATGATTATGAATCAAACATGTAGGTAACATATATTTAAAAGTCTGTGTTCAAAAGTCTTCTATGTTATAAGTTAGCTGCAAATATGGTTTCAACTGACTTTCGTACATACAATGCAATTCCGTTGGGGAAAGTATGGATGGGCATCTCATAAATCATTTAGCCATTTAAACTAAAATTGAGTCGATACAGTCACTCTAGATAATACTTAAGGCATTAAATGAAACGCCAGCACCACAGTTTAATGTGTTGGCTGCAGTTTTGCTAAGATGAATAGTAGGCCAAACTACTACTGTCTGTTTCAAATAATAAAAGATTAAAATGGATGAGTCTATTGAAAACTGAAATATTTCAATTTCTCTAAATGATTGCTTCTAAACCATTACACTTTAAATGTTAACACAGAACTACAAATATTCACTCATAAGTATATGAAAAAAATAAAATAAAAATGTAGATGGAGATGTGGTGTTTCAAAGATTTGAGTTGAGGAAAATCTCAAATTGAGATCTTTAGTGAACTAGATGCTTAGGACCGGTTTCACTAAATATCTCAATATGATATTTGTCTCAACTCATTTTTTTTTAATTCCACAAAATGATTACCTGAGCCTCTTTCACATTAAATGACCACAAATAGTTAACATTTGAAAACATCTGTATTCATTTTTGCAGAGTCTAACATGCAAAATGATTAATCTCAGATTGAGATGTTTAGTGAAGTCCGCCGCAGCCAGTTATAATCATTTTTTAGAAAAACATGGTCTTAGCGAAATGAGCTAGGGTACACAGGAACGCGTAAATTAAAAGCCGCACAGCGTGTAACGAGATGTGTGTACCGGTAAATGACCATTTCTAATAAGGCCACTTTAAAGGCTACCTAGTGATGAAAATATGTTATCCCTTTGTGCAAGTTTGAGAAATAGAAGAGTAATCCTTTTAAGAACAGGGAAATTGCTTTACGTTCACCTAATAGCGTACAGAACTAATCAAGCAGTCGAAATATTCATCGCAGTGGTAATCAATTTACCCGCCGTTAGACTTTTTCTTATCTACGAGAGAGCTTCTCTGACAATTACAGCCTTTTACCAGATAGTCAGAACGGCGATGTGAATGCTAGAAAACTCCATCTCCTGGTAAACACCGATTAAAATGTCACGCCTAAGTAGAATTTGAATTGAACATTAATTTGAAAGTCAGATTAATGACAGCGCTAAACAAGTAATTACTGCTGTCTATACGCAATCGAAGAATGATTCAAACAGAATAAATGCAAAACTGGTGTTAAGTATAGTCAATTTAAACTGCGAAATGAATTTGTGAATACAATCGTTACTAACGATGTTAAAAGGTCTTTATTGAAATAATGTTTCTATTAGTTATGTTATTACTCATTGAATAAATAATGAACATGATTGATTAATTGATTGAATATTTAGTGTCAATTTATGCCATCGAGGACTAACAGACGATCAGTTAACCTAACCACTGTTTCCTGGGATTAACCAGTACTCGAGCACACCCCATCTCTGCAAGTAACTGATAACTTTCACACTTTAATCAGAGTGAGAAACGAATAATAATGAGGCACAATGTCGTATATCAATCATCACGGAGACTGTTGTCGGGCGGGGGATTTGAACTCACGACCCCAGAATTGATAGTTGTATTGTTGTTGTATAGTGTTAAGTGTCGCTTTCAACAATTTTTCAGTCATATCGCGACGGTGTCTACTTGAGACTGTATTCTAAGCACTGTCACACTGAGGTATCATGCTACAGACACATAGTATGATACCCCACACAGTCACATTATACTGACACAGGGCCGACCAGACCTAGACTTATCGTCTGTTAGCCCTCGATGGCATAAAAATGATGCTAAATATTCAATCAATGAATCAATGAATCAATCAATCTTTTTAACATTAAAGTCTATTCAATCAGACTGAAAACTTGATTTGATACACACTGAACATATTTGTCCTGGTATGCACGTGGAAATCGACTTTCCCATTGTATATTTTGTCTATGCGCATGTGCTAGGTTTTATCTGAGTCTTACTCGTTCGCCCAAAACTATGTAGGTCGTTTATTCTACATGTTTTTTTTTTCGTTTTGCAACATAAAACATTAACCATATATGTCTGAACTTTGGACGTTTCTCTTTTTACAGTATATATCGAGCGGCGCCTGCTTTATGTAATTTGCTTGCAACGTACATTACTTTAAACAGTTTGCCTAATTTAACCACTGTCCTGACCCAACTTACACAACCTCGTTTGCTCTATCTGTATGGGAGGGAAAACGCGTTTTATTGGAAGACTAATCAACTTTTGTTAAAAATGGTGGGAAATCACTGTACCATTTTGATTAGTTTTTTTTCCAGTTGAACAGAAATGAAATCATAGCTTTCCAGATTGATCTGATAAATGTCAACAAAATACATGTATTCTTATTATATGTTGTCAAGAATCGTATGTAAGGGCACATTGCGTATGAATTGTTTTGAACTTGATGTGATAACGAGAAAGATGTGTGTGTGTGTGTGTGGGGGGGGGGGGGGGGGGGGGTGAACAGAGCTAGTTTAGTTGAATATTTAAATCAGCTTTTAGATAATGGTTTTGCTACATTCCGTTCCAAGGCCTGATAGTCTCTATCATAGCCCCCTTCCTTTGTGTCACATATATATGTTTGCAATGTCTTCAATATAACCGTTCCCTACATATATATGATTCTGTACTTATATTAACGATGTCATTTAGACGCATTTTAATGCTGATTATAAATTCATCAACATTTGAATTCGTACTGTGGTAATTAACATTTCCATTAAAAAAATCAATCACATTTGTTTTATAATTCCGCTGTACATGGGCAGTCATTTCAATGAAACTTGATACATTGAAAGGGTTTTCTCACATCATGTTTGTGAAAATGTGCATTAAAAAATTACTGTGTTTGTTATATTTTCTTTCCAAATCTCCAGAATGACAATTTCCATTAAATTCTTCTTATTTTCATATATAACTTTCGTACAAAACACCATGAACGTCCAAGCCGCCGCATTAAACATTTTTCAGTTTAATTGGTCTGTGCTACATCTGATGCATATATACATATACAAACAGCTTTCCTTCAGTTTTAAATTAACGTTTTTATTTTTCGAAATGTTAAATGAGTTATGAAGGCGTTACTATCGGTTTTTTAGTGTTTTTAAAATGAACCTGTCGTTATGTAATGTTTTGGTTAAAAACTGACATATTTCTATATACATTCTACTTACTTAATCGAATTCGCATTATGTATGTTAGAATAAAATCGCCCTTTAACAAGTGTTAATCTACGGTATATCTCGTCTTAAATAATCACCGTACACTTTTGATTAGTTTTTTGCGGTTGAGCAGCCTTTAAATTCACATTTTCTCCAGAATATATCAGATAATCGCGGCGGCGGTACATCCTATAGTAATATTTGTTGTGTATCATAGTCATTCACTTCAAATATTAATTATTGTATTTTATTTAGTTTGATAATGATAAAATTAAATCCAATATAATACTGGTGTGAGAGATATTTCTATAGGTACATGTATAAGTCATTAAGCTGTGGAGGTCCTAATTAGTTTGAACTTTTTATATGTTACACTGTCAAAAGTTCGCGTACAGCAGTCTAGAAATAGGGATAGTTAACATGTTTCATGTGTATTTTAGCGATTAGAGTCGACATCTATGCAGGAAGTTTACCTGAAAAATAATGACTGTTATAAAAATAATCTAGGGGTCTAACTCTGAAGGAGCGGGGAAGAAAGTCAGTTTACTTTGGGCAGACGAGATGAAAGGTCGGGTTTTAGTTTAGGGAGATTACTTTTGAAGGCAAGGGGGTTCAGTAGCATGGCTTGATCGAGATAATGGTTAGGTGATGAGTAGGAACAGTTATAATGAAATGGGGAACGTTTTTGAACTATATTTTAGAAGTATGCATATGTGCTAATAGAATTTATTAAAGTTTAAAGTGACAGTTGTAAATATGTATAGAGAGTCTTGCTTTCTGTGTTATTTATGTGTGATGTTGAAACAGTTGTCCTCTTTTACATGTTTTAAAAGCGGCCATATCACACTACTATGTCTTTAGATGTTGTCCTTCTTTCTTCGTCAATGCAATCGCTGCTTCTGTTGGGTATTTTTAAAATAAGAACTTTCAATTTTAAATAGAACGGCAAGACCATCAGTAGATGTTCATCAAGGCAATTTCTCAAACAAGGCAATCGCTGCAGGAGAGATAAATAGTATAATCCATACAACTTCTAACCTATACATAGAGGAGCGCGGGGTCAAAAGATATATAGATCATCTGGTTAGACCCTCCACCTAGGCAAGATATTGCATCCTTGAGCAAGACGTTTATACGCATATATAGTAATGGTTCTACCGAGAAATACCCAATTTCAAAGCATGATTTGTCAAAGCTAATATTGGTTTCACAATCGAGGTAAATAAGATAGGTTTTATTGCTTAACAGTGTGTTCTGTTAATTTCTAAAATTTTTATCAAACTAATAAATCCGAATTATAAATAAGATGCGAAAAAAAGTTTTTGTTACGATAGTGTAATTATTTTTTTTAAATGTATTGAAGTTGAGGTCCTCTGTAGAGGAGTAGGCATCAATCAAATGTATTTCGTGTCAATTTTATCATTTTTATTCTCATTATTGTGGTTAAATTATCATGTTTGTAGTTTAACTTGGAAAGTAAAAAATGAATAAGGACACTGTGTGTATGTCCAACTTTGCATTTTGTATAAGCATTCTGTTCTTTTCTGTTATTAAACGTATCCGCCTTATGTACAATATATGCAATGTTTATTGATTGCAGGCATATTCAAGGGATACAATCACGCTAGAAATGTCTTAAATAATTATCAAAATGGATAAAAGGCATCTCATTATCATTAATAAATCAAACCAGAATTTTGAGTGGTAAACTTAAACGAAATCTCCATTCTAAAATAGACAGCATTTAAGTACTGTTTGACGTCATTCGGACTCTTTCTAAAATGAAACAGTTTTTACATCGTTTACTTTATCGATAGTGATCTACTCTTTAAAAACCTGTCGTAAATCCCTTTCTCCTGAACTTCAGTATGCTATTAAAATGCATTAGATATCTACTGAAAACGTTTTTTACCTGTTCAGATTTTGTGTCGTGCCCCTATCTTAAATTAAATCCTGGATCCATTCCTGTGCATAACGGATCAATTTAGAATCAGAATGTAATCACGTTCTTCATTTAAAACGTCACAAATGTTTTACTCTTTTAAGCGGGAAATTTAATTTAGTCTAACATGCCTGTATCCCAAGATAGGAAATATCTTTTTAAAAAACATGTAATATTTTTTGCAATACGGAATCAGTGAATATATATATATATATGATTTATTGGAAAACATTAAAAGTTTGAAAATTCTTGAAAATACTCTTTAAAACCAGACATGTAAAGAATTATTAAAGACAGTGCTATGGTGCCATCCAAAATTTGATATTAGTCTACGGTAAGTCATTTCGGTTAATTTAATATGTAACTATGTGTTTCAGCAGTGGAACATGGGATGGAATTTCACTCTTACTAAAAACTTTTGTTAGACCATAGTTTGGTGTACTATACCCTTTACTTTCTTATAAGCCTCAGTCAGAGTACTAAAGTACTCCAGTCAGTATCTAATCAGTGGAGTCAGTACATTTAAGGCAAGTCTGTCGATATATTAAAATATTAAGCGTAATTCGGAGATCCTCGTTTTTGAAAAGTACCGTCTTCCATTCCACATATCGTAATTGGATATTCAGTCTTCAGATAAAGGATCAGAATGATAATTCAATTGATATAATTGTTATTAGCCAAGCAACTCTCCCCAAAGGCAACTGTCACCACTCATTTAACGCTGGTAAACAGATTGTAGTAAATAGTTTGACACGGCTTTGTAGTATCATCATTTCTGATTCTTCGAGATCATTTAATGTGACTCGTACAAAGAAAACTACACATAATTGATATTAGAGGACGTTATGGGTGTTTCATTGTGCATTTCTCATCGTGAACTAACTAAATAAACATCATTATTGCTACGTTATATGTTTTGTTTGTTGTTGCACAATGTGCCTCCTTTTTTCATACTTTATAGACACACTATTATAGTTCTACAGGGAACTACTATTCAAACTATTACTTTATCTTGAGATTATTTCCATACGTAATATACGGTGTTTGTTGTTGCGCAATGTGCTTCCTTTTTTCATATATCATAGACAAAATATCATTGTTCGGCAGGGAATTACTTTACACAATCTCACTTGAACTTTATCTTGAGAATATCACATACTGATCTCGCTGCCCGTATCAGTAGATTGTTTGAATCAAGTTTAAATTTCATTGTTGCTTTTATAGTTGAAAGCTTTATCAAACTATGTCTGTTTTTGGTAAAGCACTTGTGGCGACTTTGACTGATGTACATGTAGCTATAGTCTCGCGAGGTTTTTTTTGTTTATTAGGTATTGTGTTTTCATGTTACGTTACATGAGTGGGTTTTGGGGTAGGAAAAATTGGTAGGTATAGCCGAGGGATATGATCATGTTGTCACGTCTTTTGTAAACTTGTACTGAATGTATTATTATTGAAAATGTATTTATTATATGCTTCATGAGTGATAGAATATGTACTTATTTGTGGCCGTATCTTATTGTTTTATCTACTGCAATAAAATGACAATACTTTTTTTTAAAATTATTACATTGAGTCGGATACCTATTTCCCAAACTATAAACGATTATCATATCGCAAATACTGGTTACTAGATTGCGATATCATCGACATTATGTTAACACTTATTTCCCATTTTAGTATGTTTTATCAACAAATTAAGATCAACAAACTCCATATAAAAAATTCTATGCTCCATAGTGCATTTCGGCTATACAGTCCTCATAAGTTCCAAAACATAGAATAACTAAGAACGTCAAAAGTGGATGACATCATAAACAGTAAAAGACATTACGTTTTGGCGTAACAAATAAATGAAATCTGCAAGTTTAAGCCATCTTTAGAGAGCGTATGAAAAAGCACACACTTATTGAATAATCTGTATGTTTTTGATTTCACTGAAATATAGTTTATGTCCGACTTGACAATCAGAAGTCATGATGTTAATATGCTTATAAAAGTATATTAGCAGCGTTGTATAAACAATTCAGTCATGTTATATAATGATCTCCCTAAATTGTATTTAGCTTCTTGATAACAATGAAAAAGGTTATGAATGCCTGAATGTTAATTATTTTTTATTAAAAAATGTTATGATCTTTAGTACAAAAGTAATACATATTCGTATCTCATATTTATGGTTTTGTTTGAAATTATACTTATATGAATATGTATTATCATATTGATTTATGTCAATATGTTGTTTCTGTGAACGGCCGACTTCACTGTTGAATAACTTGTGGACCAACCCTTTTGCTATTCCTTTTTATGATTACTTTTTTTATAATTATCTAGTTTACATGCTTCTACATCCTAACACTGTCTATTGTTTTCTGTAAGTGCATTTTTCCATTATTCTGTGAATTGCTTGATCAGTATATCCTTATCATACTTTTGATTTCTTGTAACAGACATCCTGCTTGTTTTTCATCAGCATTTTACTTTAATACCTAAAATCTTATCTACGTTTTGACTGGTTATTCATATGCTATAAAATATCAATGAAATCTTATTCAGTTTTACTGAAACAAGTCTAAAATCATGATCACCCGATTGTTTTTTAGATATAAGTTTCTGGGTGATTATTGATAAGTATATGTTGGTGAATCAAAAGCCAGAAATCATATGATTTCCCTAGGCTAATAGAGTGTCCATTACAGACATCAAATTAGAATTAATGATATTAATTAGTTTCTGATTACGCTAGTTCGACGAAAAATGTATGTTAAACAAAAATATTTCAACGTAAAACTGGATTAGATGTACATGTTTGGAAATTTTATTTATAATATATTATGTTCAGTGATTTTGTTAATACACTGCATGCTTAATTTAAAAGTAACTTTGATATATGTATAAAAAATATTTGAATATGATAACTTTCTTTTAACCAATGTTATTCAAATGCAAGTACGTGGAACAAATTACGATGCTGGACAAGATTTTGGAGTATTCTACTAAGGTTGTATGCACTCAGGAATATTCAAATTCGGTTCATATAAATATGACTAGATTAGCTTTAATTCCACCCACCTAGTTTACTAACTCGTGATAGGAGTCCTCCGGACATATGTTTATGTCTTAACGTCTCTGCTAATACAAATAATGCATAATGAAAAACTCTTAGAATGTTTAAAACTGTTCCCATCAGCAATTAACTGTCGTATATAAAATGACTCTCGTGCATTAATCTAAGAAGACCGAATGCCAAGAACTAATAAGTGCTCGTGTTAATTACATTTACTGCGGAGTAATGACGTCTAATGTCTTCTTTTATCCAGCAAATTATAACTGATCAATTGATTACATCTAAAAGCTTCTGCCAACACATCTAATAAGACATTGAATTTCTTCACCATATAAATGTAAAATATAATTAAAATTAAATACAGAAAAGACGAAGAATAATCAGTGCTTTTTAAAAGATAGTTAAGTTAATTGCTGCACATGCTTCACGTGAAAATAGCCTTTTTATGGAAATAATAATTGCATAATAAGAAGGAAATATGTACACTGTTATTGATAATGAAGGGGTACAATATAACTGATAATGACGTGGTGCAATATGACTGATACAATAATGAAAGAGTGCATGTAGCAAAATGGTTCTGTTAATGGTATTTATGACTTTGAGTGAGAACTGTTACTTGCTACTGAACGGACAAAGCTGTTAGTCGATATAATGTATAAATTACCCTACATGCATAATTTGTTCATATTGCATTTATACATGTTTATGATCTTTGAATGGCATTTGACCCAATAACGTTATTCACTTAAAACAATTTAATAGGATAAGTATTGCAATGTAATCTCTTAATAAAGGCTACATATATACCTGGAGCACATGTCTTTGTTTTATATATAATATTCGTTTATATCAGCCATTTTTTGTTATAAAGCTTATAGGTTACTGACACATACATATACATTATACATGATGCGTTCAGCACGGCTGATGTTTTAATGCTATTCAAACAAATGTACTGATATGGAAATAAAGAAATTATATGAATAAGGTAAACCCTAAACGGCGAGCAAATAGGTAGATACTAAAATTGTACAAATACAATACAAAATAAAAGATAATTATCACCAGATTCTTACTACGTGCTGCAAATATTCTACACGGACAAAACTGCTGCGTATAGATGAAAATATTCTTTGTTTCGAGCAAAATAAACCATTATATCTTCTTGATTTTGTTAATCATAACATATTCTACTTGGCAACTATGATATACATATACATGAAAATAATGTCCGGCAGAAACATAGCATACAAAGGACATAGCCGCTGCAACAACAACAGCGGCAAATGAATGCAATTAAAATATCCCAAAACACAATTACATATAAGTACACCATATACATACAAAGGTAGTGAAAACATGTGTCAATAAACGGACATCATCGAACCATTTGATATACACAATAGATTTATATTCTTAATATGTTCGAGATTTGTTTTCATTGCGTTCTCACATTATACACATTAGTCTACTACGTTACGTTTAATGCTTCCATATTGATTCTTTATCTTAAATGATTCTATTGAAGTGGACTGATAACTTTGAAGTAAACATAATCAAATAACGTGATGTTGGATATGTTGATAAAAGCATTATACCGGGACTGAATTTATTTGTTAAATCATGCACGAACTATATAGACACTAAAAATTCCTTATGCAGGAATTCAATGCAATATTCTATACACTGTACATCTTTCTTTTATATTTTAAAAACACTCTCGCTTATAATGGTATCTTGTGCTTGTAAATTGTATACAATACGTAGGACTGGTTCTCCGTGTTATTTATGGAAAGGCTCCTAGTAAATGTTCGGAGGAAAAACAGAAAATAATAGCCAAATTTGCATAGTTTACTCACAAGGGTAGAAACTGAGGCTGGTTTACTAAAGTAAATATAATATTTGAAAGATTTAAACTATTTCCCATGGCAGATTAAGAATCTTTGAGATCTCGATTTAAGTTTTAGATTATGTCACTTACTCGACTGAAATTCCCACCAGTAAAATAAATGTCATATTTTTAGAAAGTTATATCGTAGCATAATCGAGACTAAAGATTTAGAGGCATCGTGCTGCTTGCTTTTCCTCCCTCATTTGTTTCAGTTTACTTGTTTTCAAAATCTTTTAAAATCAAACGAAGTTTTATTTGATTTGAATTCATTCATTATACTCTAACTGCGAAACAAGTTATCACAACTTACACAAATAACGCTCATAGTATTCCTTTATAGAACCCGTACTCAGAACATGCTGAAAAAGTGTCTTGCTTAGGAACATCAATATATATATTTGATTATTATCATCTTATGCGTTATATGCAGTACTAGATATCAAATTATGCACCAATTGATATGTTAAGAAAATAAATTATATCAAAAATAAGAAAACAGAATATTATGAAAAATGGTAGGTTTCAAAAAATATTACCACAATATTATCAAAACAAACACACATTCAATAACGATATGCAAGAAATGACTATTTTATTCAAAATGTACAAAGCAATCGTAACAATAGATGTCTCAATTTGTTCTTTTGAAATTGTGCAAAAATGTTTTGTTTCTTCTGGTATAAACGGACACATACCCTAGGGTATGCAGTAAAGGATGATCCTTCAATGTAATTGACTAAATTGAATAATGAAAGATAGTGCTTAATTCACAGAAGGGTCATCTATCACGGTTAGCCGGCAGCTTAAGCTTATTTGCGAACGTCTGTGTTTTGTTTTGATGTGAAAATTATATCCGCAATGCAATAAAGTAGCGCATTCTATAGTTTACCAAGCGCCCAGTATGATTTTCGTGTGCAATTTATTTTATATTAATGAATCGACTTTCATTATATATTTGTTTGTTATATAAAGCGTCTCCCGAGGGTCCGATAGACGTGTTGTACATCTACAACGGTAACAAGATGCATTTAAATGGCCGTAGCAAATGAATTTTACAGACAATCAAATCCCTACGTGCGAATAACCATGCATCTATGTGAAATTCAACATTGTATTGTATTTACAATTTATCTATGATTTTGCTACTAAACACTGATATGGTTTTCGTTACTTGTTCCATGTTTCCTTTGATAAGTTATTTTAAAAAATCATACAAATTCTATAAAAAAGAAGAGAAAATAGCAGTATCGAAATGTGCTACAACTAAATGCATTTTTCAACAGTATGTTGTAATCAATTATCTCACGTGTCCTACAAAACAATGTATTCCATCAAATTTATAAATAAAAAATTACTAAAAGTGATAGTAGAGATAGAGAAAATGTAAAAACAGTAAACACTTTGCCAATGTACAATATACTACATGACTTTGATTTACCTTGATATCCTATGAACATAGCAAAACATAGCAGTTATATTTCCTTTTACAGACATTGTCAAAAGATATGATTCTGACGCATAATAGAGCTTTCAGTGATGCATGTGATTTGATTGATGCATATGTATGAACCAAGTGCTATAGAATATACTTTCCTATACATATAATATATTTGTATAAAGCGTGTGGAATACAACATTTGATTGATGTATATGTATGAACGAAATGCTATAGAATATATTGTATTGTACAATGTCATGTATTTGTATAAACCGTATGAAATAGAACATTTGATTGATGTATATGTATGAACCAAGTGCTATAGAATATATTGTATTGAACAATGTCATGTATTTGTATAAACTGTGTGAAGTAGACCATTTGATTGATGTATATGTATGAACCAAGTGCTATAGAATATATTGTATTGAACAATGTCATGTATTTGTATAAACTGTGTGAAGTAGACCATTTGATTGATGTATATGTATGAACCAAATGCTATAGAATATATTGTATTGACAATGTCATGTATTTGAATAAACCGTGTGAAATAGAATATTTAAATTTCTTTTCAAATGACCTGAAAAATAAATGGTAATGTACCATTTTTCAGAGTCAGGTGATAAATATGATTGACTTGATGCTCTGCCAAAACCTCGAATATTATTTTATTTGTACTAGTAATAATCTAGTTATATATTGTAACATATTGTCTTTGAATATGGATAAATGACATACCATTCATTGAAAAATGAATAGCGGGATTGTATTTTTCAATTATGTTATGCTTAACTTTATCACCTGGTAATTAACAAACAATAGACATACATGGCCGCCGTCAGTGACCATCACACCACATAGTCAAATGTGGGAAACTCGTCATGGTAGCAAAACGTTCACGACGAATCGGCTGAGAGACTATACACCTGCCGGACATTCGAAATCATGACCCCTGAATTGACAACCATGACCTTTGTATTGACAGTCAGACGCGTTTCCGACTGCGACAGAGATTGAAATTGCAACTAATGATAAATGAACCAACACCTGCTATTATACCAAATAATTCACGTTCTCTTTGTATAATTATGATCTATATCTGGCAAACATAATATTGACAAGGGCTGTGTGTCTGATCAGATACTCAAATTAACAGAAGAGTTATAAGTGTCCCCTGGCATTTATGTCTTCTGTTTGAACAATCATCAAACAACGCCGTAAACAGCATCACGTGAGACACCGTTTTATAAGATTACCAGTAAACAATCTCTGTCCAATTAACCACCCACTGTATGTACCGATACGTAACAATTAGATAGATAGACAAACACCATTTATACAATTGTGCAAGATTTAATGTAATCACTAACGTTAATTCTCCGACTATCGACTCGGTAGTCAAGATAATCGCACAAATTGCTAGTACTTAGAATTACTGTAGGTAATGTTTAGTCAGTAAAAACACATGGGAAATCCTATGGGGTATAATGATAAGCAGGATTTGTGCCTCGATTTGTACATACAGTTTAATTTGTGTAAGCAGATATATATATTGAGCAGTCACTTGTCTTAAGAACTCACATTTGCTATTTATCATTGCTGCGCTCTCAGAAACAACATAAAGGGAGGTAATTTACCGATTTGTTCCTAACCTTTCAAAAGGTGTGCGAATATAGTGAAACATTATAAACCGTAACAGCTTTTTATTCGGTCGTGTACTCTCTCATCGTTTAAATAGTTAAATAAATATTATTGTATTTGACAAGCCTGTATTCTACATAAAGGGGCAATGTCCTTACAGCCAGACAATAGACTGAATCCAAAACTATTTTGAAGTTTCTGTACAGATTTCGACAAATATATTCAAATCTATAAATAAAATTCTTAATTTGCATTATATTTATACTCTCATAAAATTACTGACTAAACTGTTTCTTCTAATAAAAGAAAAAAAGTTAACAATTATTTAATTAGTTTTCAAATAAAAACAAAATGACATTTTAATTATTTGCATGCAGACACATCTATTTTTTTTTATTGAAGAATATTTGCATTAGACTAGTTAATATGAATTTTAATTGGATTTATAGGATCGAGAATGATGCATTAGTTTTCAGCTAACAAGAGTGCACTAAATACCTAAAAACTCTGATATTTTTTATAATAGCTTCCGGGGCTAATGTCCATTCAGTGCATTTTAGAAATTCAATTTAAACAAAGGAAAGCCATTTGTTGCACAGGTGGCAGTCTTCTCGACAAATTAGACATTGACAGGAAGCATCTTCATAAATTACACTTTCCTGTGAAAACCACTAAACAAAAGTTGACGGACCATTAAGCACCGGCAGAAATTAGAAAGAGATTCTACTTTTAACTGTAACTACTGCACTGATGCTTTTTTGTAAACAAAATGCAATAAATATAAACAAAACATTACGAGTGCAGGCGTTTTGGGTATGCAATTAATCACGTAAGCTCCGAATGTTTGATTGATCAAATAACGAGGAAGAAATAATGAACGTATTATGCAGATGTTTTGAAACTTCACTTTTATACATAGAGTTTATGGAATGTTGTGAGCTGTGAGGCTCGGTCAACTATATATATATTTTTTTCGATAATGAAATATTCTTGTGCTTAATACTCACACCACAGATCACGTGATCAATTTAAGGATCACCTTATTGTCTGTCAAAAGATACATCTTCACACTTTTAGTTCAATAAAATGAATTTTAAGTGATTAAACTATCTCATCCGAATCTTACCATACGCAAATGCAATCTCGTTTAATTATATCAAAATGTTTTTTTCAAGACAAATACAAATTATATAGTGTCCAGAAAAAAAGGCAAGGGAAGCCATACTAAGTTCATGATTGCATAATATGTATCACTGAAGAATGACCTCCCTTGCATGACAGTGCAAGTTTCTTGCGCCCAAGGAATCAGACCTGTGAAATCGGTTCGGCATTATGTTTGTAGAAAATGCAAAACAAATGTAATATTTCTTGAACATTGGAACATTTTCACTGTTTGATCATACTACAACAGTAAAATGATGCATAGTGATATACTGCAAAACAGTGGGCAGATCTGTCAGAATGAATGGGTTTCATCAAATTGTGAAATGTCATCGAAATTGGGGTCAACTACAAGTTTTTTTCTACATATTTGGACCAACAGAAAACTATCTATTGAAACAAGACACTCTAAGAACCACAAGTGTTCAGTGTTCCAGATGTACATTTCCCTACGCGTAAAACAGTGCAACATTAATTTTTGTGTGAGACAAAGGTGCCCGGAAAGAATAAGAATAAAACAACACAATAATTTGGAGTATGCTATTAACACATTTACTTTATAATATACACATTGCATAGAGGTTCTCACGTCACGGATCAAAAGCGTTTTAGATTTGTTCATGCATCAAATCTCTCCGTTTAAAATTCATGGTTTTCATCCATGCGGCCAGGGTTCGATTCCTGGCGCCGGAATATTTTGTGGAGCGCGAAGTCTAGTGGCAGAGCACCGAACCCATGATAGGAGGGTCCTTGAGCAAGACACTTTTTCTGCATATGCTTAGTATTGGTTCTACCTAGGAAGACTTCGAGCGTGATTTGCCTTAGTTGCAAGAACTTGTTTCATAATCGAAGTAAAACAAATAAATTTAGACAAACAATCTGTCACGCATAAATAAGGAATTCATCGCCAAATATTATTCTCTGAAACGTCATATCTAATAAAATAGTACCATGTTTTGCATCTAGCAGTAAACTATATTAAAAAGTACTGTCTGGTATTACATTGGATTATCGTTCTATGACTCTGAAATAATTTTGTCCAAATAGCTGCTTATTAAGACTTTCCAAAAACTAACCTTGAATCTAATTTCCAGTGAATGTCATGATTTGCAATATCAACTGAATTATTTGATACCTTATCAACTGCAATTGCGCCTAAGCATCAGTAAACCAGACTCACCATTCAGCTATTTGATGATACTGCATTAGCATACTTTACTTTGTTAGTATTATTTGATTACGCTTACATTATAGTTTATAACTGTTATTATACAACACAGCATTGCTTTTATCAATTTATTTGTGCACGAATGTTTCTGAAAAGTGTAATATAATTCACGTGTAATGTCCTATTTGCAATGTCCGCATGTCCTTTTTATCATTCATGGCATCTTGTATAAATGATACCATTGAGGCCACTGTATGAAATAACTGTATGAAATGTTTTATGAACGCGAAAGTGCGTGCAATATGTAAAGCCCCAATGTCATATACATGTAAAAGCTGCAAGATGGCTCTGGAGAAGGTTTTATATAATTCAGTTCATGATTCAAATCAGAGAACCTTTTTTTCTAAATTTCTCAGTCATCAATGCGTTGTATTTATCATAATGTTGCATATTACTAAACTGTTGTTGATACATTTAAGTGGCAAACACTATGTTACAAAATGTGTGTTTATATGCAATTTAAATTAAATTCGAGGGAGATGAACTCTATACTAATGTATCTGTGTTAATTCGCTATCAGCAGATGGCCTAGTATAGCGTTGTAATTTGATAGCCTCCTCTTACAAATAGTCCTGCCCTTGCAGTAAACGTTAGGGTTTAAAAGAAAATATAGGATAATCCAATTTAATAGACTATTTATATATAGATATATTTAATTTATTGTTTCTCTGATAAATGTTGATCAAATTATACAACAATTTAAACCATTTGATACCTTATTATAAGATAGTTCACTTATATCTTAGTATATAAGTTATATTGATAACTAACGGGGTAATCGTTTGAAATGTAATTATTGCTAGACTGCCGAAATCGTTATTAGTATTTGAAATATTAAGCGCTTTATTGTATTGAATAGTCTAGGTAATTGAGGTCATATAGTAGTTGATAAGTACAAGATACCTGTAACATGAAACCAAACATAACCGCAACAGCTGCTTAAATTTAAAAATAAATGTATTTCAAATTACAAGGATTGCTTCATTACATTATATTTTATATAATTCATGTAGATGAATGTAACGGGCTATAATATAAGGATATTAAACGTGTTTGAGGTAGACAATTCCATCCCGAAGGCTAACTGTTTAAGCGGGATTGAAGCTGTTCCAATGTGTTTTATATGCAAGAAACATAGTAATTTATGGCTTTATACGATTATTCTGTCCCCAGGGCTAACTTTTTTTGGTGATAACTCGGCAGATCCTCGTTACTATCCATATAGTTATCCTTTGAGATGTAAATTTGCATCAATAATTTCATTTATAAAACATGTACTGGGTAATATCCATTCGGTTATTATAGAATTGCGCTTTAAACATACTTTGGTTTTGTCACTGACCAACCGTCTGCACTTTGAATACTTTAGTGACTACATAATGCTTCCCGCAATGTAAGACGAAGTTATAGAAATGCTAATTAACACTTATGTCCGTTATAGGTACTTTTCTAAGACCAAGACTTCATTACAATGGCATAAAAAGGTTTCGCCATACACACAAACATGCCCTCCAGGCCAAGGCAACAGCCAATTTATCAAATAGCTGTATACTTGATCTAATACAGAGCGGATTAATGGTCCAGTGGTGGAAGATTCGATTCCGCGCTCCTTTAACTTAAATACTAATCCGTCTTTCGGATGAGACTTTTACAAAAATCAAGTTCCGGTGCATCGGTGCTTAACACTTAAAAGAACCAGGGACGCTACAAAAGAGTCTTCTACCTCTCTGCACTGCTATCTATTCTACAATATGCGATGTGGTTTATGAACTCATTTATGCAAAATTTAATTATATGTTAATTCTTAATGAAGCTGTAGTCACGTACATTTCAAACGGAACTCGTTTACAGCCAAGTCTATTAGGTTATTTTGAAGGGCCCTTGATAAAACAGCGTTTATGAAAATATATTTAGGCTGTGTTTATAGTACTAAGTAGGTGGTTTATAACCCGAACATCAAATATGTACCCGCCTATATTTATAGCTATAGAAGTGTTATGTGTCTTGCAATTCTAAGAAGGATGTAAACAACGGCACACAATCTGCATGTTTTAGCAGCGGCATGCAAACACTCTGCATGGGCGTACCATGTGTTTTATGTCAGATGCATGCACATAACAAATAACACACATAACATTCATTTTTGAACTGCACTAATCCCTCTTCACAATTACTGGTTTCGTTTCCTGGGGTACAAATAAATTTGCAATGTTTGTATCATTCCAGAGTTAATTATATACAGGTTGTCGACTGTACGTCTCACATATGTTGTATAATAAGTGCATCAAGCGGTTATCTCTCCTGGTGTTATAGATAACTTAAGTGTGAAGAGATATACTGAATAGGTGGTACTGAGTCATACATGCTATCTGGACCTTGCAAATTCGGGCTTCACGAACATTAAACTGGTATATGTTTTTCATCACGATATGAAAACTCAAAATCGGCTTTTAATCCATAAATGCTACAGATGTATCGCATTTTTTTGTTTGTTATGGAAATAAACAAAACAATAAATGTTCTAGTAAAAGGTCGATAGCTGTCCTTAAAATCAGCTTATAATAGATACGTTTTGGAACTAGTGTCAGCAGTGACTTAACCAGAGATAGTTTGTCAAATGTCTTACAATAACTGTAAGACATTACTATCGATTATTGCAAATAATACATGGACTTTTGTTATATTATAATAACGGGTCTGACTATTTCGTTTAAATTTCCCTTACTGGTAGCTTATTTATATATTATGATTGTTAAGAAATATTTTAACTCTATGTTAACTGATAACATTGTTATGGTCTTTTTTTGATACCCCTGTCTCTTCTGAAATACTTTTATCGAAATATGTGACTCACGCTGAATTAATAAAATTATGCGGTATAAAACAAATAACCCAGTATAATGCGTTTCATTTGAATAACATTATACAGTCAGTCTACCAATTTGACATTCCCTTTCAATTGATAATATTTTTGAAAAAATTATATTTGAAAATAAATCGTTAAGCAAAACTATTTTAAGAAATAAAAGGAGATTCCCACGTGCGGATGTTGTTTTTTAAGTGATATTGCTTTTAGAATACACTTGTATTCATTTAGAAGTTATTAACTTGAGTACATTTAAATGTGCTCAAAGTAAATACAATTAAACAACAAACAAACAAAAATTATCGCCACGTCTTTGATAATTAAATAACATTTTGTTGCGTGATACAATGCAGTTCCATTATAACTTCTAAAATAGGCAAATAATTCTCAATTTCCCTATGCATTAATTTTACAAAATTAATATTAAATGCACTGTTAACATGTTTAAATGAAATGATGTTTTAATTTGAAGAACTGGTCTTACCTTTTTTTCTATGAGTCATATATGTGGAAAAAACGAAACAAAATATTCAAACCTGACCAAAACAAAAAAAAAGAGAATCTTATAAACCTTGCAACAAAATAAAATAAGTTAAACATGTTGTTTTTATGCAAAAGAGTAATCACATTTTAACGTATTTGTAACAGCACTACACTTTTCGCTTTCATATTAAAACCCGTCTTGTGATTGTAAACACGTTAATTTAATAGACTAATCACTGAGGACATCATATGTAAAGCAGTGATATCTTTGTCTTGAACTCTTGACTAAATTATCTGATACAATGGTGTCAAATGAATGTTATAGAATTGACCAAGAATATAAAACAAATAAAGAAAATGTTTAAACTTGATACAAGGATTTTACATACATGTATAATTGAACAATCTTTAAGAAAAACAAACTAAGCTTTCATTGGTTCTTTTTCTATTATACTAATAAAAATTGAAGAAATTATTTTAGCTCATTTTGTTATAGAATTTTGCGACATATGATGCATTTCAATGATTTCAACAAGAGTTGTGCCCCTTCCCTGGATAGAATCGATATTATCGATCTGCATGCATGCTGTGAGTGCTTAAATTTTATATATCATCATGTTGATGTATAAATTCGGATTGTGTATCCTAATTGCATAAAAATCAGGGTCCTCCGTGGCCTAGTGCTTTAAGGCGTCGTCTCAAGATCACTTACTTATCAACGCTAAGGTCAAGTCTTGCAATGTGGAAAGAGTACCAAGACCATGGCGTGTTTCAACATAATTTATTTAACATGGATTGTCTTGCATGTGGAAAGAGTACCAATACCATGGCGTGTTTAAACATCATTTATTTTAACAAGGCTTGTCTTGCAATGTGGAAAGAGTACCAATACCATGGCGTGTTTCAACATCATTTATTTTAACAAGGCTTGTCTTGCAATGTGGAAAGAGTACCAATACCATGGCGTGTTTCAACATCATTTATTTTAACATGGCTTGTCTTGCAATGTGGAAAGAGTACCAAGACCATGGCGTGTTTCAACATCATTTATTTAACATGGATTATCTTGCACTGTGGAAAGAGCACCAAGCCAATACCTTGTTCAACAACACCATACATAGACGTAATCGATGTTTCAAATAGACCATAGTCATTGTCAAAATCCCAAACATTTATGCAGCATATTTTAAGAACGTTACGAATTCGACCATGCTTCATACATACAATGTAATCATAAAGCAGAGTTCAATACTTTGGTTAAGGCAGCAACAACGTCTCACACAACAATAAATGTTGTACTGTTCTACATATAAATACATGCACTTTTGGAACACTGGATACATTACCAATTGTTCTGAAAGTGCCTTGTTATTATAGATAGTCCTCTGTTGGGCCAATTATGCAGACAAAAACATGATGGTTGATGGCTGCTTTTTCACAATTTCGATGGTTTGATGGCATCCTTTCATTTTTGACAATTCTGCCCATTTGTTGTAGTGTATCACTACGCATCTTTCAACTGTTATAGCTTCATCAAACAGTTCCCAATGCATTCAAACTTGGCAGAAATCATGAAAATGTTCCAATGTCCCCATATGCACAAAGAAACAAGAAATGTTATGCATTTCTATACAATAATTGCTCAACCGCTTTACACAGCTCTAATTTCTTGGGCGTAAGAATATTGCTACCGTCATATAAGGGAGGTAATTTTTAAGTCATACCGTGAAGTCCTATTGTAACACCTTGACAATACTGTTAACTCGTAAACAATTAGATATAAATTGGACGTATATAGGTATTTGAGCAGTTACAATAACGGTATCCGTTATGTAAAACACCTTAAATTCTCACTTTATTTCGCGATTTTTTTCTAATTTGCCCTATTTTAAATTTTTTCGCTTAATGTTGATTTCGCGACGTTCGAAAAGGGAAACAGGACATACATATTTTATTCTGATATCTTCGTGTGATTTATAAGTGACATGCTATGGAATGTACTGATTGGCCTTTTGACTCTATTTTGATAAGATTGATAAAATAACTATTCATATTAGATTTTTTTATACTCTTTAGCTATTACACTATTCATAAACAATGTTTCAAAACATGAATTGATTTTCTTGATCTGAAGGTCGTGTTTTGTGTTTATCGAAAGTAAAGTAATGGTGTCTGGTTCGTAAACAAATACGTAATATAAGTATGAGACAACGTTTTATGACAATTTGAGAATTATTACCGCGTATTATAGGATTATTCTCTTGGCCTGAACATAGCAATGAAAAGTAAATCCCGAGGGATAAGTGGTTTTACAGTAACGATCGCGAGATTCTGTCGAGTTATCACCAAAACACAGTTATACCGAGGGACAGACTAAACCAAAAAATAAGCATAGAGTGATTCTGTTTCTTGCATACCGAACACATTGAAAATATAAATTTAACATAATAGACAGTTTCAACGTCATGGTGCGAACATTTTATTTCAACCTAAGCATGAGACAGAAATAAACATGCGATTAACCGGCTGATGGTATGCAGTATACAGAATGCAATTCAAAGGAACCATGGTAGTAATTCGTAGTAAATGACAGTTTTAAGACCATGATATCTGGTAAAGTCATGTTGGCTTTTATGGTATGATGTTCTAGTCAATCACGACTTTATGACCTAGTGTTATACCGTGTTTTACGTTTGTGGCAGTGTTCGCCAGTTGTTTCCGATAACAATGGTACTCTCTAAAATTGTCGGGCTGAAATTCTCACTGCGCAGTCGATTTTTTTTGTTGTTTTATATTAAATAAAGTTTAGAACTTCTATGGTAAAAATCAATATTCCACTCACTATTAGAATGTTTTTAAAAGTAATGTTTTCATAGCAGGAATTCATCCCCACAATATAATGCACAATAAGTTGTAGGTTGACCGACTTGCTCCTTTTAAAAAGGGTGCGGTGACACACTAAGAGGTTGTTGTTTTTTTTAAAAAAACAAAACAAAACAAGAATGCTCATCTGTTAACTGTGTTTGAGACGTAAATATACACAAAGGTCAGTGTATGCATAAAAAAAATAGTATTTCCATTATAGATTGTAAATGAAATTACTTTTATATCCAATTACATTCAATGCAATGGTTTATATTTGTTCTCATTTAGTTTTTCAACTATTATTTTTTGGTTCTATTAAAGCTTAAGTATTTCAAAATTAAGATGTTAACATAAACCAAAAAGAGCTTTTTGAATGTTATAACTTATTTTCTCTGTAAATACACCGGTTAAGCAGAAGGGATATAAAAAAAAACATTGTGGTATGTATATCCTGAATGGTATTTAACGTCATTTTAAACACATTTCTATATGGCATATCCAGTTTTATTGGTTGACGAAGACATCGGAATAAATCCGAGTAGAACCACCGTCCTTCCGCAAGTACATGTAACATGCAAACTTTCTCATATATAATTTTTGGAGCAAGCAATACTCGAACCTTCGACCTTAGCGGTAATATGTAATTGATCTTCAGACGGCGTATTAGACTACTTGATTGCGGATACCTTGTTTTTTAGGCAATTTGGATACTTTAACCGAACGTATATAACGACATGGTGCAATTATGAAATTTAAGTACCGAAGCTTCCGATTCTATTTCGGGAAGGGGCATAACTCTGCTAATACTTCAAAGGCATCACATGTCGCAAATATGTTTTGATATAAAACAAAATCAGCTAAAACAATTTCTCCAGTTTTTATAAATATTATAGAACCAAATCAAAGAAATCTCAATGTGAATTTCTTTAATAGTGTTCACCCATATATAATATTCATGTATCAGTTTTGTAAATGTTCTTAATTTGTAATATATAATAAATTCTTAGTTGATTCTAGAAGGATATTTAGAAAACATCGTGTCAGATCAAGTACTTGTTCAAAAAGTAGAAAACACAGGTATCTTCTACATGTATATACGGGTCACGACACGACAGTGACAACTACAAAATTGTATCAAACATGTTGAAATGTGATTACTCTTTTGCAAAGATAACATCAGGGAAATAACATGTTAAATTTAACTTATTTCGAATCAAAGCTTATAAGTCTCTGTTCTCAGCATTTCATATAAAATGCATCAATGCATTTAATGTTTATAAAATCAATGCATGGGGAATTTGACAATTGTTTGCCTATTGATGATATCATATGTAACTGCATTGTATCACGTAGCAAAATGTTATTTTATTATCAAAGAAGATGAGGCGATAATTTGAGTGTCTCTGTCGTATTTACTTCGAGCACTTTTTAATGTGCTTTAAGTAATAACGTCTGATTGACTAAAATTGTATTCTACAAAGCAATATCACTTAAAAAAACAAAATTCCATATTGTTAAAATCGCCTTTAATTTCATAAACAGTCTGCTAAAAGGTTAATTTTCAAATGCAGTTTAAAAACAAATACACGTATTAGCAATTTAATGTGAATATCAAATTGGTAGATTGTCTGCATAGCGTTATACAAATGAAATGCATTTTACTGCCTTATTAATGTCATTCCGCATAATTTTACTAATTCAGCATGAGTCACATATTTAGATAGAAGTATTCCAAAGGACCAAACTGACAATCGCCTTTATGCATATTTACAGAGGTATCCAAAACGACCATTAAAATGTTATAAGTTAACATAGAGATGATATCTTCTAAACAATAATAATATACATGTACGCTACCAGTAGGAAATATTTAAACGAAATAGCCCTACCCGTTTTCAAGATGTCTATTTTAAGAATAGGGATTTCGTTTCAAGTTAACAACTCCAATTTAAATATCATTTTTTTGTTCACATTAATTCGATTTGACATTCGGATTATATTTATTAATCTGATAATGGGATATTTTTTATTCATTTGAATAAATATTTTATTTTTTAAGACATTTATAGCGTTTTTACGTTTTTACATTTAAACTTCCTTTGAATATTATCCACTGTTCTAACACGTCAGTAAATCATGTTTCAACCTCCTAGTTGCGTACTTGGTATCAAAATTCAAAGCGATCAGCCCAATATAATAAATGTTTGGATTTTGAAAGTAAATGAATTTCAATCAATAAAATATTGACTCAAATTCCCATGGTATGTAAACGTCTTACTTAACACAGCTCAATTTAGCACAATTCATAATATAATTTATATCTTTATACAACATATAAATAAATTAAACATGCAAAAACATATACAACGTACATAGCCTTTCCAAAATAGAATTACAAAAGACTATGGCTATAAAATTAATTAACATGAAATATATACATCTATCACAGATTATACATACTTTATATTAGAATAAGACGGATAGTATATAGCGTTATACACTGTAAAGATTGAGAGACCGGCACTAATCTTGACATTAGGTCTTAAAGTGTGAGACCGCGGCGTGGTCTAGTAGTAGAGCGTCCGCCTCGCATGCGGAAGGTCGTGGGTTCAATCTCCGACCGGGTCATACCAAAGACTTTAAAAATGGTACTAGAAGCTTCTTCGCTTGACGCTCAGCATTTAGAGGAAAGTTCTAGGTCTGGTCGGCCCGGTGTCAGTATAATGTGACTGGGTGGGTTATCATACCATGTCTCTGCGGCATGATACTCCAGT
Source organism: Panopea generosa (assembly GCA_029582155.1). Lineage (NCBI taxonomy): Eukaryota > Metazoa > Mollusca > Bivalvia > Adapedonta > Hiatellidae > Panopea > Panopea generosa. Next base: position 16,131,624 of record CM055907.1, on the reverse strand, counting down.
GTGACAGCGCTTAGAATACTGTCTCACGTAGACACCGTCGCGATATGACTGAAAAATTGTTGAAAGCGACGCTAAACACCATACAACATCTTAAAGTGTGTTACACCAGCTTGTTAATTCGTGACAGGAAAAATAAAATCAAATGCATCAATTTATAGTCAAAAGCATTTTAAAAAAATATTTTAAAAAGATCAGTTATCACCACATAATGTAAGTAAGTATATCTTGATTGCTTAACTACTCATGAACGTGTAGTCTTGTCACTAAGTACTGTCGAAAACGACAATAAGAGCACTGGCTGTACACATAACATATACTATGTCAATCATTTCGCCAAACATCTATAATAAATAGTGTTGATGTCTAAAGAAGCAATACCGTATCCATGTACACATCAGATAAGACCCGTGTAAAGTCAATGAGATGTTATTTTTGATAAAGGTTCTTAATAAAAAAGAAAGATTTATAAAGTATAATTATATGTCGATAGCAACTACGTGGGCAGTCCATATTACTTAAATCAAGTTTGTACCCGTTTTTATTTATCGCTGTAGACATAGCATGTGTCTTGTTTTTTTGGATTGTAAACCATGCTACATTAGCTGCATACCTTGGCAAAAGCATGCAAAACGTCTGCATGGAATTACCATGACATTGTGTTTTATGCCCGGCACATAACAACATAACATAAATAGCATACATTTGTAAACGGTACTAATCCCCGTTTCTGAATTACCAGTTTTCTTTTATAAGTGTAAATCACTCCGCTGTTTTCAGTATGTATCATTCCAGAATTAATTAGATTCATTTTATTGGCTGTATCTCTCGCAAACAATGCAAATAAGAGAGCGTGCGTCGCGCACTTATCTTCCCTTATGCTATAAATAGACTAAATGACTCAATAAGCAATTACGGTATCACATGTATCTAATCCCGGTGTCAATCACAACTTAAATTTTTGAATTGATATAACTTTATTCACATCGATCATCTTGCGCATGTTATCCTTTACCAATAAGTACAGGTTTGTTATGACTTCAGTGCACTCATTTAATGTGCAACGAGCTCACGTCATCATTTGGAGAAAATGACAATTTTGAGTTGAGGAAAACCTCAGCTTGTGATCTTTAGTGAAACTAGATCCTGGACCAGGCGGTGAAATGATGGTTGGAAAAACATTATACTCGATGCGTTTAGTTGTTGATTAGAGATTAATGTGAGTGTAGCTAGCTGGTAGAAGATTGTCCTTAGGTTTTACATCTGAAACGTACTCGATATTAGATAATATGCATATAGGATCTTACTTGAGCGTTCATGTATTATTGATATATTAAACGAGTTTGCAAACTTGTATACAGTGAGGCTTAACCGAGCATTATATCAGTTTTGCAAATAAGTATGATACAGCTAACAACAAAGGAGAAAGAATAAAATAAAAAAGTAAAAAATATGCTTGTTTAACATATATCTTAGGAAAATGGTATATTTGCCATGATTTATTTAACAAACAGTTACTATAGAAACGGACAAAATCAGTCATATTAGTTTATGTTAGTGATCGTCTCAAAATAACGTCATTGCACCATATCAATTTGATGTCATCTATAGTATATGGTTTGCCGGAAAGCAGTTCGGCATTTTACGTAAAAGAACCGTGTTATACGGAAAACACCGAATGAGTCATATGTTTATAACATTGACATATATGTACCGTATATTATGTGAAAAAGTAGCTTTGGATATGAAACAAATGTTGATTAAATAAGGCAACATGATTTAAACTCAATAATGAAGTGAGTGATAAATACTCGTGTTTAAAATTCGTCAATCTTAGATTTTGTAATTACATTGAAACATTTGAACTTCTTTGTTGTTATTGTTGTTGTTGTTGTTTTTTTTTTTTTTTTTTTTTATTTTTGAAAGTTCATCATTATGCAAAACTTTGCAGACTCCTCATACATCAAACGATTCTAACAGTAATGTAGCACTTTGAAATGTGTTCGAAGCAAATTCAGTTAACAGAAAAACATACAAAAACTAGTGAGTCATTTTCTTTGTTAATTAAATAACATTTTGTTACGTGAGACAATACAGAAGTGGTGCAATTTGCCTAACAGGGTGATAATGTTTTTTTTAAAATCCTGAAACAATGATTTTATAAACATTAGAATCAGGTTTGATTGTTGAATGGAATGTTCCCGAATTCAATGAGGAAGGTTTCTTCCTTTAAGTTTTATTAATCCAGTTACTTGGGAAAATAAGAGAATAATCAAAACTGACAAATAAGAAAAAAATACGCTTTGCTATGACATGAATAACATGCTATTTCTCTCTATGAAATCTTTCAACATTTGTAGCCGAAACATTTAATTTGTGACTGTCCTATTAAAAAATAGGATCGTGTTACGAATACAACGTCTCACACCACTATTACATTTCCCATAGGGCTTCATTTTAACATTAATGTTCAGAACACAATGTGAAAAAACAAAGTCTGCAGGATATTCCTGGTCTCAAATTATACAATGGTTCAAGATATGCAATTATAAAGGGGAAAAGCACACCTTGACCAGGTTCTGTTTTTGTAATTCAAAATTTTTGTGAGACCTATCAATTTCCAGAGTAATCATATGTAAACTATTCGCCCCCGATGCGGTTCGAACTAAACATTCTGAATGGCACAGAATTGCCCAAAAATCTGGTATCAGCATACAATTTTCAGTGGTGATTTATAAAATACCGACCATTTAACATATGGTAGGAAAAATATATCATTTCAATACAAAGGCCTAAAAAATGAAGAAAAAAAAATAACTAAATTTTTATTTCTACCTTCTCCATATGTAGGTCCGGAGTACTCAAGAGAGATAATAATTGTGTGAACCCACCACATTTAATTCAATTTATTCATTTACCGAAATATAACTGCAGAAAGAGCAGTGCTGTCTGTGTCAAGTAATGTCTAATTTAGTACTTAATATTAATACTAAACATACAAACATATGTATGAATACTTGTAATATGTGTTATAGAGTTGACCAAATATATATTGAAAATAAAAATATTTAGTAGAAATAACAATTTGAATATTCCAGATTTGTAATAGATCTACATGTTTGATTTAGTAGACATATCTAAAGGCAGATATATAAGTATATAACTTAGTATAATATTTATAATAATTAAATCCCGATTTATTGGATTGTATATGTTATAAGAAGAAGCTGTTGAAACAATTTTAATTTTACAATTGATTTCAGGCGAATTTCCATTCGATTCATTATCGGTATTTTATTTTAATTAATAAAAAAAACCCGTAAAAATCCATTAGATGCACAGGTGGCAGAGTCTTTCAAGAGATCATCCAATGACAGGCATCGTCTATACAAATCGCACGCTGCGTGAGAGCAACCAAATAAAATCTGACGGAACATTAACCACTGCAGGAAGTAGTTTTGCATTTAATTGTAATTCTGCAACCAGTCTTTATTTATAAACAAAATGCAGTTATTATAAACATAACGTTATTAGTAAAGGCGTCTGGTTCTGTAATTAATCAGCTAAAGTCTTAAACACTAACTGATCAAATCAACGCGGGGGAATAACATTGCATAACAGAGATGCGAGCGTTGAATTATAAATTATAGTTCTGTAAATGTGATGTTTATGAATATTGAGCGAAATAATGGCCGACAAGTAAGACATTATCCAATTTAAAAAACAAGTTCAAACAGTGCAGTGACGGTATTGTCAATAATATTTGAATAGCTACAAACAAAATAATTTGATTCAACCAAAAGCGCGGTCCGTTCGCCTCTTACTAATACAAGAACTGCCGGAGGATTGCACGCTCGAACCCTACAAAGATGATCTCAGAATTATTTTCAGTGAATGAATGCAATCAGACAGTAAGACGATGCGTGGTTTTATGATATACTAAGATAATGTTTATTGTAATGGAATTGGCATACATTTATTTATCATGTTATAAATATATACAGTTTAAAAAAAAACAACATATCGCACTCGACACATTGTGCCTTTAGCTCGTGAGGTTAATCAAGAAACTAATGATGTACAGAATCGTACTATATGTTTAAGTATAAAAATTGAAGACAAGATTATTGTACGATTCCCTGAAGTCACAAGTACTTAAGCTGAAGAACCATAGCGTAGCTTTTATTTACAGAACTAAAATAAAAAAAACAAAAAAAAACGAGTTCGTTTTTAGGGGGTCTGGGTTGAGGCGTGTGGTTTCAGACAGGGAAGTTTAAGAAAGCGCCTTTTAATGCAAAACAAACTTAAGTTTAAAAAGTTCACAAATATAAACAGGAGGTAAGGGTTATCAGGCAGGAACGTTGTAAAAAAGGTGGAGTATTTCACTTAATATGAAAACGAAATGGTGGGATCCCAGTTGTCTGAATGAGTGATAGTGATTGTAATGATTAACATATGGGAAGTACTGAGATATGGACATGCCTAAAATATGTTGATCCCTTTAATCAGTTATATAGTAGTTAACACACCAATGAAGATTCATTGATGCTTGGATAGTTGTTACAGATACATAAGCATGTCAAACAAACAACGAATGTTCTTAGTAATTAAATTGTTATAATTTTGCCTTAATTCAAATTAAAGTTATTCCACTTGGCACCCCGAGTTACCCTTAGTAGTGAAAACCCACAAGAAGTTTCAATGTTGTAGAGATAGTAGATAGTGGGTAGTGAAAAAGATGCCGAAAAATTAAATTTTCAAAAATTTATAAATACAAATATTTGTCAAATAAAACCGTTCTACATGGCCCCAATGAGTCCCCTTAACACTTTCATGAAGTGCTATTGATGTATTGATATGATATGAGCGTTACCAAAATTTTAAACAAATAATGATATGCCAATACTGACACCGGAGCCAGGGCAAGTATAGTAGCGGCCGTTTTTTAATAATAAAAATAGCTAACAATTTCGCATGTCTGAACTTAACATTGACAGAACGTCCTAGCAAACATAACACATACCACGAAAAAAAACAACAACTGAATACTCCTCAAAATAATCTTCAATGCATATTGAATTTCAGCATGTTACACAATTACAGTAAACACATATTAGATATGTTATAGAGGAAACACAAGACTGAAACCAATGCAAACAAAAATGGGGCGTATTATAAAGTTGCCATTATACGGACACACGGAATGCTACTTAAAGTAATTCCACTCAACCACACCGACATAATTTATCTAATGGAACGCGATTATCTTATATCTGACAAAATCCCTTCATAGAATGTTTGTGTTTTTTATCACCGTGGACATATTCGTGTATTTATAAACTGAAGGATAACACAATTTATATAAATCACTAAATTCCTTCTGCTATAAAAAGACCATCGTCTACAGTTTGATATAATTAAATGCAATTTGTTTCCATTTAATGGTTGCGAGACTCGCCAGTACGCCTCCTCGAACATAAAATTTTCTACAAGATCTTTAATCCAATAGCCGCTAATTGAAACCCTGTCAAGAAAAAAAAACACACGTTTAGTCTTATTCACGCTTAAAACCAATATTTGCAAAGTTTACGGCTTTTATCATACTTAACGTCTTTCATTAAGACCCTCAGAAAGTCCACTATAGAACTGTACATCATACTTTGTAACATCAGTTGTTGATATTATATTTCAAAAATGAATAGGAAAATACAATATTTAAGGCTATTTCTTAGAATGGATATATCAATGAGATGCATTGCTTTCTCTGTCTTGTTTAATGTTTTTTAATAACTTGTTTACTAAATTATTACACATAACTAAGTTATTAACGCTTTTTCTTAGTCGTCTCATTTTCTTATTGTTACGTTTGGTTTCGTCTTGCTTTTTTGTTATAAAGCTGAGTATTTATAACAAACAGAGAAATAATAGTGTTATTTTACTTAACATATGATCCCATGCAAATATCAAATTACCCTGCGGTTGCTGTGTGAGGTATAAGTCTGTAGAACAGATCCAATTCTCTCGAATAGCAATATTGAGGAAGCCATATTTGAATACGTTGATTGGTCAGTTGCTTCAAAAGAAAGTTTGAATGACGTCACAGTTAAGCAAGCGTTCAATTGTTTTGAATTGTTGGACAAAGATATATATTTTTTTTATTTTTCATCGATTAATATACTTGAATCGGGAGATATCACGTCCTTGGATAGACTAGTAGGGTACAATCATAAGATTGATTGCCGGATTAATTGATTGAATATAAGCATATTTTTACGCATCTGAGGGCTAAAAGACGGCCATTTTACCTTACTGTTCTTACCTGGGATCATGGAGAATCAACCGGTACTCAAGCAGACCCATCTTTGAAAGTAACTAATAACTTCCCCACTCGACCCAGCGGTGAGAGAAATATGACAATGAGAGGAAATGTCATATATCCATAATAACGGAGAATGTAGGGTGGCAGGGATTGAAATTCACGTTCCTTGGGGTGTTATATATATGTTATAATAACTACAGATTTAATTTTATACTAATCCTCTTATTGACGTTTTATCATTTTTATATTTTACATAGTTTTACATAAAAACGCGTATAACACGCTTCTAAATTAGGCAAATTACATTTTGTGAAAGAGCTCAACAAGAAAACAAACAACCATATTACGTTCATAAACACACTTTTAACTCATACCTATTGCACCGTTGTTATCAAGTGTACTATCTACCACAGTTACATACCTGAATTATAGTCCATTACATCTTATTGCATGTTTTACAATCTTTACAGATGGATTTGTAATTAGAAATCGGAGCACATCATATATATATAAATGTTCTTGCATACCGAACACACACAAACACACACAACGTACATTTGCTATTCTAACATGTTGAACTATTTATTTTTCATCCCAAGGCCAAGAAAGAAGTTACTAACGTACTGAGTGTGACGTCATCGTTATTTATAAAACAAAAAAGTATAATTATTGATTGTCCTTGATATGCAAGAAACAAAATATTCAGATTCCTTTTTATCTGTTCGGAATCAACCGTCCTCGTCTCACATCACTTTAAGATTTCTCATAGGACTCCATTATATCATTTATGTCCGAAACACTGTGAAACAAAACACTATATTTGTAGCATGTGTCGGAGCTCAAAACTCACTGGTTCAAGATATGCATATATATTCGAAAAAAAGCATACCTTGATCCGTTGATTTTTTTTAATTCAATGGTTTTGTGATACCTATTATTTGCAAGAGTAATTATATGTCAACTATTCGTCCATAATGCATAATGAAGTGACACAAAATTGCCCAGATATCTGGTATCAGCATTTAATATTCATTGTTGATTTCTTAAACACTGCATATTTAACACACGGTAAGAAACTGCAATTAAAAGGCCTAAAGAAAAAGAAAATGTTTTATTTCTACCTCCTTCATATGTAAGTCCGGAGTACTCAAGGGAGATAATGGTGGTGTGTCTTTCTCTTTTACCGAACATTTCACAGAACCTCATTATCGTCAGAACAGTTATCCTGTGGGATTTAATTGTGCGTCCGCTACTCCGGCAAATGAAATATTTCGACAATACGTGATAATCTATCTTTTATTGTCATATATTCCCGTTTCATGCAGATTGTTTTCGTAGTATTGACTGAGTGTCTGTACTTTTAATGTTGTAGTGTCTACAAAAGCTTCACCCAAAGTATGAAGTTCTAGCAATGTTCATTAACGGTTTTGTCTACAATATATAATTGTCAATAACGTAAGGCATCCTTATATTTCATATGGAAAACCTTGGTTACTATACAAAAACAAAAACGACCTTCTGATCAATTTTTTATAGTATGTTTTTGTTTGTTTGTTTTAATTATGAATTTATATTATCAAATATCACATATAATATCTGTGTTCGTGCATATTAATTTTGCTGTCTTTTTGCATATAACTTGCATTTGTTTTATAGATTAACAAAGGTATTATGTTGCCCATATGCTAATAAACTTTACATATGAAGCTTAGAAATATAATGTTTAGTGACCTATGATACGAGTTTCCATCATTCAAACTGCATCATTTATATGGACATGTTCATATCTTTGTGCTCATAAATCCCCGTGTATAACTAGGCTTTCTCAGAACATGATATCTTTCGAATCACGTTTATTAACCCCATATGAAAAACAAGGAATTCTATACCTGTCCCACAATTCACACTAATTGGACGCTTCCTAAACTTTGACGTCGTCCAAACTTTCAGTTGAAGCAACTGACCAATCAACGTGCTCAAAAGTTTCCCAACACTTCTATTTAACGGACCCAATCGAATCGAGAGAGCTGGGTCTGTTCTACAGATTAGTGTACGACAATAAATATGACTGTTTCATAAATTGCACAGCAAAACACAGTATATGACATTTATTAAGATTTCTAATATGTTGATCTCATAAAGTCTGAGTGTAATGGAAGGTTGGTAAAACGTTAGTACACGCAAACCAGTATCCAAATTGTAAGCGCACAATTTGCAGATACACTGTTAATTTTTTAAAAAAAATAAATAAAGGTGGTAGCTCCTGTGGTCGCTTCTATGTTAGTGTCAAGCTTCGATTTCTTTCATGAAAAACGGTGTTATTAGAATGACCGATTGTGCGCAAACGTTTCAATCGGTTTTAAGTATGTGTATTCTTTATATTTTTGATGCGCAATTTCTCGAAACACATTAAGTAATAGACATGTTCTAGTAGCATGAACTGTCAGTAGCGAAAGTAGAGGAAATGCTTTAAATGAATCGGTGCAAACAGTAAATAGGTAGCTTCCACTGATAAAAGTATAGGCCTTGGTCCAGACAAGAAATTTAACCCATGATTTATGCGCAGTTGCCATGCAAATTTAACATAAATAAATAAAGATAGCACGTTTTTTTAATAATTGGCGTTAATAACGATCGGGACGCTAGAACAGTGCATAAACTGGCGTCGGTTTGACACGTCGGTCACGGCTTTGATATATGTGACATACACGATCTCTTAGCTTTTCAAATATATAATAACCAAAGCAGTTTCCAACCAGGCAATAACCTTGAGAAAGAATAGGTTAGCGGTACTTTTACTTGCAATGTCTTGGTTTAGTATGTGACGAACCAGAGCAGTTTCTAACCAGGCAATAACCTTGAGAAAGAATAGGTTAGCGGTACTTTTACTTGCGATGTCTTGATTTAGTAAGTGACAACAGTGGGGAGAGGATGGAGGAGTGCGTGTTGTTTGGTTGGGTTAACCCCGTTAACCATGTCACTGATCGTTCTAAGGCATTTAAATATTTTAACACATCTGTGGTTGTGTACTTTAATCCAAAGCGATTAAAAATGTTAACAATTAGGAGCTGGATGCCATAGCAAAAGCATGCAAACACATTTCATTATCATGTGTTTTATGCTAGACACATAACATAAACGCACATAAATAACATGCATTTGCAAACGGTACTAATCCCAATTGTCAAGTTTAAATAATCCCACAGGTTTCAACATGTATTATTCCAGAATTATTAAGCATATTGGCTCTGTTATCGATTAAGACACAAAAGTCGTACAGTTGTCGACCCTATTTTTTAAAAATACTTAATGGGAAGTGATACGTCCGATAAAGTCTGTCGCTCTAAAACGTTCTGGCAAAATAATTATTATTAAAATATAAACAAAAGTTTAAAAAACAATTTTGTCCAAAATGCATATATTTTTCTAAACTTAAAAACAAATGTTATTAATCGATTAAAGATTCATCTATGTTGTTTCAACATCAAACTTAAGCTTAAAAAATATTTGTAAAACGCCCAGTACCATCTTCCAATTTCCAAACACATATATTTGTTTATTGTGTGTGAAAAAAATCGGGAAAACTATTTTAAAATTCTTTAAATATTATATGTAAAATCCAATTGTTTTCAAACTGCATATTTGTTGACCAAACAATCGATTTATTACCCTACAAAAGAAAACTACTATCAAATTGGGTAAGATATTTCAACAATCTTTAAAATATTATTTACTAAGACTTTTTTAATGCTAAGTTAATTTGCCATGGTTCAGAAAACTGTTTTCAATAACCTCATTTCCGGGTATATCCATAGAACAGTTTGAATTTACGTCCAATACAATGTATATAGGACACGAAATTTAACTTATTTCCGGAGTATGTGTAACTTATGAGAATCTGTTTACAGTTTGATCACTAAAATTATGCTCTAATCTGTTCTGTTCTATAACAATACCACTCGATAACAGAATAATTAAAAGAGAAGTAAGATGCAAATATATTGGCTATAAGGTGAATGAAAAATAAACGAAGTTGTTTAACTCATATCATTTCTTAAGTTCAAACAAGTTTTGAAAGAAATTTGAACTTTAATTGTTTCATTAACACTGTTACCTGTTTTAAATTAAATTCAGATTTAAATCAAAGTGCAAAACTTCCATTGTTGAAAAGAAAATTTTAAAAATGTAAACTTTTTTAGGTTTTAACTAAAAATGTCTTCGCTTCGAAATAAATACATGCTAATTTGTTTATAAATTGCTAGTTATAGTACATTAAAATAGCTTCAATCAGAAACAATCCATCGCCAAACATTCAGAAATTACTGAGTCATCTTCTTTGTTAATCAATAATATTTTGTAACATGAGAAAATGCAGATCCAGCACAAGTCCTAAAACAGACTGATAATGTGAATTTCAAAACTTCGCAATAATGATCTTATAAAATTCGGGAGGATTGTTGAGTATTCAGATAAAGTGTTGAATCAAGGGAGCGAAAGAGAGAAATTGACACTGTCTCCGATTTTCGCAAAAAAAGTATGGTATACCGGATTACACAGAACTGTTTTTTTTGCGCGGGTGAAAACATGCAGCCAATTTGTCGTGCTGCAAATTGATATTTCGTCTGCTACAGGACTGGTGTTATCTCTATCGGATATTTCCGGAATGTTACGAATGGGTTTCGCCGTAGCAATTGTAGCTGATCGACATCTTCCGTGTCATGTTTCTTTACTTTGTTTACCTAGGTTATAAATTGAATTCGCTTAATATTATTTATACATACATATATATATATATATATATATTTATGTGTGTGTGTGTGTGTGTGTGTGTGTGTGTGTGTGTGTGTGTGTGGGTGGGTGGGTGTGTGTGTGGAGATAATTAAGTTGAGATCACAACAATCCCAAACATCGGAGAGTCCGTTGTTGTGATTTCATTATATCCCTTTATGAAACAAATACATATGATTTCACTGTATTTGCATGATCCAACGAGTTTTTATGTTTGTCCTTTATATAGCATGTGAGTAGACATGAATCCTTAATTAGATCATACCCTGATAAAGCTATTATGTCATGTATGTACATTGTCAGTCCAGTCCAGATTTGTTGCATGTTCAACCATAGTATATAAGCTATGATAGACACCAAATACATTGGTTTGGTAGATGCCATTATATTGTGTCTATGGTTTGCATTGTATCTAGGCGCGCTCGCCGTAGTCTGGTCTGTACATTAATGTCCGGTTGTTCACATATAACTGTCTCTCCCTCGCTCTATATATATATGTATCATACATGAATGAGCAAATGAAAAGATCTCAAAAAATAGGAAATTCCGTTGTTGTGATTTCAATTATCTCCCTTTTATAGTATACAAGAAGAGATGAACTATGTTTCAGACACCTTACTCTCAAATTTTCCTTTATCCATATATCTTGCACTGAACTATAATTTATTCTTCTACATGTACGCCGGGAACATCGGAGATATCACGAATGTAATTCGCCACTTCATCAGAGTAGCTGACCGACATTTTCCATGTCGTTTTTCGTTATTTTACTCTTAGTTATATGGGATGAATGACAGGTCACATACGTTGTCTGAAAGAAAGAGAAAATATATTTTTTTCAGAAAATTCATCGCGTGTGTTTTCGAGCCATTAAGTCTAAATCACCTCACTAAATCGCGCTTTTGACAGTATATTACATTTTATTACAAGATAATTTTAAAATAATCTTTTTTCGTCAACCTTAACTTTGATCTGTGTGTCTGCCATTTTCAATTTAAATGTTTAAATAATTGAATATGCTTTCCTTTGAAAATGGATTCAAATCCCTAGACTGACACCATAAACTTACATCTTGCGGCGGTGATCCGCATGAAGCATCATACTGGACTATGCTTAAATGTTTTTAAGCAGCATTTCAACGGAAGATGATTTAGAAATAAAATAAACATTTTGGAGTAAGTGGTTACTTTTTTGAAAGAGAAACCATCTGCACGACAATACACTTTTCTTATAGTTGCAGAAAAAAGTAATAGCATAATGTGTGTATGAAGTCAGATGAAATAATTAAGAGGTTAATACATGACAGCGCCTTGTTATGTCGTGTATTAATGATACACATGTCCGGTTGCACCGCTCAAAGGGATTAATCAGGTTTTCATTCACCGGCGGTTTACTCGCTACCAGGCACTCGTCATCCTTTTAACAACCTATATTACACGCGCTTCTAAACTATGTGTACACATACTAAATCTAAATCTAAAATGAGAGAAACATTATATAAAAAACAAATTCATTTTTTAGAAAAAAAAATACGTCATTGACGCGTCTTGAACACACGGTGTTCAGATTGGTAAAATGTGATATGATGTGCACTTTAACTAATCGACCTACTGCACCATTCTGACGTTCACGTTGTATTTAATTTGCTTTTCATTGTTAATATGTTGGTCGCTTAGCTGTTGCTACCCTTGATTTGTTAACATTAGAAACAGAAAGGAAATAATAAACTATAATAATGTACGCAAACAGTTACCACATCAGCGATTTTTTTTTAACGAAGAACACATATTTCTTACCCGTGAACAAATATACCGACATGGCCTGCCTGCCTGCCTGTCTGCCTGTCTGCCTGTCTGTCTGTCTGTCTATCTGTCTGTCTGTCTGTCTATATTTTTCTATATTTATCTCTCTTATTATAAGTACCTAATTTAGAGGTATTCGATATTCGAGTTAAATCGAACACTGTTTATGCCTCAAAAGAAAACAAAATGTGTCACTTTCTCATTTCTCTATGCCTTATCGGTCTGTGGTACTTCCATAGATCAAACAGGGTAAAATCTTACTTTACAATTGTCAAAATATTCTACGTCGAACTAAATACTGGCCTTTTTGTTAAGCTTAAGAAAATATAGCAATCCAGGTTTCCTGCAGTTGTTTCTAATGTGGTGACAGGTGTTTTACTATTACCGATTGTACAATATGTCACTTTCAGGTCTAGAAGGAAATAGACGTAACGGAAAAACATATTGTTTCGTAATTCAATCGTGGAATCATCAGTCAATTCTTAATATTATCATGTTACGTAATCACCTAGAAAAATGAAAGAAAATGATCTGTCTGGGATGTGTGTGGTTCAACAAGCTTAAAGCACTACTGTCTTTGCACACACAAATTGTTTTTTTTGTAGAAAAAGGTCCTCTCTCATTTCAACTGAATTAATGCTTGCTATTTGATCACGTAACTGCGTATTTATTCTTAGTCTAAGACAAAGTTGTGATAGTTTTAGGGCTTGTGTATCTGTAACACAGGGGTTGTTGAACGCGTGTTCTAGTAGTAGATCGGACCAAATGATCGGAACTTTTTCCTTCAGCAAGCCACTTTATTTGCATAAACTTAGTACAAGTTCTAACACGTGTATTGTGATAGTTTGAAGTTAAAAGATCTTGTTAAATATGAAAAAAAAAATAAATAAAATAAAACAATTAAAAGAGCTGGCAATACATAGTCGTAAGAAGCAAATGAACAGTTTTCTACACTTTGTATGAATAGTATTCATATCTATATTTAAAACACTGTTGTTGTTGTTGTTGTTGTTGTAGTTGTTGTATGGTGTTAAGCGTCGCTTTCAACAATTTTTCAGTCATATCGCGACGGCGTCTACTTGAGACAGTATTCTAAGCGCTGTCACACTGGAGTATCATGCCGCAGACATATGGTATGATACCCCACCCAGTCACATTATACATGCACCGGGCCGACCAGACCTAGAACTCTCCTCTAAATGCTGAGCGTCAAGCAAGGAAGCTTATAGTACCATTTTCAAAGTCTTTGGTATGCCCCGGTCGGGGATTGAACCCACGACCTTCCGTATGCGAGGCGGACGCTCTGCCACTAGACCACGCCGAGGTATATTTAAAACAAGACAATATATAAGATAAAATAAGTTTGATATATATATATATGGAATATCTTAGCGGTACGGGTCTGAATATATTAAATATGAGCAAACTTAATAAACATTTTGCCGAATAAAATAATCATTGTCAAACAATCATATCTATTTCAAATCTAAATTGAAATTCTGTTTTGCCGCTATAACTGTAAGAAGGCTCGATGACGATGGCCCATTTTGTAAAGGTTAATCCACATGGGAAAAGCAAATAAAAATATAAAGTATGATTAAAATGATCACATTAAAGTTATATAAAGGTAACAATTAACACAGAAAGATTAATGACAAATTAGTTTTGCCTCAGCGGTTATATTTCTCGAAGATGCTCCTGCATAAATAACCATAATTTATTTCTATTTCGCCATTTCTCTCCAAATATTTCAATACTAATTACAAGGTTTGTTCACTTGCAAGGATAGACACCAATACGCCGACTGTTTTGCACCGTTTTATGGCGGGTGGCTTAATATACAATGATTAATTAATTTATTCTTACGCGTCTTGAAGCCGCGTTCGTGTCAAAATACAAATATACAATTTCAGGCAATAGCGTGCGTTCGTTAGAAAATGCTTGGTTAGTTGCCTTTGCATTTTCACTAATGGCTCTGCAATGCTAGTGGCATTGTCACGCAAGTCCCTACGGTGATCTACTTTTTTGTTCACAAATTCGTATGTAATCTGTCTCACAGACGACTTTCGTCAAATTTACTTAAAGTTCGATAAGTCATATCGTCAGTTTTATTTATTACATTATAATTATCTCATCGTTATTGTCTGTACGAATGTGAAAAATTATAAAATATTAACTATGTTAATGCTTATTGTATGTATGTATGTATGTATGTATGTATGTATGTATGTATGTATGTATGTATGTATGTATGTATGTATGTATGTATGTATGTATGTATGTATGTATGTATGTATGTATGTATGTATGTATGTATGTATGTATCTATGTATGTATGTATGTATGTATGTATGTATGTATGTATGTATGTATGTATGTATGTATGTATGTATGTATGTATGTATGTATGTATGTATGTATGTATGTATGTATGTAGGTATGTATGCATGTAAGTATGTATGTATATTCGATACATAACAACATAATTGGGAAGAAAGCTATTTCTAGCTTGACTTTTTTTCTGAATATCTTGTAATATAATTTGTGTATACACAAACGTAACCTCATTTGAACTTAAACTAGATAGAAGGACAGACACATGTACCTGTTGGTTCGTCCGGGTCCGATTAATTCAGTCGACTTTCAATCCAGTGGTGTTGAGTTCAAATCCCTACCCTGTAACAGTCTCCGTGATGATTGATATACGACATTGTGTCTCATTATAATTCGCCCCTCATCGCTGATTCAAGTTGGAAAGATATCAGTTACATGCGGAGATGGGATGTGCTTGAGTACTAGTTAACCTTTTAGGATCCCAGGAAAGAGTGGCTAGGTTAACTGATCGTCTGTAAGCCATCGATGGCATAAATATGACACTAAAGATTCAATTAATCAATAAAATATACTTAAGCTTGATAGAGGTACAGGTGTATGTACATGTTGCTTCGTTTGAACAAATGTATATAAACTAGATAGAGGAGAAGGTTACCATACCAATGGCGCCTCTTTTGTACTTAAACTACATCGTTGTACACGTTAATGTTGTATCGCTGATTATTAAACTAGATAGCGGGACAGTTTTACATAAACATCGCTTCGCTTGTACTTAAAACATATATACGCACGAACGTTGCCTCGTTTGTACTTAAACTGAATATATGTACAGGTGCACATAAACGTTTCCTCGTTTGTACTTGAACTACATATGTGTACAGGTGCACATAAACGTTGCCTCGTTTGTACTTGAACTACATATATGTACAAGTGCACATAAACGTTGCCTCGTTTGTATTTGAAATACATATATGTACAGGTGCACATAAACGTTACCTCGTTTGTACTTGAACTACATATATGTACAAGTGCACATAAACGTTGTCTCGTTTGTATTTGAACTACATATATGTACAGGTAAACATAAACGTTGCCTCGTCTGTCCTTAATATAGACAGTGGGACATGTACACGTAAACGTTCCCTATTTTGTACTTTAATTAACTACCGGAAAACGTCGCTTCGTTTACACTTTTATAATATTCATATGCATATATACGGTATAGCATTTAGAGGTCCTCGTAAATATATCTTATTAAATACTGTAACCAGGAGCCAAGATGACGTAAACATTTACGTCGTATCGCATGTATTTTATCCACAGGTGCGCGTAAATATCACCTCGTGTAATCTCTCAGTTGGAAGTCATATTATCAATGACCCTCTTTTTTTGTATTTGCGGTACCTGTCCTAGATTGACGATAATTATTTATGTTTATATTTGTTTTTCTTGGCTCTGAAATACAAGTAATTCATTCTGTATGGTATTTCATTTTTATACTGTTTAAATTATCGATGATTCAAGGTGCTCTTTTGGTTTCAATAATCATACGATAGTGCAAAACGATTTTCGAATGATTTCAATCAAATGCTTTTATCTGTAAAAACGTTTTAAATTTGTAATAACACTAAATTCGATAAAATTTATATTATCCACTATCTTTTAATTTCCCTTGCACCTCTTTAAATATAATCAGTCCAAGGCAGATAATCTGTACCCAACAAAACAATATTTGACCAATATCTAATATATATTTGACTGTTTACTAATCATAAATAATTGTAATCCGCTAATGTAACTGAAATGCAATTTAAACAGTCACGGCCACGTGAACGCTTCCATTACAAATGACACTGATATTGCAATACTGTTAAAACTTCTACATGGAACAGACATATTTCTGAAACAGAGTTCGGTTTTGTAATACTACTCATATAACGATTTGATAGCAAGCGGCTCCAAATACTTTAACTTAACTTATATTAGATGTGCGTGGTACGTGAAGTAATTATACCCCTTATCGTTTATCGAAGAACTCGCGACATCCATATTCAGGGAGCATGCTCGGCATATGATCAAACGGTCTCTCTCTCTCTCTCTCTCTAATAACAAATGACCAATTATAAGGAAAACAAAAGTATTACCAGACGGTTCAGCATCAGCTGCTTCTAAGATCACGGTACAGAATTGTTTTATCGTCTAATCTAGCTTAGAAAGTCACCGACTTAGCAAATACAAATAATTTCTTGGAAGACGAACGAGCTACGGCTTCAGATAAACTAGTGAAAATCAAGCGTATCGGAAGATATTTCTTCTAGTTATTTATATAAGCCAAAAATATAGATTTCTACTTTCCGCTATCGCTAGGCGAATCTCTACTGTAGGAACTATGCCGGAAAAGTTGGAATAAGTGTTTTAACATGTACAGAGTTGTTATTGTGTGTTTGTTGCTGTTCTTCGTTAGAGTACGTGCTTGTGAAAGCACGTGTGCGGAAACTTCAAACAGAAGAGAGAAGGTATAATTTGGATATATAGGAAATGGAAATGTCTTAATACCTATAGTGCTATGAAGGGAATTGGCGATAATTCTGAATCAAAAGTGGAAGTAATAATGTGCGATAATGGATTTACCATTTTTAAATTAAGGATCATAGTGATTGATTAAAGGTTCTGAGGCAGATGAGTTTGTGTTTATTTCTCTCATTTATTTGTTTCAATTTCTTTTTGCCAATTTATAATGTGAAACTGTGTTTATAACATTATTATACAAACCAGTGATTGCTTTTATTGCTTAACTTTTTTATAACTAGTGTTTTGTAATTAAGAATTTTATTAACACGTATATAGTGTTTTAATTAAAACTATACGAATTCTTAAATTTTCATCTTCGTTTCAGTTAACAAAACGAAGTATATTAATAAAAAGAAACAATTGTCACCTTATCATGTAAACGATATTTACCTGTTAAGAAACTGGTATAATCCGCGTTTTCATATATACACAAACTATCACAATGTGCATTTAGTTATAGGCACTTATCAAAACGACAGCACTAGGGTGCCTGCCAATGCTTCCCCGTGCTTTGCCAATTTATACTATAAAAACACACGCATATATATATATAGACGTATTGTGGTAGAGTTAACTTATTTGATGTCCGTGGCAGAACGCAGTTAAAAAAACGGATTGTTTTTATGGTTAATAAAATATAAACTAGGCAAATAATTTGATAATTTATCATTTACTTTCTCTTAGTATAGGAACGAAGTGTTAGATGATAAAAAAAGTGAGTGAGAGGGAAGATAAAAATCGACATGATTAACAAAATGGTCATTGACCAGAAAGGAGAAAATCTGTATATCCAGTGTTATTATTTCTTCGCCATACTACAGTAGGTGATAGCGGAATATAACAACAGTGGTATGTCTGTAACATACGTATGAACTACTAGATTGGATTTACGTGTAGATATTTGACTTTGACTGTTCAGTTTATGATCCAATAAAGCATAAGATCCTACTGTTCGTTGTTCACAATAAATGCTCTATCTTTTAATGAAGTTATTTCGGTTTACTGTCGGCGTAGTTATATAAGAGTGTTTTTTATTCGATTTTATTGGCTGCATAACATGAAATAGTCGTGAAAGGTATGCATGCATTTTGCATAATAATTCACGTTTTTCATCCATATTTAAATATAAAATTGATTTGCCATTGCATAAGATCATCGATGTTAGAATAACATTTATTGTGTTTTGAGAGAGGAGTTAATGGCAAATGCCAACATTGTGTCATCAATCACTAATCTTTGATAAAAAGTACAAAGCAACACAAGTGTTATATATTTTCTTGCTATTTTTGTACATACATAACCATCACAACACAGCATGCTAAATGCATGTAAGTCAATATAAAACTAACAGGGATTTAATGCAGTTTCATCGTAGTCGTCGTTAGGATACAAACATTGAAAAATAATGATATAAAATTCAACGGCCAAACTGCGAACAACTTCAGGAAGACTGTATATTAAAATAGCCGGGAAAATTGTGGTTTTAGTAAATAATCCCAACTTCTTGTAACATTCGCTGATGTCCCTATACTAAATCATGGCAAATATGGATTACAGATATTTGTTTTTCATTATTCTGCTTTTGAACAAACTCATTCTAGGTCAATACAATAATATTATGCCTTCAAGTAGTAAAATGAATAAGAATTCGGTTGGTGACGGTAAACCGCTCCATGACGGTATATACATAAGAGGATTAAAGGTCACGTTCAGTGCGGATACAAATTTAAGAAATGTTGAGGAATACAGAGGCATTCAATACGCTGTCCTACGAATGAGTCAACGTCACGTGTTGAGGTTTTTTAGTAACAAAGGGGCCGGAAGGCCGACAGAAAAGAACATATACGCTACCAATCATAAACCGGTTTGCCCGCAAAAGTTCTTGGAAGATATAGACCTAGGAGTATCGCATACCTCAATCGAGAAAAATCTCTTAGAAAAGTTGAAGGAATTGGCATCATTTACACGTAACCAGTCTGAAGAATGCTTGTGGCTGAACGTTTTTGTTCCAAACAAAGGTGAGACCATAATCATATATATATTATAAATTGTTATGCTTCTGACATAATTATTTGATATACGTGTTTATGTATGTATATTTGTATTTTATTCAGTGGATATCCAGCTTTTCTAGTATACTATACATAAAACCCTATATCGTATACGAGCACATATTTTTTACAATGTTTGTGTTTTCTGTATAGCTAAACAATATATCTAAATTGCTTAATTGCCGTTTTCAAAACAAGAGTATCAACAAAATGTGTATACAATGTCGCATATTAGTATAATCATAATTTAGATGTTACGTTTTCTGATTTGTATTCGTCTATCTATTTATAATCGTGCCTTAAAACAAGAAAAGTTACATGTACGTACGTATTTTTTAACAACAAACGGTGGGAATTGTATTATAAATCATTCAGTTAGATTCTCAGAATATGAAATAAATGTTGTGTATATATACATGCACGAGAAACAGGAAAGAGTAAAACGTGCAAATTTTTCCGCAACAATTCCTAATAGGTTTTCATTTGAATTTACATTTTTCAAATTAGCACTATAAAAAATTACCAAACTGTAATCGTAAATGTTCTTTCTATGACATCTCTCTCTCTCTCTCTCAAATAACGATACTCACACAAATGGTGTTTTATATATATCTGCGGTATAAGTTTAAGATGTGTGATGTTATGTTTTAAAGTAGTTGAAATCTGAACATACATGTACATGTAATAATTATAAATAAAACGTATCCGTACATTACTTCGGGACAATTGACACAGATCATGCGTACTAAGTCAAAAAATCTGGGGCCGGTTTCAAACTAAGATTGCCCTCAGTCGAACAGATTGATAACATAACTGTAACACATGTCACATTTGATGACAACATAGATTAAAAGTCATCACCAATCTTTTCTCATTGCTAGTGGAAATCATACAGGATGATGTCATAGAAATGAAAATATAGCATTTTTATGAAATGTGAGTTGAAAAAAACCTCAAGTGAGGTGTTCAGTGAAAATAAGACCTATACATGTAAACATAACAAAAATCGTCTTTTGTAAACATGCTTTCAACTATATTACGTGACGAAATGGCTTATCAAATTATCAACTTCTCTTATGTTATTTTATGGTTTAATACACATATTATGTATCGCGCACTACCGCAAGTGTGACAAAATATAAAAATTACAAGTATTTCTATATCTGTATTATAATACACCGTATAAGAATATGCATATTTATATCTCTATATAACACAGTTACAAAAATACCTTAAACTTCAAAGATTGATGCTCAGTTTCTCTGACAAAACAGTCAAAACTTGACTGACACTTAGTTTAAACTTATTTATTTTAGTATGGTTGTGAAACAAGTTCTTACAACTTATACAAATC
This sequence comes from Panopea generosa, assembly GCA_029582155.1. Lineage (NCBI taxonomy): Eukaryota > Metazoa > Mollusca > Bivalvia > Adapedonta > Hiatellidae > Panopea > Panopea generosa. The sequence continues at coordinate 16,110,408 of CM055907.1, read as the reverse complement.
ATGTTCGAAGTCTTCCTGGTTTTAACCAGTACTAAGCATATGCGGAAACGTGTCTTGCTAAAAGACACCGCATTTAGCCGCTCATAGGACCTAACACATGACCGTTTAGATTATTCTGTACGAAAATTTATACTACTGCAATGAAACCCTGGTTAAAAAGTTTTATTGAGTCAGGACGACATAGCATAAGCAAATCAGTATGTCAAGGTGATATCATTATATTATATATAAATAAATAAATATGGAAATCATATGAGCCAACTGGCACAACTCAAACCAATTCAAAATGATGGTCTATACAATAAAAGTGATAAACGTTTAGTCGATCAAAGAATCGGAAATATATCCATAAATATCCAATATAACTTTATGCCGCAGCAATGGATCTAATCGTATACGATTTGTATGATTTCCTTTAAATTACAGAACATTGAGAGCAAGCCAATTTGGTATGGTTGCTTATTCAATTTTGTCTTGGGGAATGTGTGTTATTTTTAGATTGTTTTTGAGTCGACTCAGTATAATGTTTATTCTGTCAAAATAAAGATAGAGATTTTCATTTGGCATAACAACTCCAATGATTAAATGAATTATGGTTCCATTAACACAGAGAATATATCCATTACTGCTTTGTAGAATTGTCTGACAGACGTGTTTGTTTTGACACTATAAAATTCACTCCCGATGCTTTTGGACAAGCAATGGTTGTTTGATGCCATTATGACGAGATAAGCAGTGGTTATGAGATATAAGCAGCTGTAACTGGAGTTGCATGTCATTTTGAAGATATAAACAGTTGTCATGAGATATAGCAGCTGTAACTGGATTTGCATATCATAATGCCGAGCTAAACAGTGGTTATGAGATATAATCATCTGTAACCGGAGTAATATATCATAATGACGATATAAACAGTGGTCATGATATATAGGCAGCTGTAACTGAAGTTACCTGTCATAATAACGAGATAAACAGTGGTCATGAGATATTAACAGCTGTAACTGGAGTTGCTTGTCATAATAACGAGCTAAACAGAGGTCATGAAATATTAACAGCTGTAACTGGAGTTGCTTGTCATAATAACGAGCTAAACAGTGGTCATGAAATATTAACAGCTGTAACTGGAGTTGCTTGTCATAATAACGAGCTAAATAGTGGTCATGAAATATTAGCAGCTAAATAGTGGTCATGAAATATTAGCAGCTGTATTAGGAGTTGCTTGTCATAATGACGAGCTTAGCAGTGGTCATGAGATATAAGCAGCTGTAACTGAAGATCCGTGTCAAAATAACGAGCTAAACAGTGGTCATGAGATATCAGCTTCTGTAACAGGAGTTGCTTGTCATAATGACGAGCTAAACAGTGGTCATGAGATATAGCAGCTGTAACTGAAGTTCCATGTCATAATGACGAGCTAAGCAGTGGTCATGAGATATCAACTTCTGTAACAGGAGTTGCTTGTCATAATGACGAGCTAAACAGTGGTCATGAGATATAGCAGCTGTAACTGAAGTTCCATGTCATAATGACGAGCTAAACAGTGGTCGTGAGATATCAGCTGCTGTAACTGGGTTTGCTTGTCATAATGTCGAGCTAAACAGTGGTCATGAGATATCAGCTTCTGTAACAGGAGTTGCTTGTCATAATGACGAGCTAAACAGTGGTCATGAGATATAAGCAGCTGTAACTGAAGTTCCATGTCATAATGACGAGCTAAACAGTGGTTATGAGATATCAGCTTCTGTAACAGGAGTTGCTTGTCATAATGACGAGCTAAACAGTGGTCATGAGATATAGCAGATGTAACTGAAGTTCCATGTCATAATAACGAGCTAAACAGTGGTCGTGAGACATCAGCTGCTGTAACTGGGTTTGCTTGTCATAATGACGAGCTAAACAGTGGTCATGAGATATAAGCAGTTGTAACTGAAGTTCCATGTCATATTAACGTGCTAAACAGTGGTCATGAAATATTAGCAGCTGTAACAGGAGTTGCTTGTCATAATAACGAGCTAAACAGTGGTCATGAGATATAAGCAGCTGTAACTGAAGTTCCATGTCAAAATAACGAGCTAAACAGTGGTCATGAGATATCAGCTTCTGTAACAGGAGTTGCTTGTCATAATGACGAGCTAAACAGTGGTCATGAGATATAGCAGCTGTAACTGAAGTTCCATGTCATAATAACGAGCTAAACAGTTGTTGTGAGATATCAGCTGCTGTAACTGGGTTTGCTTGTCATAATGACGAGCTAAACAGTGGTCGTGAGATATCAGCTGCTGTAACTGGGTTTGCTTGTCATAATAACGAGCTAAACAGTGGTCGTGAGATATCAGCTGCTGTAACTGGGTTTGCTTGTCATAATAACGAGCTAAACAGTGGTCATGAGATATTAACAGCTGTAACTGGAGTTGCTTGTCATAATAACGAGCTAAACAGTGGTCATGAAATATTAGCAGCTGTAACTGAAGTTTCATGTCATAATAACGAGCTAAACAGTGGTCATGAGATATAAGCAGCTGTAACTTGAGTTGCTTGTCATAATGACGAGCTAAACAGTGGTTATGAGATATAAGCATCTGTAACCGGAGTAACATATCATAATGACGAGATAAAGAGTGGTCGTGAGAAATAGACAACTGTAACTGAAGATCCATGTCATAATGACGAGATAAACAGTGGCCATGAGATATCAGCTGCTGTCAATGGAGTTATATGTCATAATGACGAGCTAAACAGTGGTTATGAGATATAAGCATCTGTAACCGGAGTTGCATGTCATGATGACGAGATAAACAGTGGTCATGAGATATCAGCTACTGTACTGAAGTTCCATGTCATTATGCCGAGATAAACAGTGGTCATGAGATATCAGCTGCTGTAAAGATATATTGCTGTGTTTTGATATTTCGATATTAATAATATCAGCCACTATTAGGTTATTTAGACAAAGGGAAGAAGCAGAACCGGTTTCTGCAGGACATACTGGAAATATGTGTAGTAGGTGGAGCGTGTGGTCAAGTGGTAGTGCCTCGAACCCAGGATCTGAGGGTCCAAGGTTTGGCACTTCTCCACCGATATGTGCGGTGTTATTGAGAGAGACATTTATTTTTCCACCCAAGCTTAGTACTGTTTCTATCTAGGAAGACCTCGAATGTGATTTGTAATAACTTGATCTACACTCGTTATAAAATAAACAGGTTTCAACTAAATTTATTCAAACTTAAGTTTGTTTTAGCTACCATTGTGTAAATATTCAATTGAAACAAATCAGCAGTTGTTATAAAACATAAAGATATACTACCTGTCGTTACCAGCATCATGTTCAAGGTAAGATGGGATGATTGGGGTATCGGTAGTTCTAACTGCCAGTTATAGGCCAGTGTTGGCTCGATACGCTTGGCGATTAATATATATCACCTGCAGTTATGTTTCTAATTGGCAAGTTGTAAGATAGTCACTGTTTATCTACGAGTCCAGTTGTTGAAACAGGCATTGGTTTTAGAAGATAAATTACGCAGATAATGTTGGCTTAGGTTTAATAAAAGGCAAACGCATCTATTATCAGGACTTGGTGTTTTACTGGCTGTTTTATAGGACATATTGACAAAGTTGAAAGTGTGTGTACATAATATAGTTGTAATTTAAGTATTTAACCTAATTGCTATAGAGTTTAAAGAAAGAAGATGGCGTCTAGTAATGATGTATATTCGAATACATGTATATAATAAAACGTCATTGCATGTCCGAATTATTATCCAATAATATTCATTTAATTAATCAATTAATCAATTAGTTCCTTGAACACATATTATTTATATAATTTACAATATCGTGCCGGGATTTCACTTTCTCATATTCAGCTATGAGTCGTCTGTGATATATTGACATAGGTGTAATTTAATAAACGTGTATTGGTTGATTATGACAACAAAGGCAATGTCTTTGCAAACGATGTCTAAGCGTTTAACAAAACTAGACAAAATGTAAATAAAACAGCATACTTGTGTTAATGTCTGAATTATACATCTAATGGACCACATAGCATATACGTACACTTTAGTATAAACCGTTATTGTATATTACATTTGTTTGGCAGGACTTTGCATGAACATAATATTATTGATAAATTCTACTTGTTTACTTTATGTTTATTGTTTAATTCATGCATTTACTGAACGTGTCCACGCTAATTAGTTTATATTTTAGTGTCTATATTCAAATTTGAAATGTTTACAATATTATGAAAAATTATAATGCTTTTTAGAAAATACATTGTTTGTCAATTATTTAACAGAAATTAAAGTAGAAAGTAATGGAATCAATGTTATGTTAAATATGACAGCATGTTAATATCATATAAATATTTAAATATGCTAATACAATGCTTATATAATGCAAAGATAACTGATTAATGCTATATCTATCAATAAGAATTCATTTCAGGTTATCATTAGTAAAAAATAAGTCAATATCAAAAATTATGTAATGCAATATATTCAAGAGTTTCGTAGAAGGTTAGTCCGATAATGTTTTTCGGTGCTGAGATTAAACACAGGCTGTAGCAGTCCTTAAACGGATTGGTTTTTCACTGCAACTTCTTGCGATTCTCTTCCATTCATTCCTACATCCAGATGAATTATTTGTCAACCAATGTATATAACTTTTGAAACTAATCTCAGTTCAGTCATTTCGCTGTGAAAAAAACTTTAATTAGTTATACACTTCCCTCATCCGCACGTCTTATTGATTTGTGTATGGAATGATGTTTGGCTACAAATTGTATTTTGAAGTGTTTAGTGTTGTGGTACGGCCAAAGAATGAACAGCAATGAAACGATCGAGTGCATTTTTTCTAGTAGATTTGCTTTATCCGTATTGTTAGGTTTATTGTTTTACCAGTAAAAATCATAAAACATGGTACGGTAAAAACAGGAACTAATTTTGTATTAATGTTAAGATTTGATTTGTGTGCCTCATAACCTTTACTAGGATGATACATATTATAATAATATTGAATATGACATCGATAATGATAAGGATGATGATGTACCATCATTTTATGGTTTATAATTTCATAGCATAAATCTCAATAAAAATAGTATATTTGATTATGCGAAGTTCATGCTGAACCTTTTTCAGTAAATGTGTAGAATAAAAACTTTTATTAACTGCCGTGAAACAAGTAAAATCTATGTACATGTGCACATGCAAGAAACACATTTTAAAATTCACACACATATAATCTTATTTCGTCCCGTTAAAACAATAAGGTACTTAATGTATATGAAATAATATGGCACTTTGTCCCTTTTTGCATCAATAAGGCGAATATTGATACATTTATTATTGAGTTTAGGAAATGTTCCGAAATGCCAATAACCTACGCGTTGGTGGGGGTATACTTGTGTATGATCTGGATGTTATTAATGCTAATCGTAAAGGGGATATATAAAAGTAACGATACATATAGCCAAACGGATTCAAAAAAATAAAATGTGTTGATAATTTTGATGTATCAGTTGCGAGAATAAATAATTTTATTTGGTGATTTGAACAGAAACAAATGAAGGGAACTCCCGTATCTAAAGTTTGGAGTAAAGTAAAAATAGAACAAAATAAAAGAATATATGATTTCATCAAGGTTATCGGAGGTCACTGTGATATATGTGCATTGTCTTTTTTATATTCTTCTTATATGTAATCATTATTTACTCGATCGGTTTCAACACGTTTTTTTTTTGCAAGTTATTAGACGGAATCTGCTTGACTACTATTAACCAACGACTGGATGCATATAATGAGGGAACGTTCTTAAGATGTAGTAAAGTCAATTTTAGGACAGACATTATACTGACATCAGCCCTAACACTCGGAACACCTTGGCTATTACTACGTAATAACCTCGGAAATAATACGGGGGCCGCCATATTGCTGTGACCCGGCCTTTCTGCCGAGTACCAGACTAACACATGGCCGGACTACATTCAAAATGGAGACTATCAACCTGAAAACGTGCTCATTATGTTTACTAAAGAATAGAGACATGTATAATGTTATTGGCAGTAAAAGCTTTGAAATAAAGCCTGCACGTCGAAAAGTCAGCCATTTTTGTTTACGATAATAACGGGAAGTAACTTGCCGGGGCAAATTACCAATTGGTGTATTCCTACAACTATTTACGAGGTCTAATACCGAAGGATGACGATATTTGCCGAATATGTACGATTGCAGCCCTAAAATACCTAGAATTATTCTCTAAATGCTGAGCGCGAAGCGAGGAATTTTCTAGTGTCATGTTCAAGTCTATGGTATGACCCGGCCGAAGATCAAATCCACGACCTTCCGCATTCAAAGCTGACCATTTACCTAGACCAAACCTGCGGTATACGTTTTCAGCAGTAAGCATTAAAACACATGAATATAAAATAATTCGTTCACTTCCCATTATCGTTATAAATATGTTATCTTTAATGACAGTTTCATATAACAATTTTGCATAACTTCAACAGAGAGATCGCAATGTGCACTAATGTTTAAGTAGCAATCAAAACGACAACACTGGGGGTTCTTGGTTTTGCCAATTATACACTTAATACTGGTAGGTAAAAATATAATAAATTTCCTATTAGAACATTTTTTTGGGTGCTACAACTGAAGGTGTTTAATAAACACTATAACTATGGAATATTTCTATTTATGCATTAAAGTTGGCATATAATTTGAAAATACCCATTAACTTTCACTAAATAAAACAAACGCTAACATTTTGTAGAACGTGCGAGAAAAGTAAAACAGAAATTATGAAGAAAATGGCCGATGACTAGACACGGTGGAATCGACAAATTTAGTCTTACTTCTTCTTATTTCTGTAGCAATACCCTTTGAGATACAGAACAATGATGTAAAGTTCATTTATGATTACTGTAGAGTGCAAGAATGTTCAGATTATATTACAACAGTATTTTAATCTGTAATGGCCATTGACCTTTCACCGCTGATTGTGTCTTTCAAAACTCTGACGGTTTGCTTAATTGAACCTTTTATCACGGGGTTCGGCAGTTTAGGGAAAGTTCATCTTGTCAGATTAGGGTTACTATTTTCGAGCATATTTTTTTTTTCACTTCACAACATTTTATGTCTATTTATAAATATTATCTTTATTAGTTGTTTCTGTTTTATTCGAATTATTTTTCTTTTATAAATGTTTTATTTGGCAAAGCGTCTTCGATAAAAGATACATGTTTATACCTACCTTGAATAACGTAACGTGATAACATTTAAGTATCGGAAATTGCATACATTGAACTATGATTTTCTCTTGAGGGAGGTCTGTTTCTAATGTTGTAGCCTTGTCCATTTGCACTATATATAAATATAATTGTTTTGATATTATTCGTGTGTACATCAATATATACAATAACATATAGTTAAACTAAACCGCTGATATCCGGGGCATACCGAGCACTGAGTGTTGTTTTTGGTAAGTCAACTGTTCAGACATGGAATAAGACAATTGACTCTATTGTTCTACCGTCTCGTTTAAATAACAATATATAAATATGTATCGTCAATATATAATCTAGACACTCGATATCATGGTGTTAGTTGCGTTTTAGAGAAAATTGAAAGCTAAAACAGATACTTAATTTTTATTTTTGTTTAGTCTAACACAAATCGTCGAAAGAGAATGTCACAGTGCAAAAATGTTGCGGTTGATGTATCTGCATGCAAAACAGCATATACTATAATTTACGCCTTTAAATAGGAAAGAAAGGTATTTTGTTTTAAATTAAGTTATTACATGAATGATAAGCCAATACAAATCTTGTTGTTTTTAAATTCAATCTAAAATTGCATAACTTTAAAACACAAATTTAACTTATTAACTAATATTGCAGTCGATCCGATATAACTGATAGAAGATCTGGGATAAAAATATATTCAATATTAAGTATAGTATATGCAAATATTGAAATTGAAAATTAACAAGGACTGATTCCAGTATTTACAAACTCCTCGGTGAGGTTTAATATTGAATAACAATTCAACGATAATTATAAGTGTTGGCTATAATCGTGATACGAATTTCTTCATTAAACAGCCTAATTAACTGCGTCGTAGTCACTAGGTAACCTCCCACCGTAGTTTATTACATAAACGAAACGTCCGTTAAGAAACATCGTACGTGTACCAGTGTTTCAAATTTCAATATTTTATCCAGACCTTGTTTTTATGGTTCAGTTCACGCATATTATGCTTGCGCGGGACTGTTTTCTTAGACCTAGACAGAGATGAATCGTAGAGGAGAGAGGTACTCGATGAACTGTTTATGGGTCAGTTCACGCATATAATGCTTACGCCGGACTATTTTCTAAGACTTGGACAGAGATGAATAGTGTAGGAGAAAAGTACTCGATATACTGTTTATGGGTCAGTTCACTCATATTATGCTTACGCGGGACTATTTTCTTAGACCTAGACAGAGATAAATGGCAGAGGAGAGAAGTACTGGATATACTGTTTACGATTATCACAATATAAACTCGTATGTTATTTATCAATCAGCAACTCTCTTACTTTCTCTTATGGCTTAATCAACGTACAGCATATCGTATGCTATATGTACTATAATGGAAATTAAGAACACATCTTTGTTTAGTGTTTCATATATAACATAAAAAAGATATACATGCTGCCAACAAACATATTCCGTACAGAGATGTATAAAACTTAACCAAGACTAGTCTTAGATGTGTGTATGACATGTGTTTGTAACTCTGTACTGACGCAAAGATAAGACTTAGTATGTAACTCTGTACTGTCGCCAAGATAAGATTTAGTATGTAATTCTGTACTGACGCCAAGATAAGACTTAGTATGTAACTCTGTACTCAAGCCAAGATAAGACTTAGTATGTAACTCTGTACTCAAGCCAATATAAGACTTAGTATGTAACTCTGTACTCAAGCCAAGATAAGACTTAGTATGTAACTCTGTACTGACGCTAAGTTAAGATGTAGCATTAAGAAAGGTCAACGTAGATTGAACATACAGTATGTCAATGTTTCATCCATACATGCAAACATATACTAACCATTTAGGCGCATTTCTATATGGCATGTTAAACGTTGTAATATAAAATATTTTCATATTTGTATTCAATCTAAAAACTATGGCTTTTTTATATCAATGACAAATTTGTATTCTATATTAGCTCATTCGTATTTGATATTGTTCTATTTATATTGTATATTGTTTTATTTGCATTTTGTATTCTTATTTGTATTTAGTAATTATTCCTGATTAACAATTTACAATGTATACTGTTTCATTGGTATTCTATATGTTTCATTTGTTTGTATGTGATAGCTGTTGATTTGTATGGTAATTTTTTGATTTACATAATTTAAGGTTATTTAATGGTGATTTGTACAATATGGGAAGATATTATACTCGTACGAGAACAATATATTCCCATATTATATACAACACCGTAAAATGATATTTTTTATTCTATACCTCAATCTGAAAAAAATTAATCAAACAAGTAGTAAAGAAAAATCAAGTAAATAAACCGTGAGCGTGAGTTCAAAGCGGTGGACGAAAGAAGTTACAGTGACAGATATTGGGATTTTCTCAACGTCATCGTCATACCGAACATTTTGCCGGTTGTTTATTTTCATCGTTGAAATTTTTTCTACTACAGGTAAATTTATTTCCCTTTTTAGTCTCCATCTTGAATTTGTAACAGTACAATATCAAAGTTATTGGATACAATAAACATTTACATATTGTACGGCCACGTGGTAACATCTGCGGTAGGTGATTGGCTATACACTTACAGGTATAGAACAATATATTCATATTGTATCTTTTATATTAGTATTGTAAATTCACTTCTTTTTGATCATCAAAAAAGCATTTATATATTAAGTTAACAATATAAATAATAGAAATGTACGAAGATTGAATACAAATATAAAAATGATGAATATTGCAACGTTTGGCATGCTATTTTTCTAACTCAGAATGATGGTCTTTACAATAATATACTACAAGTCTATCAAAGAATCAAAAATATATCCATAAATATTCGATATAACTTAATATGGCAGAGATCGATCTAATGGTATAGTATATTATATATAGTATAGTGCGATTGATATGATTTCCTTTAAATTACAGAAAATTGAGAGCGCGCCAAATTCATCTAGTTGCTTATTCAATTTTGTCTTGGGAATTTGTGTTATCTTTTGAAGTTTTTACAGTCGATTTTGAATATGATTTATTCTGTCAAAATAGAGATATGGATTTTTATTTGGCATAACAACATGAATGATTAAATGAATTATGGTTCCATTAGAGTAGGGAATATGTCCATTACAGCTTTGAGGAAATGTCTGACAGACTTGTTTGTTTTGACACTTTAAACATCACGCCGGGGCTAATGGTTAGACAGTGGTTGCTTGGTGTCATTATGAGATAAGTTGTTATGAGATATAACCAGCTGTTACTGTAGCTGCATATCATTATGACGAGAAAGCAGTGGTTATGACATACAACCAGTTGTTACTGTAACTGCATATCATTATGACGAGAAAACAGTGGTCAGGAGATATAACCAGCTGTTACTAGCTGCATGTCGTTATAACGAGAGAGCAGTGGTTATGAAATATAACCAGCTGTAACTGTAGCTGCATGTCATTATGACGAGAGAGCAGTGGTTAGGAGATACGACCAGCTGTAACTAGCTGCATGTCATTATAACGAGAGAGCAGTGGTTATGAAATATAACCAGCTGTAACTGTAGCTGCATGTCATTATGACGAAAAAGCAGTGGTTAGTATATATAACCAGTTGTATCTGTAGCTGCATGTCGTTATGACGAGAGAGCAGAGATAGTGAGATATAACCAGTTGTAACTGTAGCTGCATGTCATTATGACGAGAGAGCAGCGGTTATCAGATATAACCAGCTGCAAATGAAGCTGCATGTCATTATGACGAAAGAGCAGTGGTTGTGATATATAACCAGCTGTAATTGTAGCTGCATGTCATTATGACGAGTGAGCAGTGGTTGTGAGATATAACCAGCTGCAAATGAAGCTGCATGTCATTATGACGAAAGAGCAGTGGTTGTGAGATATAACCAGCTGCAAATGAAGCTGCATGTCATTATGACGAAAGAGAAGTGGTTGTGATATATAACCAGCTGTAATTGTAGCTGCATGTCATTATGACGAGAGAGCAGCGGTTAAGAGATATAACCAGCTGTAATTGTAGCTGCATGTCATTATGACGAGTGAGCAGTGGTTGTGAGATATAACCAGCTGCAAATGAAGCTGCATGTCATTATGACGAGTGAGCAGTGGTTGTGAGATATAACCAGCTGCAAATGAAGCTGCATGTCATCATGACGAGAGAGCAGTGGTTGTGATATATAACCAGCTGTAATTGAAGCTGTACGTCATTATGACGGGAAAGCAGTGGTTAGGAGATATAACCAGATGTAATTGTAGCTGCATGTCATTATGACGAGTGAGCAGTGGTTGTGAGATATAACCAGCTGCAAATGAAGCTGCATGTCATTATGACGAGTGAGCAGTGGTTGTGAGATATAACCAGCTGCAAATGAAGCTGCATGTCATTATGACGAGAGAGCAGTGGTTGTGATATATAACCAGCTGTAATTGAAGCTGTACGTCATTATGACGAGAGAGCAGTGGTTAGGAGATATAACCAGCTGTAAATGTAGGTGCATGTCATTATGGCGAGAGAGAAGTGGTTAGGAGATATAACCAGCAGTAGTATCTGGCGTTTTTATAGTTTCATGTCGTTTTGATATAACACATAAGTGTCTAGGAACAGATGGTAGTTGTCAGTGTTATTGGAGGTCCTTTTTGACGTGATAAACAATAATTATGCGGCATATATTGTTCGTATTATTACTATTGAAGCTTCTTTTGTCGAGATGGTCGCGGTATAAGTTTTCGTAACTGTCCTGTTACAAGGTGTGACCTTTGACGAGATAGGAAGATAAGTTAGATAACTGTAGGTATGAAATGGGAAATAGGTTATGAAGATTGAGATAGGAATATGTCAGGTAAACCAAATTTGAATATCGAATTGAGGAAACTATCAGGTAAATTAGATGTTATAGGTTTTAAATGAATTTATAGACCCTGTTTAACAATAAATGTATGTTTGTTTTAGCGCGCACATAATGACATAATGTTTCGACGTGCGTAAAGATTCATTCATTTATCTATAATTGTTTGTTTCAATATTTTGCGTCATTCATATGCCATCAACAGAAAACATGTGCATCGCCGAGACGAGAATTCGAACCCTTTGCATAGGTACTTTATCCTCTTTATAATCGTCTGTAATACATTTACATTGGCTTAACTCGATGCACAACAATATCGTTTAATTATGTATACAGCGATATTGGCTTCGAAACGGTTTAGTAAGTATTGCTTCAACGAAGTTAATGCCTTAATTATGCCACACAATGCATCACTTTCACATGTTAATATAGCATAAACACTAATATAGAGCGGCATTGAGTAGAAGAGGTAATATCGATGTATATATTTTTTTTGTATGATAGCTATTGGTTGAGCTATATGTGTTATTTCAAACGTACTGTTTTACATTTGTGTTGTATAAATTGATGGCTTTGAAAATTTACAATATCTTAAATGCCATAAAATGCTTACATGGGTATTGTTTGTCATATTTATACATAAAGGTTAGCTGATGTTTGTTTCTTTTTAGGAACTCGTAATGTTAAATATCAAAATTGGGTTTATTCCAACTAGTGTTATTCCTATGAATACACTTTTATGACATTACTAAGAACTTATTGTATCGTTAAAATACTTAGTGTTACATGTATGTTGTTTCTGTTGTTGTTGTTGTTGTTGTTGTTGTTGTTGTATGGAACTAAGCATCGCTTGCAACATTGTTTCAGTCATATCGCAGCGACGTTTATTTGAGACAGTATTTCTGAGCGCTTCTACACTAGAGTATTGTGACGCAGTTCCCCATCCAGTCACATTATATTGACGCCTGACCAATCATACCTAAAGCTGTCCCGTAAATTATGAGCGCAAAATGAGGCAGTTATTAGTACGAGTTTTCAAGAACAGGCAAACCTGCATTAAGCAGCCGGTCAAGGGATGGAGCAAAAGTGGCCTTTAAAGACAGGTTGATGCTTAATACAGGTTACTCTGCTCTAATAGCATAGACATGGGAAATAACAAATGTGGCTGTTTAAGACAATTGGCTGCATATAATAGGTGACCGTTTGCACAAGTTGACTGTATATATAATGATTAGAGCTGGTATCGAGTTCAGGACATTACACTAGCGGGGCGGACGCTCATCAACTAGACCACAACTTTGGTGTAAAAACTGGTTATAGTATGGTTGTAGTATAAAAAGTGAAATAATGTTGTAAGTTAACAACAAAAAAATGCTTTAAATGTTATTATCCTGTTCCAGGAAAAGTGTCTTAGTAATTTTGTTTTTAGCCGCATAGTATATAGATGGTCATACATGTAAGTCAGGCATACTGTCATTTCCTGCAACCCGACATTATGATCAATTATGTGTTTCTACTAGGAGTTTTCAGAAAGCAATTGCAATTTAGTCCTTCAGATGTGTCAAAATTGGGATTGGTTATTTATACCTTCTTCTTTGTATTCAGTCTATAGAATTTATGTTGCTTGACGTGTCGGCTGTACTTGTTTTTGGAGAGGGAAATAGTGTGGAAATGTGACATCAAGCGCTGGTTGTACATCAACCAGATTCACTGATTGAATTGAATTTTCTCAATTTAAAGAACAATCTGAGCATAATTAGAAACGAATTAGAAACAAATGCACGTTAATATTATTTAAACGCTTATTGAAACGTAAAAAAAGTAGACAAAATATATTAAACCAATATCTTGAATAAGTAGACATTAAACAAATACAAAAAGTATTAAATTACACATAAATGAAAACATCTTACTATTTCATACAATACTGCGAAAATTCAAACCATATTTATAAAGAATCTTACATAAGAGCTCATTAAATGTTACGTTTATTTAACGAGTTGGCAAAAATAATCTGCGAAGTTTTGCCGATAATAAATTTCAGTTTCTGCACGTACGGTGACACCTTTATGTTATTGTTATTGAAGTGACCTTGTGTACATAAACTTAACGTCAGGTTCTATCTCTGTAACGCATTATTCATGTAAATTACTTATAATAGTTTTTATATCGGTTAGATTGTTTGCTTTTGCTACCGACCGTTCAAATGGGGTGGCAGTTTCTTCGTATGTTTGAATTACTCGATTCAGAAACGTTATATTCTTTTGTTAAAATCATCGAATTTTCTGCTTGACGTCCAATAATCATAAAATTTCAATTGGATATATTTACCAAACAATGACGTTATTTTACTTCCGTTGATGCAAATAACCAATCAGCGTGCTCGTATATCATTGCTTGCTAAGCAACGATATCTGGAGGGGGAAGTTAGAACGTTGCTCAAGTCAACTATATCTATTTCATTCTTATCATTATTAATATGATATATACACCTATACATACCTTTATATGAATATCAATATATCTATATAAAAATTGTCTCCCTTAATGAAAAAAATCATTTTTTACTGTATCTCTATAGTTCAACGGATATCTATGTCTGCCCTTCGTATAGTATGTGAGTAGTCATTATTCCTTTACTGGATCTTACTCACATAAAACTATCAGTTTATGTATGTAAAACCATAATTTATAAGTCATGGTTGACACCAAATATATTTGCTTGGTAGATGCCTTGATATTTTGTCTATGGTTTGCGCACTTGCCGTAGTCTGGTCTTTACTTCTAATAATTATCACAATATCAATATATATATATAGAGAAAGAGAAAGAGTTGGTTAGCTGTTATGGCGGTTGTGGAACATGTTATCTTTGAATGTTATTTCTGCTATGGGACAAACACTTACTTTACCTATGGTTAAGGTTAACTCAGATAAATGTGGTAAGAGAGCTGCCAAATATAATCAATTTAATTAAACGAAACACTATTACACCTTCCTTCTTAAACATACATGGAACTCTAATTTTTCGTTGAACTTTGGAATGGAAACTAAAGTTAGTCGGAAGTTGATAATGTATTGCGAGAGTTTCATCAAAATACAGCAAATTCAATTTCATAAACACGGTTTGTCCAAAATACTTATTTTCATTTTTAGGGTTTTCGTCATCAGATGAATGCATATAGTGCGTGTAACATTAACTATTACTTCAAATGAGTTTAAGCTTGCGTCACTCTCTCACTGTGAATGCAGTTGAGACATATGTTTACACCCTGGAGAGCTTGTGTTATTTACAATTTGTAACAGACTATAAATATTGTCATACATTATTTAAAATAAACGCCTTGAAGGAGACGCATGCAGTTCATATGTCTTAACACTTCTAGTTGATGACTGCATTAAAATTGCCATTGATACAGCATTGCATAATCTAAATTCCCAGTAAACCACAAAAATAGCGTTCTCTCCTTACAAATGAACGAATCTTTGTATACTGTCACGATAAGTGTGCATGCAGTTTAGAATGCATGGAACATTTTATTACATAATAATTACAGATGCATTGCCAAGAAATTTCGAAGCTTGCCCATTGCATCACTTTATCTAACCAACTTGAATTATCACAGTTTTAACGAGAACATGATGTGTAGAGTTATATTTTTAAACGATCAAAGCTTTCACCAATATCTTTGGGTATAAAGTGAGCGTTTGACCTACAATATATCTACCTACAAAGTGATGTTTTCCCATAGTATCCCTATATAGAATCAACGTCCGCTTATTTGTCCCGAAGACAAAGTAACCCTTCCATTTAAACAAAACTGAAACTAAAAAATATGTATATAGGGATCAATATTGCGAAATATAAACTAATTTGGCCGTAAGAACGAAACACCCATCACGGGTCACACACCTTTCATATGTTTTATGTTTTTGTAGATGCTATAAATTGGAAAGTGGATAGTCTGACAGAACCATGTATCCTTACGTCGTCTCGTTTAGATATGAAACAGTCAGACATGCTGAAGTTTCTTATTGGCTAGTTTTTCATTACACGTTCCTAGACAGTTTGTTCATGTATGCTCTTTTTGCATGCATGCTTCAATGGACTTTACAACTATAAAAAGCTATAAAGAAACATCTGCAGATAGCATGGAACTTAGTATTAATATTAGAATTTAGTTCAATACCGCTTTAGACAAATTTTAAACTTTATTTCGGTTCATGCTAACAATAAGACCTTTTGAATTCCTCTGATGATTTCAATGTCAAATACTTAGTTTCTGTACTTCTTCGACCCAGAAAGACTTCGGGCGTGATTTGCATTAGTTGTTTCACAATCGAAGTAAAATGAATAAGTTTAAACTGACGCCTTAAGCGGTTTTGTATTTTGAAAATTTACAAATACATGTAGTTTTACAATGTTTTGTATGTTTCGCAGCCATTGAAGGCATTTGAATACTTTATTTGCTGTTAATTGTTATCATATATATTTTCTAATGTCATCGTACAAATCTCTTATGTCAGCATAAAAACAAACATCAAGCACAGACCACAGATAGCCAGTCGCAATTTAATTATAATATGCAATCAGCGAATAGTTGTTCATTACAAAAGACACCACTGCAGTTGTGCAAGTGTGTGCAGCTGACATTGGGTGGATTCTTAATATGACACCGTAGTCTAGACTCAACCTTATTAGCGCCATATAAATGTTAGGCTCGGCAAAGTAATTACCTGTTTTATTTTCGATGTTATTTCATTTGCGAACATGCAACGGAATAACCTTCTTGAGCATTGGTCATAAGTGTCTCTTATATATTTAATTGGCATTATTCTCAAAGCACGGTTTTGCGACTTGTTGTTTACGGAGCAGACTTATTTAATATATTTTCAATGTATCCTCGGTAAACTAAACACTCTGTAGAACATAATGCTCCTCAAACCGTGCTTTTTCAAAAGTCCTGAAGTAATACGTGTTTTTGTATAGCGCAATAACCTTATATAAACTAGAACCTCTCTATTCCGGAAACTGAATTTGTGTCGATATTGGAACAATAAATACCTTTATAAACCGGAATATCACATTGCTTGACAATACACAAGGTAGCGTCAATGTTTGCTGATAACTCGAGGCGAAATTGCAATTTACCGACACACTTACTCTGTCCCAATGTTTCTTCAATCAGCGGTGTATGTTTTATCTACATAGTTGTGACATTCACCTGCATCGTAGTCTGCGATTGCAAAAGTGTACTTAGTCAGTCAACATCTAATTTTGTGCATTAATCATGAGGAATATAGCATTACTAATGATATTTAAAACATACTTTCTGTTTGAATAATAGTATTGCTGGAGAAAAAAGTAAATTCAATTTGATCAGTATCGTATTCATTATGTTTAGATATTTGAATAAAAAAAAAAAAAATAAAATCCTTTTTCATAATATTTTCTATATGTTAATACTTACTGATTAAACTATGCATACAAACCTGGATGATGGAACAAAAGTGGCTTTATAAGCCAAATACAGGTCAATTCACTATGAACGCATATAAATGGGAATTCGAAAATATGCTTAAGACAGGTGGCTACGGAATTTGAGGCCACTTACACAAGTTTGACTGTAGTATCGAACATTTACAGGCGTAAGTATGGTCTTCGATTCTGGAAAGAGAATTAAATTCTAAGAAGATATATTTAGAATAAAACTTCGATAAGGTCGCGTTTTCGTTTGCTGTTATTGGGAAATAAGCTCTAATACAACGTCAATCATTCACGAGTAAGTTTTTTAGTAAGAAACAGCATTGCGTGTTTCCTAAGAAGACATCGGTCAGACCTTGGATCAAACCGACAACATCTGGTGTAAACGGTTAACTCTCCATCCGCAACAGCATTGCTACATTATTTCTGTCTCCAGTGTATTTATTCCCTTTCCTTCATTTCTTAGACATAACTTGAGTGGTAATAAGTTTGTTTGGATGTAGGAGACACCATAAGCTATTTTGGTTAACAATGAATAGCATATTCTTAATACACTCAGGGACCCTGGAAACACATCACTTACATACAGGTAATTTGAGTGCATGAAATGTCATCCGATTGCAAAGAAAGTTAATATACGTTCAGAGTTCTATCTGAAAGAAACAGTGGAAGACAGAGCTAGCACTCTAAATGTATATAAACTCTCTTTGAAATCGGATGACATTTTTTTGTACTTAACTTACCTTTATGTATGTGGTGTGTCTTCAAAGTTTAGTAACAAAGACTAAATAGTACGTATACAGTCCTTTTTCATTCACTTTCGAGCAGAAAATCTACTGATGTTTGATCTCCGACCACTGTCCTATTATGTCCTTGAGCCGAGTAACGTATCCGCAGAAGCATAGTACGGGTTCTACCAAATATGACTTCGAGATTGATTTAAAAGTTTGTTTCACAATCGATGTAAACATGTGAGTTTAAACAAACGAAATCTAAAAAGCCGACATCAGATGTATTATTATCTATGGTATGGGACACTATATCTACGCATGTTATCATTTTTTAAGAATAAAGCGCATTTTTATTGTTTATGTATTATGATTGCCGTTTATTTAACAAGGGCAATAAATGGTATCTACTTGATTTATTTCGGTAACGCACGCTCTGACGGTTTTGATATTGTATACATAAGAGGACGACTAAAGGCTTTACCATTAACATGAACCAAACTGTAAACAAGAAGCTTGCCTTTTAGTGCATTGAACTTAATTCAGGTAGTTACTCAGAGTTCCATAATAACTTTAGATTATTTTTGTATCATTCTATAGTTGTATGATCTACTGCAATTTGCATCCCACAATTACGGACTTGTGTACCACAATGTCGAATTTTGTCTGTATCATGTTATTTCCTACCTTTGTTTGTATATCCACTTCAAACTACACATTTGACACACTTCCGAAATATATACTAGTATAATTTTTATTATGAAATTGTTTGAGACCTAATTCAATCTATGGGTTAATCAGCAGTTACTTTAAAACCTTCCATGAATTTTTCTGAAAATAGATCTTTCCATGAATATTTCCAGCTTAAATACATGCTACTGCTTGTTTATTGTTGCAAATAAGCAAGCAAATACATTACATTTGACACCAGTCAATGCGATTCTTAACAACAAATTATTTGAGAAATTGATCATTACTACACAAGTACGAGAGGACAAGCAATTTTATTTTGTAAGAACTTCGCAGCAATCAGTCGCTGTAGGTCTCACTACACAGTTGAATTTTGTTCTTTGTTCTATGTAAAATAAGGTCTAGGATTTCCCTTGTAAAAAAAGAATTTCCACATAGAATTTGTTTGTATTTGTTTTATTTCATAGAAGGGATGTAAACCCAAATAAAAAATGCTCAATAACTGGTAAGTTGACCAGATTGTTTTTTTTAAAAAATGGTGCAGTGACACCCTGAGATTTTTGGAAAAAAGAAGCCTCAAATGCTCATAAATACATGCATATGTTGAAATCCTATAAAAGTCACTTTTTTAACACCAGTGATGTCTTATTGCAGTATATAATATATCAACGTTTGCTCTACTCATCTGCAGCAAGAAATCACAACTACTATGAACCATTTTGAAAATATTTCAAAACCAAATTACATAGGCCTTGTTTTTAAGCGTAAGAATAATGTTACCGTGGGAAATAAAGGGCGTAACTGTGTAGTGAGACGTATAATGTTTCAAAATGTTCTTATGGAAACGATCAACGTATTTAAAAGTAATGTCACTTACTATTTAATGAATATATTTAAGTAAAACGTTGTACGATTGGTTTGGGATGGCCTCGAAACAAATTGACCTATGACAATGAAATGCAAGCTTCTTCTGCGGCGTCTTAAGCCTGCATTGGGTGCATAACACTAGAGAGTTTAAATAGTTTATATTAAGTGTTTTGTAAAACATCAAAAACAACAATTGTATAACCTATATAACCGTTATTTGTCCACTTACCTCATTTCAATAGTTATGGAACTATATTCAAATAATTGCAAATAAGATTGCATTAGTAAATTATGCTATTTAATTTTAATGTATGAATCCAGAATATGTAATTACGAAATGGCATAATGTTTATATATATATATATATATATATATATATATATATATATATACATAAGACTCTTTTGGGGTTACTTTTCTTCAACTATTTCAATGGAATTTGTTAGTAAGACATGATAATTATATTTTCTTTTTTCTGAGTGAGTGCCACTGTAGCAAGGGTAACACAATAGCTGATATGGGTTTGTACCATTTTGGTACACAATCTTTAATATATATATTTGACGAGTATTGTAAGCTAAGCTTTAAAGGTCGGAATAATTAAGACGATGCACTCTCGCCTTTATAATGTACATTGCTATTGATGCTATGAAGAAAAATATGTTGTAGTTGGTCACTCTTTTTATGGTACCTGTTTGTGATTTAGAACTATTATATGTATCTTAACAATAATGTAAATTGCTATTGATGCTATGAAGTCAAATATGTTGTAGTTGGTTACTTTTTTATTGTACCTGTTTGTGATTTAGAACTATAATATGTATCTTAACAATAATCTTTATTTTTTTCATTCATTCAACACACACTTAACCTGGTGTGGGCTGTCAATCAAACAAGTCGATAATCCAATCAACGATCGATATTCGTTGCTACGCCACCCACGTTCAATAGACAAACAATCTTTGTCTAAGTAAACACAACATAATATTCACTTTGATAAACAATGCCACGTGGCCGGTGGTCGAAGCGAAAGTAGGTCTCGTGTCAAGTCAGTTCACTAGTACTATAGCTACATTCATAAAGTGTATCGATTTTGAACTAATTTTGTTTGATAGCATTATCAATATTTGCAAAGACAACATTTCTAGCATCACAAATATTTTACAATCTAAACTGTAATATTGATTTAATGTCTGATCCATTCATGGAACATATAACACATCTTGAAATAAACTGCTTTAACAGGTGTACGATACACTTATATCTGGTAATATATCGGTATATCTTATATATTCCATCTACCTTTGATTTGAGGGTAATATTGATATAAAATATAATTGACACTATCTCAGGATTCAATTCTCTTTATTAATATTATGATAGTATATGATTGATACCACCAACATTTTGATACTATCGTTTGATTTATTGTCATATATCATCGATACCATCAAACGAATATACTTCAATTTTTAGGAATTGAAACATAATAAATTATATATAATCAACTGTGATATCTTGGTCACTCTCATAATTGGTGCATTTATATACATATCTAGGAATAGTGAATGCCTTAAAGAATGAATTTCAGTTTAATACATGGAAAGTCCCTAGACTATACATAGTCATTCGAGCTTCATACGATTTGATAGAACAGTATAAACATATACATCGTATTTATTCTCATGTGATACTTAACTGAAACAGGCGTTTTGAATCATGATTTATTTGCGAGTTTCTATATAATAACCATGTGATTTTGATTTCAAATGTTATACATACTAGCAGTTTCCCATACGATTTTAAATGCCATACATACTAGCAGTTTTCCATACGATTTCAAATGTCATACATACTAGCAGTTTCCCGTACGATATCAAATGTCATACATACTAGCAGTTTCCAATACGATTTCAAATGGCATACATACTAGCAGTTTCCCATACGATTTCAAATGTCATACATACTAGCAGTTTCCCATACGATTTCAAATGTCATACATACTAGCAGTTTCCCATACGATTTCAAAATTCATACATACTAGCAGTTTCCCATACGATTTCAAAAGTCATACACACTAGCGGTTTCCCATACAATTTCAAAATTCATACATACTAGCTGTTTCCCATACGATTTCAAATTTCATACATACTAGCAGTTTCCCAAACGTTTAATCTCATTTGCGTTAACCATTGCTCAAAGGTTTATTCTATTTGAATATTGCCTTACATCAAGTAGGTCAAGGTCATTTAAAAAAGTACAGAGAATGAATAATGTTCAAGTGAGTATATATGTACTACTCGTCACGTGACCGTTATAAAGTATACACAACTTACAATGTGTGTTGTAACCCACTGAAACAGTTTTATTTTAATTTAGAACAATCACTGGCATGATAACATTTGATGTTTTCAACGTACTCGATATATAATATTAAAATAATATATATGTTTTATATAACACACTTTCATACACACACTTTCAATATCACATTATCTGTACATTTGAACGCACATGCCATAAAATGTTATCATTAAAATGTTTTTGGCTGACGTTTGAAAATACATTGTATTTATATTTGCTTTTAATTGTAAGTTTTATGACCCTTTGAACAGAATTCCATAGTTTAATTTCAAAATATATTTTACGTCATCGATTTTGATACAGAATAGGAGATTAGACAATTTTAATTTTAAAGCATAAGCATAAAGCATAAGATGTTGTGTTAATATTCATTCCTAACCACCTTAATGCATTCGGTGTAGAAAGCAATGTTCATACCTCCGCTGTCAATGCAATGAAATAAACATAACACTTTCACATGCAAACTGTCAAATATTTCAATGTTTTCATTCTTAGGCAATAACATACATTTACATGTGTGTGCTACAATGTATAACCGTCATTGATATGGTATACACATTTGTTTAATATGCATTTTCGACTGTTTTGTATATTTGTATTTGTTTTCTATGGATATGATTAATTTTATAAACGTACTTTATTCGCAATAACAGTTGATACATGAAATAGATTGCATTAATGATTTGTAAAAATCATTATATTACATACAATAATAACATCACGGGTACAATTTTGTCACGATGAGTCTGATTCGACCATTGAAAAGTGTAACGATGAGTCTGATTGGACAATTGAAAAGTGTGATGAGGGCGCCCGTACAGTTTCAACATAAAGGTCAAAGGACAAAACCATGTGTACTAAGTCGAAACAAGTTATTACACATGAAAACTTCATAGTGTTTACTTCTTCCAGGTTAATAACAGGTGATGGCCAAACAATACGTATTTGCAAGAGTGTTTGTTCCAAAGCAGAATGAATGCATAATCATTTTACAGCAATAATTACTATAAAAATAATGCTAAGCTACCGTGACTGATCGTGACCGACCAGGGAATGGTAATATTGAAATATAAGGTATCGTTATGAGACATTAAGATTAAAGTAGTTGTATAACAAATTGAATGGTATCAGATGAATTGTAGTAATACACCAACATACAGAGAGATACCTATGTTCAATCAGCAGATAACTAGGTATTGCATGTGTTTTTCATTGACGTAAAATTAATTTTCAAACTTACGTTGGTGCCGTGGATAGAGTGTTAGAATTTCAAGCCTTAGGTCGCGTATTCTATCAATGACTCGGTCCGATTACCTATCAAAAGCTTAACTTAATATTGTTTACACATCAAATGGACTCGTAAGTGAATCATTTTAATCTAGGGCATACTTTGCAATTATAGCCGAACTGAAATCAAATCGTTTACATGAACTAATTTGTTAAATTATAATGCTATCATTAGATTTACAGTAATTGTCTTTGTTGTACGCTTATTCAGGAACAGTTATTATATTATCAATTAAACTTGTACTAGATAATGGATTTGTTGTACGTAAGTAGATACTTTAAGATTTCCAGTTGCATTTACAATGTTAGTCGAAAATATTCAAAGATTTTTTACTGAAATACCACGTGATGTACATGTACAAGTGCATTGTCCTTTATTGATACGTTGTCATTCCTACTTTCAAAAGAGCCATTCGATAATGAAAGTACTCAGTCTTCTACGTCAATTTCATGTAACGTAATGTAAAAAATGGTTCAAAGCTATCGTCTTGATTCAATTGTTTCACGATTTGCAGTCACTTAATCCAGACAATGGATGCCTAGGGAAATATGAAGATCACGAGTTCGAGTTTTGAGGCAGCTGTTGTTTACTAAATGAGACGAGCTGCTTATACATTTACAGACACATGTGTCTCGCAGTGTCTTTTATATGCCCCAAGTAGCGGTAAAACCACTCTGGGCGAGACTTGACAAAAACTCAGCAAATCACAAACATATGTGAGCAGCGACATCTATGATATATATCTAAAAGCATAGCTCTTTGTATGTAGTCTCATATAAACGTATGCGATTTATGTAACTGACAAACCAGGAATGCCTATCCAGAAGGCTTAAAGCGAATAAAGTGCATATCGGACGAATAACAACGCATGCACACATAAGCAACAAGATATACAAATACATATTATACAGAGTATATTGCAAACTACAATACCACAATAAATATGACGAATAATTACAATATGTATATTACAAGCAGCATTACCACAATAAAAATGAGGAATAGTCATAATATGTTAATTGCAAGCAGCATGACCCAAATAAATATGAGGAATAATTACAATTTGTTTATTGCAAGCAGCCTTACCACAATTAATATAAGGAATAATTATGATATGTATATTACAAGCAGCATTACCACAATCATATGAGGAATAATAATGATATGTATATTGTAATCAACATTACCACAATTAATATGAGGAATTATTACAACAAGTATATTGCAAGCAGCATTACCACAAATAATATGATAAATTATAATATGTATATTGCAAGCAGCATTATCACAAATAATATGATAAATAATTATAATATGTTTATTGCAAGCAGCATTACCACAAAAAATATGAGTAATAATTGCAATATGTATATTGCAAGCAGCATCACCTATAAAAATATAAAGAATAATTATAATATGTTTATTGCAAGCAGCATTACCACAATTAATATGAGGAAAAATTACAATATGTATATTGCAATCAGCATTATCACAATAAATATGAGGAATAATTACAATATGTACATTGCAAGCAGCATTACCACAATTACTACGAGGAATAATTATAATATGTATGTTGCAAGCAGCATGAATACAATAAAATACAGAATATTTATACTTTATTTATTGCAAGCAGCATGGATTCAACAAATATACAAAATTATTACAGTATGTACAATGCAGCCAACATGAACACAATACGTGACATGTACTATAAACATATACAAAATATAAATGTAGGAAGTGACGACATAGGTCAGCACCTGTAAATAGTATGTAGAAAAATAAATGCGGATGTACCCAACGTCGCGCTCTTTCATTGTCCCCACTTAATGATACATGTAACAGAGAGTGCAAATAAATGTATCCAAGACATATATTACACCTGCATGATATATTAAAATGATAAAAGCCAGCAGTATTTCCAGGGCATATTATCAGATTACTGTAAGAGATATTTGTTGTTTAAGAACAATTATATATATACATTTCTGAATATGTACTGAAAGTACACAATTTTTAAATACATAAAAATCATGCATATTTTTAAAAAAGTGAATTTTACTGTCGATCCTTTTAAGGGAAGAAAATATTATATCATAGTATATATTAAAAATTGTTTTCAAATTTTCGGCTCACGACTTCATCAAGAAAATAGCAAAACAAAATGTTACTGCTATTTTCCTGATGAAGGCGTAAGCCGGAAATTTAAAAAAATGAGTTTGATATAGACATTGATAAAAACTGCATTGTCATTCTAAATTATGTCATAACTTATCTTAAGTTATGCCTTTATTAAGTCATTAAATACTTTAAGATTTCAGTGTTGCGGCTTTTGTATTGCGTAAACTACGTCTTCCTACCATCTAACAATAGTTTGAAAATGTGGTTGTAAAATTCACCCGTTCTTTCTTTATCTTTTCAGTATATTTCGTTGAAGCAGATAACATTATTCATATAAGTTACTGCATTTTTATATTGTTTCATAAGTACAAGTATGATAACTTTGAAATATTTTGGGAGTAAATAATTAACTCTAATCACTTTGAATACACGCGTTATAGATATTATTTTGGATTTAGTTTGTAGAACGGACCTAGCTCTTCCGATGTGGTTTGTTAAATCGCAATGTTTGGAAAGCCATTTTCGAGCAGGTTAACGGGTCAATTGAAAGTTAGAATGACGTCACATTTTAGTGAACGTTCAGTTGTTATGAATTTTGGGATAGGCATACAATTCCCTGCTTTTTTATTGGTGGTTAAAAAACCTGGTTCGGGAAATATATACTTTTGATTTTTTGTCCAAATGATAATGTTCACTTAGAGTAAAATATTATGCTCTCTTCTTTTAGTGCCAAAATCAACACAAAATACTCTTGACTGATAGTTTTTTCATTGTTGTCCAATTCATGTTTGTGTATTATCTTAATATAATCGATGGCTGACATGGTCAAACTTTGGTTCAATAACCCATGACCTAATATTTATTCTGACAATATATGTATATGTAGAACCTGTTATATTTAATTTAGCTATTAAAGCAATAACTTTATGCATTATTTTCGTAAAATGCCAACTGCCAAATTCACTTTCTATATAAGAGAGGTTAATTTTCAATCGATGATTTTATAGGTCCCAGTAGAGGTTTTTCTCATTATAAACAATACATGTTTAACTCAGATGAATTACATAAACCATGTAAAAACAGAGCTGTGCGTGGGTTAAATGTCGCAGCTGAAACAATAGTAATCATCTCTAAGAACTTTAAATGTTTAAGTAAACTTTAATTGTCGCAGCTGAAACAATAGTAATGTTCTCTAAGAAATTTATGGGTTTAAGCAAACTTTAATTGTCGCAGCTGAGCCAATAGTAATGTTCTCTAAGAAATTTATGGGTTTAAGTAAACTTTAATTGTCGCAGTTTAAACAAAAGTAATGCTTTCTAAAAAATGTATGTGTTTAAGTAAACTTTAATTGTCGCAGCTAAAGCAATAGTAATGTTCTCAAAGAATTTAAAGGGTTTAAATGAACTTTAATTGTCGCAGCTAAAACAATAGATTTGTTCCCTAGAATTTAAAGGGTTTACGTAAACTTTAATTCTAAATACCAAATAATATCGCAGTAGAAATTGAAATGGAAATTATAGAACAATTAAACTGCTTGAATAAATAAATAACGAGTATTGGAGAACATCGGAAAGACGTAGCACTCTCGCATACGATAGCAAACATCTGTTAGATCTGATCTTTGTTTCATAAATTGTTGACGATATCTATTTCACAAAGGTTGTCTTCATTGTATTGAATTGTATTCCAAACTAATACACTGTTGTATAAGAAGTTCGAAGACGTATCATCATTATTATAATTATAAAACTAATGAATTCCATTTAGCATAACGCGTACTTGTACATGAAAAACAAAGAAGTTTCTGCAACCAATACTTTTCAAAACTGTTTTCGATGATTGGTTACTGTGAGATGTGAAAGTATTGTTGCTATTATTTAAAAAAAAAACATTTTTAGTTTTACTTGTTACATTTTATTTTACATTGCAACGTTTAAATATCGAAAAAGACATCTCAAATGTCATTGTACAATTTGAATTATGACAAATGAATGCCAAATTACAAAATGATTATATGTAGTTTATGCCGTATAATACATACTTGCGTAAAGTAGTATAAATATGCACATATGCGATGTCTTAGTCTGCAGCATGTACAGTCAAACATGTGTGCGTGGTCACCTCTATTAAGCAGCCACCTGTCTTAAGCAACCATATTTTCTATTCCAAATTTCTATACTTTCAGAGTGAATCAACCAGTATTAAGCAATAATCTGTCTAAAAAGGTCAATTTGGCTCCTTCCCTTGACTGGCTGCTTAAGACAGGGTTGACTGTTTATACATGTAGGTTTAATACTCTGTTATTTGATTATTAATTAAGCTCTAGAATGTGCTTAAAGAATAAATGATATTTAGACGAAGTCTAAGGAATATATACACTCTTTGTATAGATCCACCATACTCGTATGTTGTTTCTTATTGGATTGAATGAACCATTTAAGATTTACGCTAAAAGTATTACATGTAACCATGCTGCAATAGAAGGAAATTGTGTGTATTGTTAAGATCTTTTGGATAATGGATTTAACGCCATTTTCAATATATTTCAGGTTATATATGGCATATCCAGTTTTACTGTTGGAGGAAGACCTTAGACTAAGTCAGACTGAGTATAACCACCTTCCTTCCGCAAGTAACTGGAAACTTTATCACATAAAGTTTTTGAAGCGAGCGGGAACCTACGACATTAGCGGTGAGAGGTTAGTGATCTCGGCACTCTCATTTGGATTTATATGACCTTATGTTTCATAATGCACACAGTATTAAGAATCAAAAGATATGTGTGTTGATCCATATAGGAAGCACAACACAGATAATTGCAATATCACGTATCGTTATGCATTTGTACTTAAAATTGTAGATAGAAATGCACAACAAATTATGATCTATGTCATTCTGGTAATGGTTCAAATCTTACCAAGTCTCAAGTGAGCGATCCGAACGTCTGTATTGAGTAGTATGCCCATATAGCGTAGCAATACGCAGCTTAATAAAATACGTTTGTCCCAAAGGAGGAGTTTTCATTTTATGAGAACATTTAGTCGAGTCCCATATGTATTAGTTTTAATAAAGGAATATGAGACACGCATGGGAAGAATTGTAAACGAAACATTCTATACAGTATGAAGTTCAAAATGCTATTAAAAGTAATGCTTCTGACAGTATTAAATATAGCTATAGAAGTTAATGTATTCAACTTTTTTTTAACGAATTAAAGATTGCTTACATACGATATGCTTTTGTTTTATCAATATTATGTGTTTCATTAGGTCTTAACCGTAATTCGCTAGACTGTCAAAAGGATTAGTAAGACCGGCAGTTGTTTGTTAATAAACATTTTTATCTGATTAAGCACGATTTCTTTAAATATATAAATTATGATAAAAATAGTTGGCTTATCTGATGTATTGAAATTCTCAAATCCAGACTTTGGAGAAACACATATTGATATATTATAGAGTAACAATATAACTGAATAATAACATTAGTTCAAATTAACGAGAATCCTACAACTAAGCAGACGGTACCTATCGAACAAAACCATTCTATGAACTTTAGATGACTTTTAGATATGGACATTCTCTGAGCTATAAATAATATAAATAAAATAACCTGCACTTGACCACGTGCATCGGAGCAAGCAACTGATAACTTTCCCTCTGGAACAAGTAATGGAATACAACTGGCAATTATGCACAATTCCATATATCACGAATACTGCGACTGGGCGGCGATTCGAACTCACAACCCTCTGTGTTCATAGCCTGACGAACTGCCAACTGAACTAACTATTCATGTCAACAGTGATTGGATATAATCATAATAATTCGTCTAATTGAACAATCTCATCCTCTACATAAAGGGTGTAAAATTTGATTAAACACGCTGTTGTTCTGATAAAAACAGTGAAACATTGAATTGAACTGTCTTTTTCCCAATCTTATATCCGTGAGCATTTCGTATATTTCCCCATCATTAGACGTCATGTACAGTCATACCTGTCTTTAGCAGCCAGTCATGGGAAGAAGCAAAAGTGGTATTTTATGACAGGTTGCTTTTTAATACAATATAATTTTGCTCTAAAAGTATAGAAATTGGAAATAGCAACTATAGCTGCTTAAGACAAATTGCTGCTTAAAGGGACTACATTGGCATATTACCAACAATATCCTGTACTAAATACAAACACCCAGCATGAAGGTACACTTATAACTTAGATATATACCCGTCTAAATTGTCAAATTGCATAATCTTTTATTACAAACCTCGGGTTGCTGAAGCCACGTTTTTGTTTTTGTTTACATTTGCCATTTTCAACGAACCGCTTTCGAGTTTCCGATCAATCATCAGATAACATCGAGAAGACTCGTTCCCGATCTCGTTTTAAAGGCTTTTGTTCGGGAAGTTTACGGAGTTCAATGTAAACATTGCGCAATACTTTATTGAGGGACGTATTAAAGTTTCTGTCAGCATTCAAATACTGTTTATATACTGTTATAACTTTAAAGTAAAAAAAAGTTATACGTCAATACATAAGCATTATTTTGTGCACACTGCATACAGGAAAAGTCTGGATTAACAGCGTGTTTGTGTTACTTGCCAATATAATCACTTTAATAGAGGTGAGCGGTTATACAGGTTTGACTGCACATGTAAGTGTATATTATACTGGCCGCAATCCCCTTCTTGATACGCAACACAATGCCATTCTTAGCCAGGGACATACTTGTGTTCACCGTTAATACGTGTAGACTGTATTACAACTCATAATATGATAATTGATATATTGTAGTTGGTTAGAGATAACATCAATTCTCATGCGGGTTATCCGACTGTCTGTACCGGGCGGTGTACCTATTGCCTAATATCCCCAGAACGTATCTTAATAAAATCTCTTTATCTCCGAGGAGCAGTAATTCATTTTATGAGAAGTACTGCTCAAATTCCCTAGTGATATTCCTTCAATAAATCTATATGAGACACGCAATGAAGAAATGGCAAATCAAACGAAAACAGGTTTCGTTTCATCAGAATACGGTGGTATCTATTTCTGTACTGTACTATATGTATTTCTGTATCAAAATCAGACATATATGAAACGTTAGTAGCGTGCTGATAAAGGATAATCCTATACATGAATAACTTATTGTACATGTATGTCATCAACAACACGACATAGTGTGTATTGAGTAAATGAGGTCTCAAGTGCACAATTCAATATGTACAATTAAAAATTACCAGATTGTGTAACAATATTAACATAATATATTAACATATTATAAATACAGTATTAGCATAATATGATAACAATTTAAATGTAAAGTCAAAATATCTTCGATATCATTTGAAAGGATTGGTTGAAGTTCACTAAAAATAATTAACACATTTACATTGTTACAATATTTGTTTGTGTTTCCTTTGTTGCATTCATTATGAGTAGGGTGTTTTCCAGTTAGTATGACAATTTGTTATGATAACTTACACGTCTTATTTATGCGTGTGTAGTGCGTGCGTGTGTATGCGTGCGTGTTTGATTTGATTTGTTTTGTTTTGTGTATTTGGTTTGTTTTCATTTTATGTTTATATAATATACTACTTTAAATAATATTGTATATGCTTTTGCACATTTTACTCTTGAAATTGAAGTGTATAATTGATATATAAAATAGATGTGCATGCATACATATATTAAAATTGTGTTATGCTCTCCAAAATAGGAATGTATCCATATATGGAATGTTATTACGCCTTGCTTTACATTTTCGCTTATGAAATATACCTAGCAAGTCCTATTTTAATTTGTATTCTATTTTCACGCTTAAATAATTGTTCGATATTTAAAGAGATATTTATAATTTTGATACGGCGATGCCTTACTGAACAGAGAACAATCAGTACGCCAAGTCTAAAAAATCTCTATGATAAAATGTTGCTTAAACGCATACATAAATAGAAAGTTGTCCCCATTTTCGTCCTAAATACTAACAAAATTAAAGTTTAAAATATAATTTTAAAATGTTTTACCGTCTTCATTAAATCATCAAACAACATTATTTTAAGTATTTTAGTTGTCAGACGTAACCATTATTAAATCCTTTTACAGTTAATAAGACTCGTCAATAGTCCCACCTTGACAGTGAGATAAATGCATTATAGTAATAACTAGATAAATATTCCATTTGTATAAAGCTTTGACATTTAATAAATGAAACAATTATATCTTTACTCTGTGTGACAAATGCCTCTTTAGTTTTAATCCAGATACGTTTTGTATGACGAATTTATCAATACATTTATAAATAAAAAATAATTATGCAGTAAAAGCTTTATAATTTGTATAAGCATTATAATGATGCTATTTTTGAAGTAGTTTGCATTCTTTGAAGATTTTTGTTTTGGCCGTGTGTTTGGGTGAAATACTTTTCTCAGTTAAATGATAACTTTCAGACAACAGTGGTATAAGCTAGAATAGCTAAAACTATTTATAAATATAAAATTTACTATCAATCTTCCGAAGGGAAGAAAATATAATATCAATGTCTATAATAAACTCTTTTTTTTCACAGATTTTCGGTTTTCGCCTTTTTCAGGAAAATCGCAGTCTTTTAAGGACTATGTCACATCCATTTTGTAAAGTCCTTAAAAGACTGCGATTTTCCTGAAGAAGGCGAAAGCCGAAATTTTGTGAAAAAAAAGAGTTTATTATAGACATTGATATTTATAAATGACTAGACAAAATGTAAAAGTTTACCTCTATTTGACATTAAAATACATTTTGTATTACTTTTTATTTTAATTCATGTGATTTGTCTTAAATCACCAAAATCGTGTGTAACAAAAACAATAACTAAAACATGCGGACTCACATAAAATGAACAATATTTTACTTCTTTAATACATCTCATGTGAGCCTCTATATTCAACTTAATATAACTATTTTCTCACTAATGTGTCTCCTAATGTGTTAACAAACCATATAACAACGACTCATTTCAAACCAATCATGATCGGATATTGTTTTAAAAACATGTCCTGCTTTGAAACAATACATTAACAAAGAATCCAATCATACTTAAAGTATCAGAGACAATTAGCAAACTAGGTTTTGCCTTTCCATCTGATTTACGCAATGTATAATAGAATGTGTTGTAATTTCGAGCTAAGACCGTTTGCTGAACTCATTGCTTAATGGAAAGTGCTCCTATTGTTTGTTTAGATATCCTACCCCATGACACAAAATGTACACGCAAAATATGAATCAGAGAGCCACAAGTGATTAGTATGAACAAAGAATATTCCGAGTAGAGTGGGAAGTAATTATTAATAGGCCATTACGGGGCAAGGCCAAAATAAAGGCTAGCATTTTTTTCCTTTGATAATTGCGTATTATCGCTTGCCTCTCTGTCGCTCCATCACACTATCACAACAAAACTGACGATTAACCTGGATTTTTGGCAAATAGTATGACGAAGTCACGTTGACCTTTGATGGTTTTTTTGGTCAAAAACTGGGATTGTTACCATATATTTAAACTGTGGTCGCTAATTCTAAAACAAATGGAGATACATTCTTACCATTACCACTGCCGCCTTGCTGCATCAAGAGTAAAACAGTCTGGTACCTTAGACAACAAACACATGACAAACAATTCACTGCAATTTGTTTCCCATAAAACAAAGCACTTCTTCACATACAACAACAACAATAACTACAACAACAAAAACAATACAATAAGTCATACATACCACGTATATTCTTCAAACTACTTTTTATCCATATCTGCAAACGTATCAGAACTAGATGGGACTTGACCTTGAGGTCAATGTTAGACCTAATACGCGTAGTAATACATGTTAACGTATATAATTATATGCTTCAGAATATAGTCCAATATTTACATTTTATAACTCACGCTAACGCTTTCTCGCTACATATGCAAATATAATACACATGCATGCATTAAAGTTATCATTTTAAATTTGTGTTAATTATATGGGAAGTTACATTGTATCAAGACTCATCATTAAATTGTTATATCTGCAATCAAGAGTGCTCAATATCATACAAACATTGCGAACTCGTGAAAATGTTCAAATGTGCTCATATGTACAATGAATTATGAAAAATAAGCATTTTAAGATAATTCCCAACCGATTCACAAAGCTCTCATTTCTTGGGCGCAATAATCTTGCTATCGTCACTATAAAGGTGGTGATTAGTACATGTATATGATACTCGTATCACTTGAAACATACTGTATGCTATTTTAAAATTTTCGCATATGTGATTCTTATTACTAACTACTCAATCCAATAGTCTTGCCCAAATTCATGATTTTGATGCTTAAATCTTACAACGCGACTTACTGAAGCATTTATATTTAGTGAATACAATAACACGCAATTGTTTTTGGGCAAAAGTCAATGTCACACGAAGGGAAGTCGACATACCGTGTACCTTACGTAAGCATGTGTCTTGATAGCATTTCCCAGGTAATAACATGCATGTTGAATACCGTCTCTGAGTTACAACATTAGTGAGATGCCAGTAATATCGTAAATTTCTATAGAAACTTATTTTAATTGCAATGTTGTTCGATACGTGTGCTAAGGTAAAGTACCCTATATGAATAAAATGCAATGTGGACATTATTGAATATTTAACATTTAGTTAGAACTTTAAATAGATAAATTAACAACTAAACACCAATACATTATAGATCGTATAATGTTTTAAATTTGTAAATCGATGCACTTTCTTATAAGCGATTCGGACACTTTGTTCAATTATCTCTCGAAAGTGTGTTACATGTACTCTATTTCAGTATATTAAAGTTTCGCTTATGGAGAGCTTAGCTTGTAACTGAACTAGCTACATTAACTCTTTCAAACGTTTTGTGTCTGGCCCGTCGCTGATTGAATGCCAGGCTTTTTATTTATGTCTGTAATAGTACCGTGAGACCATAAACAATAGGCAATACAATGTACCATAAACATAAGGGTATTGCGCACTGCCAGACGTCTTTCCATTTCATATTCAGTTTCCTTAGAATGTCTCGCAAAGGATGAACTGTGTTACACGTATTTAAATGTATCGGGTGTTACCAACGTATAGAATAAAATGTAATGTATTACACTCTTGAACAATGGGGTTGTATCCTTATTGTTTCGTATATGTCTAGCGCATGTAAACACTATTTGTATTGTTTAATCAAAATTCACATGGGGTAGTACAGGTCAAGAGTAATGGGAAAATAAATTTAGTTGCAGTGTTCACGGAGGTCAGAAAAGCAACCAAACATATATGGATATATGTTAAATGGAAGATATGGAGAAATAGTCAGACAGGCTTATAGTTATGCAAAATGATGGGCACACACACACACACACACACACACACACACACACACACACACACAAACACACACACATACATACATACATATACATACATACATGCATACATACATGAGTACGTACGAACATGTGTGCGTTAAGACATACAGACAGAAAGACAGACAGACACGAAAGACAGACATACACAAAATAATGGACAGACGGACGGTCAGTCAAATAAGAGAAGAATTACTTGTTCATTTAAACTATTATACACATTGATACATGTTACACATACGTACTCAGGTTGTTTACAACATTCCGCCATACGCACTGCATTAATACATAAAATAATTGTTTCTGTTCAGCTGCTTCATATCCAAAGTCTGAACACGAATTATATATTTGATTCTGGATGATGATTCTTCAATCTGACGATATTTTTGACAGGCCCTATTGCTCCATTCAGAAATTTCTAATGTATTTATTTTGAAAGCCGCACAATTTGGATAGGCATGACGCAGAACAATCACTGTCTGTTGCGAAATGTTTTTATTGAAGTCTATATTTCAACCATGGAGCTGTCATAATGATCACTGTCTGCTGCACATGTAAAATATCGAAAAAAAAATAAGAAGAGTTGAATATGGAATTTGCTCCGGAATAAGCACTAAATCTCGACGTATTATGTAAGGCGTAGACAATTACATATAATTTCTCACCGGCTTATATGTTGATCTACTTTATCGTGTTTGGGGTGATTTCATTGGCTGAAGAAGTACGTCAATATACACTGACGTTAATGACATTCTAATATGTAAAATGAAATGTTCTATTTTGACAATTTTAGCGATTTGATTGGCCGAGAATGTAGGACACATCTAAATATAATTCTATGATCATATTAAATTCATGTAATTTAACAAATTGAACAGCCTCTGTTTCGTTAAACATCAATAATGCGTCTGAGTGAAATATCTTTAACGAACTATCAGTAAAACCACTTGATCTATTATGAAAGTTGAGTAGTGCATATTTAACTTTTCTTGCAGTTCTGCAGTAATGCAACTGCTGAATTGGATACCATTTACGTACATATACATGCTTATACCAACCTTATTTCCGATCCTAGGGTGTATTTTCCTAGCCGTTGTTGTCAGTTTATGTAATTCATATGTTCAGTGTAGTAACGTCAAATAAGCATAAAAGGCTCAATGCGTACATGTATGCATAGACAATATTCTGATGGATTTTATGAATTGTGATTTATTTTATAGTTTGGTAGTTTATTCTGTATTTATGAATTATTGTTGGTCGTGTATAGGCGGCATATGCTTAACTTGAGTATTTTAAATAACTTTGAATGTGCAGTCTCGCCGATATATAATAGTATCAAAACACTAGTTTATAGTTACCCATTATTATTTCCTTTAAGACGTATTTACATTCATTCTATAAACATTATTTGTATACAAATCTCTGTCATCTATTGTGATTAATTCAACCATAAAAATATAAAAACGTACAATAAAAAAAAAACGATCATATATTAAAAAAAAATGTTTTTTTTTTCATTATAATTCACATGTGAACCTATATCTTCAATTTGTGTCATTTTCTCTCTTCCTCTCTAGAGAACGTGTCTCCATTGTGACTTCAACATTGTGTTAACGAGCCGTAAAACAACAATTCAATTCAACCCAATCATGATCGGATATTGTTTTGTAAACATTTCCTGTTCTGAATCAATACATGAACAAAGAATCCTATCATACTTAAAGAATCAATGCAATTAACATAAAAAAAACTTGCTTTTACATTTCGATCCGGTTAATTTAAATTATACTACAGAATATGTAGAATGGTTGCTAACTTCGAGATAGAGTCTTTCTTGTTGCGGTGTAGACATTAGTTCGTATTTCTATTTTTATCATTTTACTCCATGGTACAAAATATACACGCAAAATGAGAATCAGCAATCCACATGTGATTAGAATGAACAAAACTAATACCGAATAGAGCGGAAAGCAATTATTGGTTAACTCATTACGGGGCAAACCAAAAATAAAGGTTCCCAATTGTTGTAGAGGTAATTATGACCGTTTCTTCTTTATCGACAATAACTTCTCCAACTGTAGACATTACATTCCGAGGGAATGGCCGCTAATGAAACCTATAATTGTGGAGTATTGGCTATTGATTACAAGGACTATTAACGAGGAAACACATGGAGTGACGATCGCCTGCTCAAATATGAATTGGACGCCCTATAACTTAACCACGCCCAGTTTTTTAGAAATTAATTTACATGTTGATATGACTAAAAACGGTAAAAAGATGATGTCTCTAGAGCTAACTCAACTGATATACAATTTCAAACCTCCTTTACATATACAGATAATAGAGATCCAATAAACAGTCTTAATTTAGTACATTCATTTTAAAATGGATTTAAATTGCCACATAATAACAACGCCTTATCAGTGAGAGATAAGTGACCATGAAACGACAGCACCTAAGATCACCCAGCCATAGAGGACGCTTTGATGAAAGTAAAAACCAAAACTGCAAACGGCGTTAAATAGTTTTGTTTGCAAGGAAGCCGAACTACGTGTGCTCCCTTAATATGCACCAGTATAGGTACATGAAGCCAGTATTTTCTCAGGGAACTTTTAAAACTATCACTGTTCATTTGGGTATTTTTATAATGGCCTTGTAATAGTATATGTATATATCCGAACAGTTTATGTCTGACCCGTCACATATGGAATACCATGTATTTTATTTATGTCCGCATTAATACCGTAATTCATAAACAATAGGTCATAAACACGAGCGTATTGCGTACTGCCAGAAGTATTTTCAATTCATATTCAGTTTCCTTGAAATAGTTCGCTAAGTTATAGGTGTATAAAAGAAGGCAATGCAATGTAATACGGTATTATATCATAACTGATTCATCTACCGTCCAATTCACATAATTTGGTTCATGTTTTACTAAACTTGATGTCAGGCAAATATACAGACAATAATACAGAAGACAAGACTTAAATGAACTTAAAGCTTGCAAAATTAATATCCGGTTATTTTATTATCATTATAAATATAAATTCACGGGAAGGAAATTAACTAACTTCTTTTATATTTACATTTTAACTGCAATCGGCCTTTAATATATTAACTGCACTTCATTTCCCGCATTTGCAGCTGGACAAATCTAAAAAGGACCAGTTTTCATGTCATTGGCTGCACGATTTTGTTTTGCTGGTGAGACGTCATGTTGCCGTTAAGTTCACGTGACGTACAAATTTGTGCACTTATTCAATATGTTGACAATTGGCTTAACGGTTTAATGCGTATAATTTACATTTTATTCATTAAAATGGCAAACGTAACATTACAGTTTTATCTAAAACGGTTGATAAACATAATGCAAATATAAGGATTAAAAAGATAAGACTGGTTTAATGATGCCGAGAAGCCTTTGCAGAACATTAAACTGGCATAATGTTGTTCATCACCGGATGAAAACTAATTAGAAAAATTAGAAAAGAAACAACACCTGATTACTTGTCCATTGTGAACTTTCACCATCAATACTGAATGTATGCACTGAATCAATTACATATTTATAGATGTGTTTGTTACCTTCTGATATGTAAACTATATTCATATACTGAATGGAAGCCGCCATTTTTTATTTCCATGATCTTCGACAAAATATGAAGTAGACTATTAAAATTTGTATTTGGCATTAGCAGACAATTCCGTATTTTGACATTGCCTAGATGTTGTTTCTTATTCAAGTCCAAATTTCAAGAAATTGTTTTGATATTGTTTGAAAAATACAAAAAATGTCAGATAAATATACATTAAA
This sequence comes from Panopea generosa, assembly GCA_029582155.1. NCBI lineage: Eukaryota > Metazoa > Mollusca > Bivalvia > Adapedonta > Hiatellidae > Panopea > Panopea generosa. Next base: position 16,071,541 of record CM055907.1, on the reverse strand, counting down.
TGTCAAGTGTCGGGTTAGCTGTTCCGTTCAGTAAACATACTGGAATATTCTTGAACGTTATCTAAGCAATCACGTCTGTATTCGAATGTATTTGATTTAGGACTGTGATTCCTCGTTTTGACGATTAGTCTGGTAGTTCCTATTGCTCCATTCAGCTTATTTTGATACATTTACTTTGAATTACACGATAATTTCATAGGCATGACGTTGAAAAATATCTGTCTGTTGCGCAATGGGTTTTTTGTTTGTGTTTTTTTTTGGTTTTGGATTTTTAAGTCTTTATCTGAAACACGGTACTGCCATAAATATCAATGTCTGCTGCACATGGAAAATATCAAAGAACTAAGACAAGTTTTATGCGGAGTTTGCGAAGAAGAAAAGATCAATACTTGACACATTGCACAACCGTATACGTGGACCATAGTCTATTAACATGGACATTATTTAATTCGCATGCGAAAAAAAACCACACACACAAATTCAGTAGAAGGAAAATAAAGAGAGGGTGACATTATTAGAAAGAAAATTAAGATTTGAACTATATCATTATGATGATATATCGGAAGACTAAAGATACGATAACATAAAAATGCGCTTAGTAAAATAGGGGTGGTGGGGAGTGTAGATTGAAAAGGCGAGTAGTAATTATTATAAAAAAGTCTCGAAGAAAGGTCGTATATGTATTACTCTTCTACAGAGAAATGTTACATGAGTAGTAAACAGTCCGGGGAATGTAAAACAAACCAAATACAAGCCTTCGATTGACTAACTGATGGATGGTCAAGATTTAAAGTTGCCAAATTTACATATCTGTCTATGTTAAATAATGTAAAGCCAGAATAAATATCTTCCCTATAATTTCTGATACTGATAAATCAAACACTACACTTATTTCGCGAATGGTAACGAGAAATTAAGACTGGTTTTCAAAGCATAATTTTATAAATTACACATCTCGTCAGAGTTATTCGTGAAGCTAGTCTAGCCACACAGGCAATGGTTTTCACTTGCGAACATAAATAGTACTGGCAAGTCCTGCCAAACTTTTCCTATCTCATTTCTCTGTATAATTCTGTGAAATACTTAACATAATGGTACGAAGCCAGAATAAACATATTTAAAGGAGAACTTTACATATTATGGGATTGGTAATCGAGCCTGGATGACAAGGTGCTGGCAGGCCCGGCAATGATGATGTATTAAATGTTCTGTATTATATTGACAATAAACACAGAATTCCTTTGTGTCCAATCCTGTTTATTACAGTATGAACACTATAAATATACACTATGTATAATACTTGACAGGGGATCACGCAGAAGAGCTATTGTGATTAATATCGCATTAGCTATCTCAAGAAAGCATTAAGATATATTGCTCGGAATTTAAACTTACCTGGATGCCTTACAGAAATATTGTTAAAGTGTTGTTGAAATGTACACCAATCATTTTTATTCAACATTTAGAAGCAATATCATATTCAAATGTTTCTTTATTATTTTTTCTAATTTATATGGCTGTTTCAATTGTCCATCCATCCATCCATCCATCCACCCATCCATCCATCCATCCATCCATCCATCCATCCATCCATCCATCCATCCATCCATCCATCCATCCATCCATCCATCCATCCATCCATCCATCCATCCATCCATCCATCCATCCATCTATCCATCCATCACTCATCCATCCATCTATCCATCCATTCATTTATTCATTTAGTCATCACACCAATTCAGTTATCTATCCATCCACTATCCATTCATTTATCGGTCGATCCATACTCCAACTCACATACAAACATCTATACACCCAGTCATCCATCTATCAATCCATCCATCAATTCCTCTATCAATCAATTCATCCAAAACCTCACTCACTCATTCATTATTCACCAATTTACGCAATCTCAATTATTCATTCATTCAACTCGCCCAATTATCATTTAGTCACTACATAAATATTTTTATTCAAACATTATATATAAATAAGTTTTTGGTTTATTATCTGTCACTTATCATTGCATTAATCGTTTTCCCAGGATGAACTTTCAATTCCTTTCAACAATGCAATGCATTCAAATGAAAACATATGGATTTAGATTACTATAATACCAGTGTGTCACACGAGTTTACTATTTAGCTCAAATAATGACCAAATATTACAAAGCTGATCTACAAAAAAATAACAGATACATGTAATACAATTAATTATCCCCATAGTAAATTGGCTGCCCAATACCACTGTTTATATATTAGGAGGTCAATATCAGGAGAATTAAATGTCGTACACATAGTTTACGCCGGAGATAGTCTGTCGATCCTTATTAAAGCCATTACAACTAATAATAAAGACCTTAAACTCTTGCTGCTTGTACAGAAACCTGTTCTAGATGCCGACAAATGTAATGAAGACGATGTAGAAAGTACATTTATCTCCCAAAATGTGTTAGTGTTTCCCCTAAATGTTTGTCGGTGTGTCATCTGAGATTTTATCCTCATCAATATTGCGCAGAAGTACAACGTTTTTGGGGCGGTTTTCGTAGAATCATTTGCCGATATTACCGAAAATCGATTAAGCTTTTCATGTTTTAAGGAGTAATTTATAGGGCATTACGCTTTCGGAATATGAAACACAAATCTGTATCTGTAAGTTGTCACTCTAATGGTAGTTCAATTAAAATGTTAATCGCTTAATTAGTTTGTTCCTCTATAATACAAGTGAAAACAAATTAGGGTTTGTAATACAGGCTGATGTATTAGCCAGATCTAAAGGTTATACTGTGTGGTGATTAAATTACGCAATAAAATAACGCGAGATATTTGCATCAATCCCAAAGTTGCGTAATTGAGATAAACTCATGTAACATTTATAATACACCTTAATATTCGTTTGATTGATTTATTGGGGTTTATTTTATTACGAAGGATTAGCAGTATTATTTATTCGTTTGTCGTATATTTTTTGTTTTGAATGATGTCTACTGGAGACAGTAGTTTTCGCACACTCATCTCCGTAAATACATGTTACTGATAGTTTCCCACTTTAATCTGCGGTGAGAGACGAATGATTATGAGACGACATTTTGTATATCAATCATTATGGAGACTGTTGCCGGGCTGAGACTTGAGCTCACGATCCATGTATTGATCAGACGCGCTACTAACTGAGCTAACTGTACCCGGCAATTCGCTTTTTTGAACCAGCAATCGAAGTTCCTGATTCGTATCAATGTAAATTGTATACACATTAATAAAACATTACACCACTAAGACACTAATAACTCGGTAATTAACTGCTGTTTATGTTTTTTTGTTTTTATCAAACCATCACACCAATTGCAGTTTCCAGTCTCTTTTTCCCATACAATGGTCATTCATGACCATGTGATCTAGGGCGTTGTCTTTTTATGGCCGCCTGTCTCTTACAACTGAGGTATTTGGTTCCAGCTCAATACAAAGATGTTATTTGACAAAGTCTGCCAGTCTTTTTGCTGAATGACGGCTGTTTTACTCAGATTCATTCTGAACAGTATTCCCCCATCAATAAAACAGGATATACCTTACGCATAAAAATCTCATTCAGAAAAAAATATAACACCTTTCAAAATATCGATGTTACGTGAAAAGCAATTTGCTAGATTTTTAAAAATCAACAAAAAAAAACGACCCCATCAATCTTAACTCTCACAAGCATCCAAGTAATACGACAACTACTCTCAGTTAAACACAACGCAAATTTGCATTCATTAAGAAATTAAGATTGCCTTCTCTCCGTTCAGTGTTGACCTAGTAACGATATGTTTGTCAGATATCTTTACAAAAACTATGCGCACGTACGCGGCATGGTTCCCATACTCGTATTTAAAAACCCAACTCTCATATTATGAACAGCAGGAACAAGGTTTCATATAATTAAGTACATGATTCAAATCATATAACCTTTTCTTTTAAAGTTCACAGCCATCAATGCATGGTTTCTGTTATAATATCAGATACTACCAGTTTATTGTTAATACATTTAATTGCTAAAAACAATTCCAAAAGGTTTGAAAAAAAAATTTGTACACTCCAACTGCCACATATTTGAAATTTGAGGGGGATGCACTCTATACACATCGATCTCTGTTAATTCACCATCAGCAGAAAGCCTCGTTAGCTTTGTAATTTGATAGTCTCATCTTACAAATATTTGATACTATGGCAGTAAAAGTTGGTGTTTTGATATCATTTGTTCATGGGTCAGTGATTTTTGATAATTAAAGCTCGTGTAGTACAGATATAATTTATAAAAGTATTGCCCTATTTTTAAAACGTTATAAAAAACACAGGGTTATTTTGCAAGGCACCATCTCAAGATCACTTTCCTCTCACCGCTTAGGTTGTAAGTTTGAGTCATGCTTGTTCCAAAAACCTTATCTGTGAAAGCTTGCACGTAACCTGCGGATGTGCGGATTAGTGGTTAAGTCGTTGAGGTCTTGTACCACGATTCCAGGGGTCGCAGGTTCAATCCCCTGCTCCTCTAACTAAAAATACTTATTAGTCGTTCGGATGAGACTTTAACAAATATCGAGTTCCCATGTATCGGTGCCTTACTCCGGGAATGGACGCTATAAAAGGGTCTTCTGTGTTTCTGCATTATCCCCCAAAATTTCAAAATAACTAACACTCTTCTGGAGGCGTCGCCCAAATGGGAAACTTGTGGCTTAGATGACTCATATTTATTTTGAGGTCGATCTCAATCAATAAAACCTGATTTGTCATATATACCCTGAAATGTGTTGAAATTGGCTTTAAGCCTCATTAAAAAAATATAAAACAATGACATAAAACATAAGTATACGTATCTCAAGATAACCTGTGTGCACAACTCAGTACAATTCGACGTTTCAAAATCTGTAACATCACAACTATGTCTTTATCAGATATAAACTGCTGTTCACCTCAGTTAGAGGTACAACATTAATTCTGGGGAAAATAATAAAAGCTTTAAGCAGAATATTTAGCATTGTGAAGCTGTTTCAAAATAACGGATTATACTTCAGTTTTCCATGATTCCATGATTCTCTGTTCGGAAATGGCGGTCGATATACCGGCACCGATGATGGGCAGAATGACCAGAAATGTATTCGAACTTACGATCCCTGTGTTGATATTCAAACGGTTGAACTAACAATGCCCGGACCTGGTATTGAAAGTCGGCCATTCGAGTGTATTGCGTTCATGAGCAAGACATTTAATTCAAATATTCAAAGTTCTGGTTCTACACACTCAGACAAATTGCTTAAAAATCAATGTAATATGAATATATTTCAACCAAAAACATAATTTCAGTGCCTACTATATGAAACATATGCTATTGTTGTACAAATAGTTCTGAGTCAAAATATTATACAACAATGCAATAACCATTGATCGTTTCTCTACGTTCATGATATAATCTGGACCTGTCATCGGAGCTACATTTATATATTGTTTTCCCCAATAACTATGCACAGGTCGGCTTTATAATGAGTATCCTAGGACTCCACATATACCGGGCGATAAACAGTCGCTGCCGTCGTATATCAGCACCACGCAAACCTCACAATGCCGTAGTTTCTACTTCATTATGCACAAAATGTGGATATTCTAGAATGTTATCTCTTGCGATGTGTTTTGAGGCAGGTGTTCTAGTCAAGAGGAAAATGTCTAAATGATATTAATGGCTTTCATCAGGGAATAAATAAATCACAGGCACCCGCTCGCGTGCCTGTACAACTATACAATACAACCTATATATAATGATAGAATTACTTGAAATTGGTTTCTTAGCACCTCGCCTAATGTAGAGTATCCATTGTCTAAAGGCATCTTACTCGCTTTCTTTTACCATTTTGAGACAACGAAAAGAAAAGCAGCCAATGTCGTTTACCGTTGAGAATTAAAAAATATGTTAAGAGCAGCTGTTCGAAGATAGAATTACACTGTCACAACTCCGAGTTCGTCTTGTTAGCTCACATATTATATATTTTTGATTTTACCTTTATGAGCAAAAAGTAAAGAACAACAAAAAATGAAATAAAGCGATATTATTTGATTAACAAAGGAATCCTATGAACACAAGCTAAACTATTTAAACAAAGAAGCGATAAGGTCCAATTTCTCTAAGATTCTTAGGACTAGTCTGTTCATCTACTGTGATATTTTAAATCGTGTTATGCCGTTTATCATATTACGCCTTGTAGAAACGTTTGTATTTTTTTCTTCTAGTTTTAAGACAAACCTTCCCTAAATAACGTTTGCATCGATTTCAGAATACCAAGTGCATTATGGTATTAAATAAGTCAATGTGGTGAAATTCACTTCGACGCACAGTTAAAGCAGGATTTAGTGCGTGTTTCAATGCTAACAAGAGAATAATTATAAATCATTAACATTTCTTCACAGTTGCGTTTATAGCAAAACTAGTCATATCATTCGAGAACTAAGAACCCAATCGCTCTTAAACTTAGGATGCCAGAACAAAAATGCAATTTAAAGGGAATATATCAGGATTGTTCAAAACTATAAAATTGACTTAAGCATTTTTACAATATATTTTGCTTTTTTATACCCACTGACTCAAAATTCCCAAAAGGATATATATTTAAACATGCCAAAATAATATATTGATGATAAGAGATTTCCTTTGGGATACACGCATAGGTTAGACTAAAATAGAATTCCGGTTAAAATAATATGACGTATAAAATGAGATAGTTAATATGTTTTTAAATTTTGATTTCAATTTGCTCAGGCTTATATGTAGGTATACATGGTAATGTCAGAAAGAGTCCTAATGACGATGCGAAGATTGTTAATCCGTACTTATGTGATGTTTATTTTCAGACTGGGGATTTCATTATAAGTTTACAACTCCAGTTTAGGTATCAATTTTGGCATGTGCTTGTTAAGAAAAAAATGATTATACATTCATACTGTTTTTATTTTAATACTTTATTTAAATATAGGATACCCTAACATGCATTTAGATACAGTGATGAATAGAAAGCATCATTTTTGTTTAATTTCGCGTTTGTGTCGAAAAAAAAAAGAAGTGTATGTAGGGATTGGAAAGTAAGCCACTAGTAACAAATGATTTGCAGGCAGACATAATTATTTTCAATTATAAAATAAATAATGTTTTTCAAGAGTACGCATCTACTCATTGACAAGACAATCTGTTTTGTTACGAATGCAAACAGTAAATGAACTAGTTGAAATATTTTTCCCCATATGGATCTTTCTAGGTGTTATAAAAGTTGCAATTAAGAAACGTTGGCCTGCGTGTCTATTTGGCACTGATTTTAAACTTAAGTACTATAATGTATTTTTTGCATATCAAGTGAGTATATCACAGTTTTATGGTGTGTTTTTAAAAGCGGTATCAAAGAAGCAAATAGGTTACGTCTGCCCTGCGTTGAAACGGTTCTGTTGTAGTTTGCTTTTCGTCAAGCAATGCAAAATATCCATGTAAACATGTCGTACGGCGAAAATGAGACTAATCAGCCAATCGACAACTGAAAATCAATATTCTAGCTGTCAATCAATAATTTTAAGCCTTTCTCATAACAAAATTACACCAGAATTTGCATGTGTAACTAGATCGAAACTTATGTACCCCATGTACACACTGCTCTTTGATACAAACACCGCTGATTTTTTCTTGTTGTTTTTTTTTTCTCGATTAAACCTGGTACAATCTTATTGTATCTCTAATCTTTTCTTCATTGATCGTAACTCTGCTTCGCTTATAAATTAACCAAAACGCATGTTTTAAAATAACTCCTTGTTATAACGAATCTTGACATAAATCACACAGTTGATAGGTTCGCCTTGCTATCTTAGTATAATCAAGCATTCGCATGACTGCTATTGTTCCGTTTATTATTTTTGTTCTATTCTAAGATATTACTTTGACTGAAATATGAATACACGGAAGAAATAAAACAATACCACCCATGAATATTGTTAGAAAGGACTTTTATGTATGTGAACTAAACCGACTGCATTTATCACATACATGTAAGATATCATTGCTAAAATACTGTCTGTCGCATACATTTGTTTATATCCTGTTTCTGATTGGTCCGCTTGTTTATTGTATTCTGGAATCATAACCACACAGAGTGGCCAACGCTAGCAAGAAAATATAAATTCAAATCCGGTGGTACTATGCATGCGTACGTTCATGACGGATTTATTTCATTATTTGTTTAAATAACTAACTACTGGAAGGTTTACCAGTATTCGAGCACACCCGTCCTCGCAAGTAACTGATACATTTCCAACTTGAATCAGCGTTGAGATAAGAATGACAATAAGACGAAAAGATTACTGTGATTTGGCGGGGATTCGAACGCACGACTACTTGACTGACAGTCAAACGTGCTACCAACTCTGTTAATCATTAACATATATGAAAATGGTTTCTACTTGTATAGAGTTCAGTGTATATACTAGAATAATATTACAGCTTCTCCTTTTAATCAAAGTGCTCAGTAGCACAGAACTGCAAAAGCATTGTCAATTTCAAATCGCAAATCCATTGCCAATACATTTGTTCATAATATGGGCGAATATTATGTTATTCTGTTATTCTGTATTCCTCCCCCGTATTTGCTTTCTTCTTTCAACGGTATTTCACAAATTGTAGTTATTGTATATAACATGTTATTTTTTTTTCCGTTTTTAAGATTTTTTTATGATTATTAAAATAACGTTTCAGAAACAGACGCGTTATACATTTTAATCCGCATGCATTGCAAATATTAATCTGACTACTAGTATATGTTTTGTTTATACAAGGAAGAACGTGCCTATACATGTATTTATACTTCAGTTTATAGCCACTCTCCAAAATGTTTGACCTATCTGTCCTTAGCGTTTCGAAATCCAAGATATAATATGTATCATAATATATAAAATAGGCAATTCTTAGTGTATTATGCAATTGCCATATATGTTCCAGTTATGTAACTTTTATAGGCTTTTATCATATTCCGTCGTCCATCTTTGACTACAAATACATGGTACGTTATGTATCTATAAACACAACAGAATTAAGTTTAAACGATTGATACTTAATTGTCATAACTCCAATTATATTGTCTGCGGACTGCGTAACAAACAATCTATTGAAGTTGTTTTGACAGTCCAAATATAAGATCATTTACCCTATTAAGAAAAAATATTAGAACAGTATTGGGATAATATTTTCGGAATTCCTTTCTTGGGAATTGTTCAGAAAAAAAACAAAATACAAATGATGGATGAATATGGAATCAAATAAAAAATAATTCGAACACTAAAAGTTATTTTGAGAAGTTTATTACCGAACACAAAAACGAAATAAGTGAAGTAAAATGCATGGTATCAATTATGAAAACCAATTAGCCGCTCTGTTTCCACTCGTATTATTTGTAGCATAATACCTTTACCGTGTGCTGAAAGATTGCCGAAATGTTTATACTCTTCTACATGTAAACGAAAACAATTCTTAAAGAAATAAATTTTCATTAATCGAGTTATTGCAACACCTTTGCTTCAAGATTTTGTGTCTTCAGTCTATCGATGACTGTTTCCTTGTACCAGGGTGGCTGATACTAGCTGTCAAACCCTTGTCATACATGTAAATGTTAATTAGATAAGGATAATTAGTATGGTTTCCATATCAACGCTAGACGTTATGGCTATCCTTAGTGTTATTAGCTCATTACGCCTATAATTTGTATTTACGTTGTCTAACGAGTATGTGCTTCGTTGTTTAAACGAAACAAAACTTGATCCAGGCAGAGAACGAATACACATTCTCCAGGGATCAATCTTAAAGCGGATAACTGTGTTATATTCTAACACGATGTTGTAGAAATGGCAACACAAATATGTTGAATGTTAATACAGTATTGATCAAATTTTTTTTTTGGCTAAACATAGAAAATATACCTACTTCCTGGTTTTAAAATACAACCGCAGATACGAAAAATTGCGCCAAAGACCACAACGGGTTTCAAGTCAGCAACGTTATGATCGTAAGGAAATTCTGCACATTCGTGCTTTCAAAATGTATAAAAAGCATTGTTAAATTTTAGATAAATATGTATCCGATTTGCAAACAACACATAACAAAACTAAAACTACTAAAAACAACAACACGATAAGGCATGTCTTTAAGAAATAATCAAATTTATTTGCAGTTATTTTGTAGAAAATGTATGTGATACTAAAGATGTAAACATAAAGCATCTTCTAGATTACTATTGATTTCTGCCACATCAATTTATTTAATGTTGTTTTAATTTGGTTACGAATTGGTTGTCAGTTTCGTCTTCATCAGTAAACCGCGTCTTTATCGACCAAGTTTGACAAGCAACAAGGACATTGGCATATAATAAGGGAAAAATCTGTTTTGGAGTGAAACGTTCTCATCTTTACTATTATTAAGACTAAATTAATTATCTAAATATTAACATTCTTGACAACAATCATATCTCACCAAAAGCTGGAAGGTGGGGAAGCATAAACGACGTGTAATGCGGTAATGTTAAAGGTTCTATCCTTGACTCTTTCCAAAGGCAACAAAAATACCAAGCTCAGGTTCTTCCAAAGAAAAGGGGTTGAAAGGGCTAGGATAGCTCAATTCAATATAACGATATACCGTTAAAATACTGACAAATGTAATGTTCTAATACAGTTTCAATTGAAACAAACACAATTGTGATATTAAACTTATTTAAATCTTGTCACACCCGCGTTCAAATAGAAACATAGATAATGCAGTCAGATAATCAAATTCCACAACGCATCGGAAAGAGATGTATCCACATGCATACATTTCATAAAGTGGTTCAGTTGCCATCAAATATTTCTACTTTATTTAGAAGTTGGATGTGGGAAAGAGGAAATACATTTTTTTTTTCATTTGCCTGCCAAGCTATCGATAAGCCAATCAAAAACAGCTTATATTATATGATCTCCTGAGCATCTAAACACTAGACAAGCAACCACTTTAGCAATACATTTCTGCCTAGGTATTTTAGTAACAATTGATACCAGCTAATGCTATCAACCATTGACAAATATTGTCACCTATCGTTATGCGATTTAACAAGTGCGTGATCTTAGATATGTCATTCAATGTGTCAGTGATTTAACGTAAATAATGTGGGGAATTCGTTCGCTGATTGGGATATTGAATGCTGATAAAAGAAAAAGATTACATGGTGTAATATAAAGGACAGCAAAATAATTTAAGCGTTCAGTATAACGTTCTGTTTCAGTCAGTATAGGTATGTTGTTGCTGTTTCGCATAATTGTAAAATGTTGCAAACAAGTGCATTGTCATCGCATTCTAACAAATCAAGCTTTGTTACATGTAATTTGTCAAATGCACTTAAATATTGGATATGGTTCAAAACAATCATTTTATTTCCAGACATTTACATTAATTTTTAAAACAGTTACATGTAAAACCATCATTATATTTTTTGACATTCACCATGTCTAAACAATCATTTTATATTTCAGACATTTACAGGTTAAAACACATTTTTTTTTTAGACATTATAATAATCATTTTACTTTTTTAGAATATAGATGTATAACAATTTTTTCTGACATACGGTCTTTAATGTAAACAATATATCAGGATTCTGTGAACGGCCCTCACATTTAACATAACAGGTAAATGCTGGTAATGTTGTATTACAACTAAATGAAGCTGAGTGATAACATAAACCAAACTTGAACTTTAACCTTGATATAAAAAAATATTACCCATCAAAAACAAATCTATGCCAGATCGTTTACAGATTTGCGGTTTCTAATTAAGTTTGTTTAGTGTTTCATCTATTTAAACATGTTATACCATCAGCATATTTCATCGAAGAAATATATGACCTTCCTTTTGTTGTGAAGCACTTTAAGTAGACCAATTTGTCAATTAAAGATAAGTTGCAATTTGCTTTGTAGATAATTAACTATTCATTAGGCAAATGGAAACTGTTATATATTGCACTTCGAAGAAAATTATATTACTTTAAACGATATTATGTCTTTAGTGAAAAATGGGTAAATTGTTAGTCTGTGTTGATCAAGTGCACTCGTTAAAACTAAAGTTCAACACAGTTTATTTTGTCGAGCGATCATTTCATATTCACCAGAGACTTATGGTGCACCAATGCCAAAGATATACAAACAATACAACAGTTGCAATCGCAACAATAAACAATTTCATTAGCAAAAAACGAAAATCACCTCATGAAATTAATTGGCACAAACTCACCTGTTGAAGTATTTTGTCCATATACACAGACAACAACAGGTGGCTCTACTTGTTCCAAGTCACTAGCTCTTGCATTTCTTCCAACACTACAAGGACTGCGGAATGCTTTTTGTAAAATCAACACATTATACCTTTAGCATATTACAAAAAACATACGTAATTTTGGTTCAAGAACAAAATGAACAATTGAATAAAGAATATTGCATATCGTTTATGCCAACAAATTTTTAAACGCAACTGATAAAAAACACAACCACTCTTTCCAGAAAGTATATCTCATTATAAAGTTATACTTTCTCACCTTAGACGACGACTAAGATGTGCATTATAATTGGACACAACATCTAAATATACTGAAAGGATTAAGAAACGCCGGTGGATTTTAGAACAACATTATCAAACCATTGCAAGTAGCGATATCTACTACAGTTAAAAAATATGTATGTATTGATATATAATTTGTGATATTGGCACAATCACTAATATCATACATATTCTAAAACTGTAATTATCATTTATAATAACTTGATAATGTGACTAAAAATCTGACTAGGAATTTCTTTATAGACTCAGTATACATTTAATATATAAAAGCATATATCGGAAATCAATTAAATTAACCAAATAAACTAGTTTATTGAAATTACCTGGACTTCCAAACAGTCTTAACAACGTGTTGTTAAAAGCTTATTGTTTTAATTGTAAACTAACAAGTTAACATCGGTTTCTTTTTTCTGCTTAAATTTTGTACTTCAGAATCACAAATTACATTGGATCATCAAGTAATTATTTTTTTATAAAATGGAAAACAAAACTATTTATCAGATAACATACATTCTTGTTTATGTAATATGTAAAAATACTGTTAATACAATTCGAATTTCTTTTAAATATATGTACCGCCGTTTATTCCAAATGTAACTTAAACATTTTGTGATATTTGCAACATATAAGATTATTATATTATCAATTTCAAGGATTAAACCGTGATGCATAGACAACAGCTAACACTAGTTTTATGAATCCATTAACAAGAATCCTTGCAACTGCTAAACAAATACAATATTAAGCAAAACTGATGGAATCACTTCAAGTGATACTGAAGATGCAAATGAAAATAGCTACAGTAAAATGGCATTTTTAATGAGAGCAAGGCACGTAACACAAAAAATGCAATAAAAAATAACTATTTTTAATATCTGGTTCCTTTCTTATTAAGTAGTCCGAACTTAAATTGAACCTTCGTAACATGTTTGACACATACATAATAGCAATTAATTTCCATCCACATTGCCCATGTCTATACACACTGATCATTTACATCCACAAAGTCGATGTCCATCCACAGCGAGCATATCTATCCACAAGTCTCATATCCATCCTAAATGCGTTTTATTTTCATTCAGAACGTGCATGTCAATCCACAACGCTTCAGACAATTAACAACACTCATGTCTGTTTAAATACTCATATAATTCCACAATTCTTAGGTCCATTCACAATGTACATATATTTTCATAATATCCATGTTAATGTCAATCCACAATGCTTAGGTCCATTCACATTGCTCATGTATTTTCACCATACCATACCTTAAAGCTCATGTAAATCTACAAACCTCATGTTCATGCTCATCCAAAATGCACATGCCCACACACAATGTTCATATATATCCACATTGCGCATACCCATATGCGTTGCTAATGCCCTTGCACAAACCCAAAATCCATCCACTTGAGCATGTCACAAACTTCAAGTCCAACCACAATGCGCATGCACATACACAATGCTAATGTCCAACTACAAACCCCAAGTCCATCAACAATGCGAATGCAATACACATTGCATATGCCCATACACAATGTACACTGCTCATCCACAAACCTCAAGTACACCCACAATGTGCACCCCCATACGCAATGCATATGTTCATCCACAATGTGCATGCTAATGAACAGTGCTCATACCAAGTGGTATATAACCCACTCACGCTGAACGTATCTATATATTGTAAGCTGAACGGAACAGCGATCCCGACACCTTTTTACTCAAAAGTATCAAAGCAATTTTCATGAAATTCCGAATCGAATAAGAACGATGATTTAGGCTATGATTGTCCTTTAATATCATATAAAAACTTCAATCGCGCTATACCGTACTTTGACGAAGATAGGAGCGGGTTAGCTGTTCCGTACAGTATATATTTTACTGCTAAAGTTTGAACACATTAAAGCTTTGATATATGGTGGTTCAGATATAGGTGTAAACCCACCATTGACTTTTGTTCTTTATTCTATAGTAAATAATAAAAGTTTGAAGGCTTGTCATTCATAGAGAGACCCAAATGAAAGAAGCGAAATTTACATTTTACTGTTTGACTCTTCACTAACACAATATGATGAAACATGTGTCATATCAGATACTTTTTCTGCTCGGTATGTACACTGTTGACAAAGTGAAAGTAGACTTCAAAAACATGTTTTCATAGTATTACCCAAATCTCCAAACATCAATTTTATTTTTCTAAATTCACAATTCAAACATGACAATGCTTTCAAATTGTTCAAAATTCATCAATGTTGCCATTCAAATAACAAATGAGCATTAAGCTAAAGAAATGTATTTTAAAAAAAGAAGAAACAAGGAATTTATCAGCGCCATTATGCGATTTCCCAACGAAAGCACTACCTTTTTCCAACGGTGGTACAATGCCAATTACCAAAATTGAACATATCAAAGTAAAATGCAAATTATATTGATGTGTTACGAGTATGTATACTGTATCAAATAAAAGTAAAATATATCACTAATCCAAGTAGCAACACTTGTAAGCATTAAGGATATGCAAGTGTTGTAAATGTAGAAAATACTGTTTCGTAACAAAGTTAACACTATGGAACGAAGTTGACAATTTGTCTAGGATTTCGTCTTAATTTCCCTACAGTTAAATAACATATAGATATGTCTGAAGTTGTACACGATATGAATTCAGATTAAGAGACCTATGGAACCAAAGTGTTATACTATTTTAGTTTAATTCAGCAGTAACTACCACATATATGTTGTAAAAATACAAACGATCGCCACTGTGTGGTTCCATCTATATAACGTGGTGGGGGACATATATTTTGCATTAAATAAAATCTACTATCATGACATTTCGAACAATTATAAATTATGTATTTTTTTAATATAACTGATATATATATTGTTGAATTTTTTAACAATGATATTTTTTATAAAACTATAATAAGTATCAACGTAGTATATCTAAAATCAGAAACATAGGTACATTTTACAATATAAGTGAATATATATATAACATTTTAGCAGCATCTGTTTTTTTCAGTATATACAGACGTGCAACAATATCGCTCCGGTTATTAGAACTTATTTTGTTCATTTATATGAAAAAACAAGTAGAAACAAACGTTTATTACATTATATCACATTATTGTTTATATACCGGTTGAATGTCGAATAAAGCACCAAACTGTCCATATGCAGTTATCTTTGTAAACATTCTCAAGTAGAAATGCAAATATGATAGAAAACAAACGCATGCTTAACTTATATTATGCTAAGCAGAAGAACTGAACGACCACGAGTACAGTTCTATAGTTTTTCTAATTAGGTACTAAAATACGTTTACAACATAAAGAACATATGCTTTCGCTATGGGGTGCCACTGGTTCCAATTTCATGTAATACAATATAAGGGCATCCGTTTGTTTTTACAGTTATAAATGTGTTATACATAATATAAGACTAATTAATCTTAATGATGTTTACATTTACCTGGCAAAGCGCATGAATTGGGTTCGTTTCAGGTTCAGCAATGGGTATGGTTGTTACACATGGTCTGTATCTGCCTTTTCAGTTAGTGTTATTACCTTGTGCAGCTTTTTTATGATCGAATTTTGTCGTTCAATGGCGCACATCAGATTAAATGTCAGGACTAAAATACGACCAAAAAAAAAACCGTTGTAAAAGGCAGACGCGTGCAACAAGCACATGTATAACGTTAATATAATATGAATTTAATGAATACTTCAATTAACCTTTTCTTTTTGTATTTCGTGTTATTACTACCACAACTACTTCTACTACTACTATATGTTTGTATTATAAATATATTTCTCCATAAAACACGCAAGTAAGGCTATTGTATCAAATCAAAATATAGCATGAATGATACAAAACTATACAAAACTGTATAACCTTGCTTTTGAAATATATTTCAACAATTATATCACTTTAAAACAGACATTTGCCACATTAATTGCTTTTGTAACGAATATGAACAGATATATATAAAAGCAGATCTGGAAATCTGGGAAACAATGCTCAATATTAAAAAAATGCGTTTAAAAGGCGTTAACTATATCAATATCAAAACTTTTTCTAAACGTATGTTTCCATTATGTTTTCAAAATATATATTACATATACTACTATCATTATGTTGTTAGTATACAGACATTGTAAATATGTTGTACCAAAGTCTATTGACTGGCCTAATAAAACAAAGTTTTTTCTCTATTATACATGATGGGAGAATGTCTGGGAAAAGGGAAATAAAGTAAGACCAGACTAAACAAATATATCTCAATTGCCATTTTGGCGAATATACATCTCACCATAATCGTCTCCTTGAAGTCTTTATTGATAATACATAATGAGCATATGTCACATCCCATGCTTTCCAACCCATTCCATTAGCATGAAATAAAATCAAGCTCCATCGCTAATGCAACATTAAACAATACTTATACCAGATAAACCATAGCTAAAATGTGTTATTTCTTTTTCTAATTTCCATTAAAATGAAAAAAGTACGGTATGAACATGTGTCAAATCACTTGCTCTACAACCCATTCCATTAGCATTAAAATAAAATCAAATGACAACGGGCATTACAGGAATAAATCACGTCATAAACGAAACAATGCAAATAAAAATGAGGACCGACTTCCGTCTT
This sequence comes from Panopea generosa, assembly GCA_029582155.1. Classification (NCBI taxonomy): domain Eukaryota; kingdom Metazoa; phylum Mollusca; class Bivalvia; order Adapedonta; family Hiatellidae; genus Panopea; species Panopea generosa. The sequence goes on along the minus strand of CM055907.1, from coordinate 16,054,255 downwards.
ACATATGCCATAGCGTGTTTATTAATATTAATGCAATATAAATAAAATTAAATGATACAATCATATTTCGAGTATGATATACTGCACTTGCAGTAATTGCGCATTGAACGTTTGTATCAACTTCAGAGTTCTATACTGTGGTTTCCTGGCGCGTCACATACTGTTATCTGTAAAAGGCAGTAACAGACGTCTACACTAATCATTGGAGTCAATGTAGTGTAAACAATACCTCAACTTACAAAGTCTTATCTTAATACAATCTGCATACAGTTATTGTGTTGTTGCTACAACTACGAACTCGACTTTTACCACACGATATTTCTGATTTACGAATAACACTACGTGAGCAAGTAAGCACGCGTAATATTTCTTGAGTTACGAAAATACATTTTTGATAATGAGAAGACGTCTTTCACTCATATCCAAATAATGCAAAACTGCATCATAATGTCTCCATTATAAACATACGTATAAATGAGGTGAATAATGAATTAAAACTAACTAATATGTAAAAAAATGCATGATTTATTAAAGGCATAACTAAAGATTAATTAGGACATAATTTAAAATCTTTATCAAATATGCATGGGTATTTTAATTGTAAATTTTCATTACAAATGCTGACAAACAGCAAGATAAAAAAAGCTTTCATATAAGCGGTATCACGGTGCATTAATTATTCTGGCGAATTATTGTCAGTGTATGCAATTATTTGTTTACGACTGTTTAAACAAGGAAGTATATCATTATCATTAAGAACATGCCACACTGTTTTGATGATACAGATGTAGATAAGAATGATTAGCTATTAAATATTCGGCCATACCAGTATTATAATAGTGGATGATATGAAGGAACATTTTGCTGGCATGTCTACATAGGACGTTGCAAGAGCTGTTAGCGGCTCGTTGATGATACATTGTCATCCAACATGAATTAGCAACGACCTACCACGCAGTGGCCGAACTATCTATTAAACATTTAACGTTTAAGGCCGTTAGGTGCCCAATATATGTTTCCTTTTTGTTGGTTTGACTGACAGTGGCTACTTTTAGAGTTACATAAATCAGCTACTGAATTAGTACCATATTTTTATGAAATTAATGACACCAACAAAGATACACTACATCTCATCAAAATATGTTTTTTTATAATCAATGCTTTGTATAACAATGCATTGTGTTTACTTATAACTGCTTATTTACATGCAATGACCGAATTTCGCTGGTTAAAAAGTACTAGAAAAATAATAAAAAAGAGCGGCAATAAATAAAACTGAACATAACAACTCTTTATAACTATAGATCACATGTTCAGTTCATTTTGTTTAAGATTGTAATTAACGAAACTTATAGAATCTGGAGACGTGCACCAGCCATACAACTCATATTTGGTGTCAGCCCCTGAATACTTCCGAAGAATCACATAGTACTAAAAAAAGTTGAACGCTAACAAAAAACATGACACAGCATTATAAATGCTAGACTTAAGCCTCTGTCTGGAAATATCAGAGTAGGTAATGCACAGTAAACTTGATATTAGTCCAATTCCATGCTATAAAGTGTTTATTAACTTCGACGTTACGACACTATGGATAGTTATTTATTTGTGCACAATACTATTTGTACATCTCGTTTTTATAAAGACTACAAGCAAGCGTGCTTGTTTTTAACATTGCATGCTGTAAGCTATTTAAATGTGTGTACCACGTTCTTAGCTGCTAATTAAATTACTCGTTTATTAGTAGAAATAAGCAACACTATTGCGCCTTTATAGCAAGTAACTTAGAGCACATTATGCGACGTTAACATAATATTTTGACAAAATAGGGCGAGGTATAGCCGCAGAACACATGTTTGACATAGTCATACTCTGTAACAACAGGCAATCTAATCATAATCATATCCTCCTGAACGCTTAGCTATGCGATCTGACGACGAAGCAGAGGAGGCAACGTTAAGACGACCTTCCTGCCAGCCAATCAATTGCTTGCTTTAAAGGATTTGGAAGTGAAAGTAGAAGACCATCTAGCTGGGATTGCCACTATCATGTGTGAATATCACGCGTTTATGAATGTAAAATCCATTATGACTGCGCAAATGTTTTTAATACTTGTAAATGTTTTTTTTACAAATTTTCGAAGTTAAAGACTATACCGGGACTTTTTTTGTTTATATTCCAACACACGAAGATCTCTAAAGTCGAAACCACACCCACATTGAAGGTTATGCAGAACGGCAGTTCAAACGAGTACTCTGATTTGCGGAAATAAAAATAGTTAAATTATAACGATGTTGGAAATCCAGTCATTCTAGAAGAAGAATTTTAATAGGTCTCATCAGATATTACATTTAGGAAGGCCGTGAACTTAAGTCAGATTGTAAACGGGTTTCTAAGTTCAAATCATATATAGTTGTACTAGTACGTTTAATTCCAAGTTTTAGAATAAATTATCAATAGACAATTTGACTGTTTCTTACATTTCATTGTTTGATGAACCTTGTTATGCAACATAAACTATTTGAAATTTAGTATATATATGGTGTAGTGTTTGGTTCGCGGTAAAAATTCGATGCCCATTGTAATACATACAAGCACACACCTTCTTCTTATCTTTAAACGTCAAATGTATTAAATTTAATACAAACAAATGTCGATACTTATCATCTTCTGAATGGGGCTTAACTCCATTTCGAACATATTTGAGGTAAACCTCCGGCTAAATCTGAATAGAGTCTTCCACAAGTAACTGACAAATTGTTTCATTTAAAGTTTTGTAATGAGTAAGACTCGATCCTACGACTAGGTAGCCGTTAGAGGTGAATGGTATTGAGGCGGCGCCATACACTGCCCGGCGACGGATACTAATTATTTTTACACCAAAGGAAAAATAAAATAACAAAGAGTTGACACTGTGTCCATACTATTGAAACTATTCAAAGACAGTAAGCATATATTTGTATGTAATCAAAAGTGTGTTTCGTTCGTGAATACTATATCACAGGCTTTCTTCTTTGTCTCTCGTTTTATATATACATTTTAAGTGTTCATTTACATTTATATGAAGTGTATCCTTCGCAAGTAGGTTTAAATTGCATGTTGTCCACGTTATCAATACTTTTGTTGATAAGGATTGGGAAAACAAAGTAGCAAGAGTCGGCTAAGATCACGCAGCAATGGTATAGAACAAAACCTATTGCAACAAAACTGCATAAGAACATAGTTTTATATTCAAAACCCATTAGTGCAACACGCCAATACCTTTTTAATATTATATGCTTAGAGGTTTTTGTCCAATTAATGACATGCATGGGTGTTACAGTGGTACATCAATGCATACAGATATTTGGTGAAATGATATATAATATGCAGAATAATGTTTGTAAAGTGTACAATGTCGAACTGAAATTATTTAAAAACAAATATAAATCATAGTAAGGTAACTGAAATATTGAAATAAGCAAATTTCCCGATAATTAAAACATGGAGAAAAAAACAACATATCCTTATCGTCAATTAATTAATACTCGGGTATTTTGTTCTTAAGTTAATCCTTCATCACCAGAGCAACAACACTTAAGGTTTCACGTACCTTATCATTGTATTATATTAAAAAGTAATACAGTGAATGATTTTTTTTGTGAAATTGTGCAGGATTCAAATATACTTTGATGAAAATGAAAGGCAATATGAAAAACAATCTAATGCAAATATGATATGGAATATGAAATAATGCAAATGCAATATGGAAAATAAACTAATGCAAATGTAACTCTAAATTAAGCAAAATGGGTTAAACAAACTTAATTTAAATAACATACACTGTAAGTATTTAAAAACGTCCATATGTGTAAATTTAGTACACTATCATGTAGCTGTGTTTATATCAAGTATGGAACAATGGCATTCAAACAATATGTGTAAATGTACGCGTTTTTCTGTCTTCACAACAACTGAGCATTATTGTATTTACATATGGTTTGCAACATCATGCAATTTCATTTGCATTGTTTGGAACTTATACGTCATAAAGTGTTCCATTATTTTAGTTCGTATCAGCTATATGAGTATACCAGACTTTTGATAATCTATTGTCTTTGTGCAACGCATGCTTCCTTAATTATATGACACTTAATACAGACGATATTTTAGCTATATTGTCGGTTGCACGGAACTGTATGGTAACAAATGCTGTCTATAAACAATACCAAAATGGAAACATCATTAAAGTACATGTATTAGAAATTACTGTTACGCGGGACTGAGTACAAATTCATACTCCTTCCTAATCTGATATATATTACTTACAGCGATTGGTTTATTTTATGCAGCATTTTTGTTTAAAATGACATGATACAGTATCAACAATATTTTTGTAAGTTTTGTTTCCTGCTTGCATAAATAAACTACATCAACGAATGAAATTCGAGGAATAGAATGTCTGGTATACTCATAAAGCTGATAGGATCTAAAGTAACGGAACACTTTTATGACGTATAAGTTGATAGTCTATGTCGCGTATGCTCATTTTTGGCGATGGGCAACACTGCAAAGCTTGAACACGACGACCTATGCAGGGTTATGGGTTTGGCATAAAGCCTGGCTAAAATGGTCGTCCTTCCGGGCTACTGGACTTCATCGCCATTCAATGCGTCTAATGACGCTATCAGATATATCTATTGCTTCCATTTCGGAGTTGTTTTGTGTCATTTTGTATTGTTTTGAAGTCCATTGTTTAATAACAGATGGTAAATTGAGGGACTGTGGGTTTGAGGGAAAGAGGGTGTGAGATTCTGGGAGTTTGAAGAACTGACAGTTTGAGAAACTGAGGCTTTGGGAGACTTAAAATTGTATTGTTACTCATTTGCATTGCTGGTATTTTGATTATTGAAAAGTTGTATTATTTGTTAAATATAAGTAATTGTAAATGTGTTTCCGTATGTTAGATGCATATATTAGATAAACGTATTAGCCGAATTATAACTGAAAAACAGCGTTCAGCTGCATACGTACAACAAATTCTGTTTCGTTTTTTTTGTTAATGTTACTACTGTAGACAATACTAAGTGTGTTTTTTTTCGAATATATACATATATTACATATTTAAATAATGATATTTCAAAATGTTAAATATTTATATACGTGAATTGATTTTTTTAGACAGTTGACTTTTAGTTGTAAAACGTCCTTTTTGTCTTCCAATGCTGTTTTACTTATGTTTAACAAGCTGTCAAAATCATATCTTAACAGTATCGAAGAAGCTACATCCATCGTATGCGTAAACATGCGCGCACGTAAAACTACAGCAACCGTATTTACTTGTTAAGTTTTATTGGTATAAACCAGGATGTTACCCATTAGTGAACGAGTATAAACATATGTTTGTCGTATATGTATTGACATAATTTTTGATGGATTTACGAGAAAGTTTGCAATAAATTTATTTTCTAAATTGTCAAAACAAACTGTTGAGGGCAGTGACTTCGTAAAAATTACAGTTCTTAAAACAACATGCTTTAATCTAACAGACAACGTTAAAGCGAAACAACATATTTTTTATTCAAATGTAATTTTGAACATTGGAATAACAAACAGTTTCAAAGGAAATGTGTTTTTATGTTTCCTGTCTTTTATATTAATGTTATGTTTTTTTTCCAATGTGATTAATGGTATACACAAACTTATATGAGTAACGTTTGAAAATTGTATTCTCTTTCTCAAAGAGAATGTCACAAGCCGGGCCCGATTAACTCAGTCGATTACACGTCTGGCTATCAATTCAGGGGTCGTGAGTTCGAATCCACGCCCGGCAACAGTGTCCATGATGATTGATATGGCATTGTGTTTTATTATTATTTGTCTCTCACTGCTGATTCAAGTGGGAAATTTATCAGTTAATTGCGGAGATTGGGTATGCTAGAGTACTAATTAACCTTTCAGGATCCCAGGAGACAGTGGTTAGGTTAACCGATCGTCTGTTAGTCCTTGATGGCATGAAATGACGCTAAATAAGCTGTCACTACGGTTGCCAGTACTCACAGAATACAGTTGACTCAATGATCGTTTACATACCTTTAGTATTTGTATGATAAAAAAAATCGTTAACTTCTTTCCGCACCTTTGAAGTTTGTCATTAGGTACCAGTTTTGTATTAAGATGATATATTACCAACACTGTAAATAAATTGACAAATAACGACATTATTTGCCAGAAGCTGTCATTGAAATATACATAAAGGTCTATAGATACAGGCGTATCACATGCATACACGTTCAGACTAATACAAACTAATTGCTATATGTATTTTAGAGAAGCTTGGATAAGTACTATTAAATAACGACGAAGTAGTTTGTACGGCTCTACCCACTCGCATTACACATTGTTTCTTCTTTCTTAATACAAGATGGATTGTTGATACGTTTCGAAGTGGATTGCTTTGGAGTTTAATGAGAACTAAATGTCTAAGAAAATTTGATATTTTTTTTCCTCTCCGGCTATTACTTATATATCAAAAAGGGGTGTGTCGCGTATCATACGTTGAAGGCTTACAATGAAAAATAAACGCACAACCAACTCCTCGGCAGGATTCCTGATGTAACTGATATTGGTAACGCCTGGTATGTTTGTATAGAACCGTGCCGCCATAAAATGAGGTGTAACTGTTATCGCTATCTATGTGTTTAAATATACATATTAAACATGTAAACACATAATTCATTATATTATGACAAATTTTCAGATGTTTTGAAGGATACATAAAGCTGCTCCAATATGTTTATTTGGAAAAATATTCATGCATAAATTAACAAAAAAATGATATCAATATATATATGTAAACATGATATTTAGCACATGAATGATAAATGCACAACCTTGACTTCAATATGAACATACAGTCAAACCTGTCTTAAGCAGCTAGTAAAGGAAAAGAGCAAAAGTAGTATTATACAGGTTGTTGCGTTGCTTAAAACAGGTTAATTTGCTCTGAAAACATAGACATGGGAAACAGTAAATGTGGCTGCTTGAGACAAGTGGCTGCTTAATAGACCTCTTGCACAGGTTTGACATCAACTTGCAAAAAAACATTAAGATAGAAACAATACATGCAGAGACAAACGGTCATCGACTTGAGACGTCGGTAGTAATAAATGCCAATGTGTATGAACAATCTGTATGATTTGGTGGATTCAACATCGCTCTTCCCCAGTTGCGACATTATATTAAGATAAAAAGTAATAAAAATAATATATTATAAGCTGCGAATCATCACAATATTTGCAAACTTTTATCAAGACTGATTGAACAAATTGGCATGTTTCGACGTATGAGTATCGATTTGAAAATATTTAATAACACATATCGGCAAGTACATATAAATATTCTCTCCACATGTACAAGAAACACAGGCTAGCAATTCATTATTGATATCATGTTTATATCTAAACCAATAGTTAAGTTTTTTACAAAAACATTAAAGTACGAACGTGTATGTCCAGGTGGCGTAGCATTCGAAGAACATAGTTTGTGCAAACAGTACAAATACATATAGTGTAGATGATCCTTAGCATAACAGAAACAACAGAACATAAAAAACGACATTGTACACTGATGTGACATGTTCTGAGGCAAACCGAAAACTCGACATACGGGTGAATTCGACCTCTATCTTCCTTTGTTTTATTATAAAACGTCACATACGTAATTGTTTTTTTTTCACAAACAAATATAGCAAGTACTTATTTAAAATATCCTATACATATGTACCAGCATTTTGAAACTGTCTAGCAAAATTCAAGACATGTTTAAGATTTAAAAAAATTGTCTTGCATTGGACTCAGTATGGAATGTGTCAAATGCTGCTGATAACACATTGTTCTACAGCTCGATCATGTTTTAATTATCTGATATAATCTCAGTTAGACGTCATCTCATAATATAAAGACAACGATTCTAAATTATTTATGTACGTAACGGAACTAATTTGCCACCTTTAAATAAACTGGAATTACTAAATTATCTTAACTTGATTTTATTGTCTAAGTTTTCTAAAATTTAGTAGTGCTATTTATATTAATAAAACTCTAAACTTGTGAATCAATTTACTTCAGTTTACCGTTTTAATGGATTCAAGAGATTTACATCAAGAAACTTGAATGTAAAATTTTCAATTATTTTTAATTACATTGCATTCACAATCTATTAAAACTTAAAATGATTATCTATGATTTTGTTAAATTATCGAACAAGTGAATCTTAAATAAGCTAGAAGTAAATTGGACGTAAGCATGTTTAGTTTCATCTTTAAATTCTCAGTAAGTATGGTATTAAAACATAGCAAGTACCTGCATAGGGGCATAGGGGATACCATTGCAAAAGTTTTTTATATTATTATATCATTAAAGTATTCTAATAAGAAATTTAATATTATAGATATTTATCATCCGTCCAAAAACAAAAACATTGATTAATATGAAGGTCATTGTTTTATAACATATATATGTCCTTGATATTTCGAAAAGTCAAAATACATGACTCTTAAATGGAGTTTAAACGGCAACGAGATATTAGTTAAACCGGCGTTTGTAATGACTTGAGTATGTTACTATACCTTTTCTAATGTACTTCAGCTAGTTACTTAGTTATAAGATATTTTTTGTTTACATAAAACTGCAGTGGAATCTCGTTTTTACGAATTCGATGGGACCGTAAAAATAATTCGAAATATCCGAATTTTGATTTATCGGGAGTCTACTTTTGTGCAATTTTTTACCGTTACCCCACCCACTCCATAAATCGATGAGAACATATGATTGTGTACATGTAAATACCTATAATTGTTATTTTATACTCAAAATAATATGTTATACTTACACATAATATAAACTTTATTTATTTTGATATGTACTGTGGAATAATCTTAAATCGTGGTAAATTTAACTGTTTACATGCGTCATTTTCTTCTACGCAAACGTATGTTGTGCGTTGTTTTCTATGTGTAGGCTAATCGTCTATTTGCCAAAATAAATAAAATGTTTTTATACTTTTTATTTTTATGAATATCAAATAAATAGAATATGCAACAGAAAAATAAACACAGGTTGTATACAAGCAATGGTTACAACAACTTAACAAATAAAACATAAGAAGAAAAAATAGAACAGCTGTCTTCTAAAACTTCGTCACCCAAACAAGAAGCGTTGATGTTTGCTTAATCAGCGTGTGTCTCCTTTGTGTTTGTATCATAATAATTTGATGACATAATTGCCTTACCGGCCAGTACAGACACATGAAGCGATAAATTACAGATATGGGATCAGCAATTATCACCTTTGGCGGTTTGCCATTCATATTCACGCTGTGATAAAAAATCGAAATAACGAGCGAGAAATCAATAGATTTTAGGACGGAGGGACCGAAGGACAGATTCGAAAAAGTGAATAATTCGAATTACTGGAATTTGATTTATCAGGAGTTAACTTATATAGAAAAAGAAGGGGAAAAAACGGGACTGAACTTCAAATTTGAGATAACAGGAATTTCGAAACATAAGCGTTCGAGTTAGCGAGTATCAACTGTGATTTATATATAATAAATAATCCTATTGCTTTTATACCACAATGTTTGATTTTTTTCCTATGACTTTCTTACATTAACTATAAAATGTTTTATTTGTTCACACAAATCAGGTATTTTATAAAGTTTATTTACACCTGTATGTACTAGTATAATCTAATCACTTGGCCAAGATAACTGTGTGTGGTATTACATCATTTTTTTAACAAAGTTCAACATTTTGCACACGTTTTCTTTAACCTATAATTCACCATACTTAAGTATTTTAAATTATTGTGAAAATTCATCATTGTTGTCTTCTCTGTATAGAAAAAGATCCGTTTGTCTTAATTGAAAGCGATGTTAACATGTAAGGTAGTAACATTGTGTTCCAAACATTTAAAACTTTACCCATACATGCATTGGCATGTTTAAACCTGATGAACATCACTGTTGACCCCTGTTGTCACTTCAAAGTTGCATTGTACATCTTGACTGGAATATATTTGTATTGTTGGGTGTATTTTGTGCTTTGATGTAGCTTTGTTGTGGTTTCATATGCATTCTTCGGTTTCTGCTAACCTTGTTGCTGTTGTTTTATACCATATGTAGATGTACTCTTATATCAAAGTTAGACTGCTTTAGGTCAAAATATGCAGCTATGTCAGGTATACAGTTTAGACTATTCCATATATGTAATAATTACATAATCTCTAAATAAATTGATTCTGATTGGCCATAGTGATACCTCCTCATTTAAAAAAATACTATATGCTATTGAACAGTTTTTACTATTGGTTTTGCAAAACTGTGCATAAAGTTATTAAAAAAGTCGCTGGGAATTCCAATTGTTAAACGAACGCAACAATGAAAACTGAGATGTTCCGAATGCGGCGTTGTTTTTATATGGCTGCTAACAAGAGATTCGCGTCCGATTACAGCAAAATTCTTGATGTTAAAGATGCCGATACGACAAAAAGGCAACTGTTCAATCAATTATGCCATTATTTACGAGAGAAACAAATTAATGTAATTACACACTTTGATCAAAATGTGTCTTTAGCCAATTGGTGTTAAGACGTTGATTTTTTCCCGCAATGGTTCGAATCCCAGCCGGGGAAATTTATTTTCAATATATTTATAGTTTTTTTCATTTTATATTTAAAAACTATTGTTACATAAAATGTATATTCTTATCTCGGTGATTTTTTTGTCATTTCCTGTACGAAAAAGCGAATAAGCCTAAAGGCTCAGAATTCGTTTATTTATATTTTATATACTAAAACAGTTATGGACTTTTTAGCTGTGCAATATCATGTGCTATACACCAGAAAAACAAAGCTACCGCCTCGGACAATATCATTTTCTGGTACATAGCACATCATATTGAAAAGTCCATTATAATTGTATAATAGTCTGCAACGAATGTGGTACAGTTGTGCAAATATTGTTATACAAGTGCATGCCTTCTGTGGCAAAAAATGTGGTTTTCGATTAATATCATTGACATTTTTTAAAATAAATTTCTTAAATGAAAGACAGTATAACTTCTTACAGTTTTACATACTATTTGTTTTATATCATATACCCATTGACGAACGAAAATGTTTTATTTGAAATCAGCTTTAAACGACAAGTAAGTGTTAGTATAACACTTTAAGTTCCCATCTAAAATGTATTGAATTCCTTTTAGATCACACAACTCTATTGTTATATTTATTGAAAGGCAAAATAACCAGTAACTGAAGATAAATGGCAAACATTGTCGTAATTTATCGACGCTTAACATGTATTTATAACAGCAGATACCTATCTCGGAAAAAAATAAATCGTGTGTTTAATATATATATTTATGGATGAGAAGATCAGTGCTACAAATATGCAAATAAGTACTTCGATGACGGAGCTTATAGCAAAAAAAAAAGGATTCAATCGTTAACATAAATCCTTCATCCTTGTATATTACAACGATTGCTAAATATGCTTTAAGATGTAATTTAAAACTTAAATCTATATGAACAATATATTTTTAGTTGGTATGAATATTTTTATTGCTAAAAATCATATTTCTTGTCATAGAATTCTAACTCGAACTACACGGGTCACATGTACAATAACAGATGTATCCACAATATAACAATATAGGTTGTATAAAAACTAAATCTAAACTTAATCGCTTACCTTGGTTATATCTATGATGCCCGGAAAGTTCCGAATTTTTATTTTTAGAATATATGTTTCATTTTAATTTCATCTTAGAAATAATCTGAATGACGAGGTGAAGGTCGTTAAGTGGCATGAGTTTATTTTTTTAGGGTTTCGTTTCAATTTCACTTTGTCGATTTGAATACAATTTACAATAAAACTAGTAACGCGAGAATGTGTTCATTATAAAAATGATTGTTTCATAATAATCTCAGACATTCATAGTTACCATTTTTTGCCATAGAACTTTGATGAGTTTATCACATTGCTTAATTATTTAAAATAGAGTTATCTCAATGCTTATACAATTGGATACAAATTGTGGCTGCATTTTGAATTAGATGAAAATAGAGTGAAAACGTAATGGTTATGTTACGGCTGCAATGCCGACAATATATTGTTACACTATATTTTTTAAAACAGTAAATGTGAGAAGGACATCGGCTGTAAGTGGTTATTGCCCTCTGAAACAAATATTCTACCTTTCGATATCTGTTCATAGGAAACAGATGTATAGTTTATATATATTTTCTCAACTTCTTAAATCATTAAATGTGAAAAGGGTATGTCTTAAGTTATACTTGATACTCTGCTGTGAATATTTATTCATCTGTAACTATCGCCATCAGTTCATAGGAAACATGAATACTCGTTCATACATTGTGTTCCACTACAGCAATATGTTCAGTTTTTTAGAAAAAATCTACATTCGATCCATCCCTCCTTTAAAGACTGTTAGATATTATATCTCATTTACGACACTGTTTAAGCTTTTTGATATAATTGGTGATAAAAATCACTGTATCCAAGATATTACTGGGGGTTAAGGCGAACTATAAACACTAATTACTAGGTAGTGTCCCGTGTCTGCAGTAGCAATTATGTCTAACTAGTAGACTCAAGAATGCTATGTATGCACGGTTTGAGTTATTTTGTTATTAATAACCGACGTTAATTTATGGATACAACGGTTTCTTGCTGTTGCTAGACGATTTAACATGTTTGGATAGACACGTGGTATGTGTAATACATATAAGAAATGTTCTTCGACTGATTAAAATTATACATAAAGACTTACAAGTAACAAGGAAGTAATGTACTTGGCGTACTATACATTTTACAAATATAAAAACAAAATCAAATATAAAATGGGGTATTGATCCTCCTTGGGATCTTAGGCTAAAGATTATTTTCGAGGTTTTCAATCATCATTAAAACTTGAGATACAATAGATAACGTGTTATGAAAATGACGTTACATCCAATTTATAAATAATATCATGCATTTGAATATCAGAGCATGATCTGTTTTATGGTTGATTTTATGATATTTAGTAGTTTCAATTATGTTATGATATTTGTTTGTTGCTGTTTGTGTGTGGTTCGGTATGATATTATTTTCTTTGTTCTTGTGAATATAATGTGAACTTCAAATATTGTGGTGGAACGACGCCATTAAAGGAAAACAAACATGTCTGAAAAAATATGTATTGTCTTGCAATGGCGTCAACTATTCAACTGCATATTTAGTTGAATTTTCATAACATGTTTAAAATTTAACAAATATCAACAGATAATCAATATAATGTTGCCTTTATCGTTTCAATGTTTCATGTAAAATTTTAAACAAATATGTGACTCAGTTTGCAATTACTTTAGCAGTCACGTAGTCGGTGTGTTTTCCTTGAGATTTTCAACAAATTAGTTCAATCTTATAAAAGACATCTTTTCAATAAATTATTTTTGCTATGTCATCTTGAGGGTCTATCGTGACTAAAACCTCTTAGTCTCTGTTTTAGGATCTGAAACCTTTCATCTCTGATATCGATGCTTCTTGTCCAGTTCGAACCAAATAATTTAGTCAATATTCGTCGAGTTCATATACGAAAATATCGTAGTACACTAAGATTTCATGTGGCCCATCACCAATGTTAAATGTACATAGTATGTCATGCTTTAAAAAAAATGCTACAAATTCCCCCCAAAATATCGATTTTTATTGCTCAGTTAACCACATCAGGAGATAATAATGTAATAAAAGTCTCACTTCACAGTTGAAGTTTGTTCTTTGTTCTATAAAAAATAAGGTCTAGGATTTCCATGGTAAACATAAATTCGACATAGATTTTGTTTAAATATTTTTTTTTCATAGCAGGAATGTATACCCACATAAAAATACACAATAATTGGTAGGTTAATCACGTTTCTTTTTTCAAAAAAGAGTGCAGTGACACCCTGAGATTTTTTTAAAAAGAAGTCCTCAAATCTTCATAAATACATGCATATGTTGAAATCCTATAAAGGTCACTTTTTTAACACCAGTGATGTCTTATTGCAGTATATGCTAAGGCAACTGTTGCTCTACTCATCTGCAGCAAGAAATCACAACCACTATGAACCATTTTGAAAATCTCAAGGAAAAACAAATTACATATACCTTTTTTTAAGCGTAACAATCATGTCACTGTGGGAAAAAGGGCGTTACTGTGTAGTGAGACGTAAATAAAGTATTGCACGTATCGATAGCGGGCGTTAAAACTTAATCATACGTCTCCCTTTGTTGTAGCGTATGATTTATTACATGTAATATTTTTAAAAATGTCCATACTTTTATTGTTTCGTTTTGTAGCATTAATGAATTACAGGAAATAATTATATTCGATGAATAAAAAGTAGTTCCTTATGCTAATTTTAGCGGTGATCTAGACTGTAAACAATGTTCCTTTGACTGCAGATGATATGCGTTTCCTGTTATTCTAAATGAACAACTCTGATATAAACCATGATCACATATAAAAGCGGAACTGGTTTTACTTCGGCTTATTTCTCTTTATCTAAATGTACAATCACCAAGTGCTTTATTGCACCCAGGCGAGCACAGTTGGAAATGTCAGAACGCTATTATTTCGTTCAATGTGAAGTTATTTATCTTTTGAACCAAGAAACTTCATGGCGGTTGATTGATTTATCAATATAAAAAAGAAGAACAACAAGAAGAATAGTTTATTAACCTAAAATGTTACATTTTCTCGTAACAAAACTTAATATACACCAAATATTAATTTTACATGTCAGTTATCAGAATATAAGTATCATATATGTATTTATGATTATAAAGACGTGTAAAGCAAAGTGTTAAAATTATTTCACTGTGGCAACGCGAATGCGTAATAAATGTTTTTCGTTAAAATTTGACAAGTATTGACAATGGCTTTGACTTACATTAAAACGTTTGCTTTGGTAATCAGTGATAAGTTATGAATATCATCTTCTGCTTTTAATTAATTTTCATCAATAATTGGTAATCCAAATGTGATTTATATCTTTTTTCGTGAAATTTACCTAAAGATTGTTTAGTTTTTTTCGTCATAAATACACATGTCCCGAATTGATGGAAAAGTAATTATTTCCTTATCTAACTTTTTTGCACTGTTAACATTGATATAGGAAAAAAGAATACAATGATACAGTATACTTTTATGTCCATCAGATTTAACGATCAAAGGACACTGTCACCACAACAACATAACACTAAGAAATAATTATATCATCAT
Organism: Panopea generosa; assembly: GCA_029582155.1. Lineage (NCBI taxonomy): Eukaryota > Metazoa > Mollusca > Bivalvia > Adapedonta > Hiatellidae > Panopea > Panopea generosa. Next base: position 16,038,945 of record CM055907.1, on the reverse strand, counting down.
AATAATGGTAATAATATCAATACCCGTACGTACAAGTACAACAACAACAACCAGGGTCACACCAATAAATCGGTCAGTAGCAAAATGCACCTTAGATGCTTAGACTGTTGGTTTCACTCTACATATGCTTATGCTAGTTTTGTTTAATGTACTGTTTTTGTCTGAGATATAAATGGTGTTTATTTAAGTGTGCAAACATGATGTCATTTTTGTTAGACTACATGTTTGTATTTTCAACTATTTTAACTATAAGTAATGCATGACTAGGCTTATAGTTTCACAATTTACCCGACGCGGACTGCCAATTAAAGAAATTGATAATCCAATTAGCGAATAATCCAATCAGCGATCAATATTGTTTCCAATCAAGCCAGGTTCCTTAGACAAGCAAACGGTTTCTAAGTAAAAATCATAGTGTATTGTATTGTATTTACTTAGACAAACAACGCCACCTTGCCAGTGAAAGGAGCAATAATTGCTCTCGCGTCAGGTCTATTGTGTTGGTGTCTTGTTTATTTTTCTATCTCGATTAAACTGATTCATTCAACTTGTACTGTTGTTCGAAATAACTAATCAAATAATTTGTCAATGCACGGAATGCTTGTTTCTTGTAAATAGGATACTGACGATGATAACAGTAGTTCTAAGAAGAGACCAAAGTTACTCAATTCATTTTAGGCTAGTGTGCTCACTTCGATTATGCAAATGCAAATCCGACAACCAGACAGCTGCACTTTACGATGTAAGTCTTTCTGTAGTGTTGAGTTGGCTCACAGACAACTGTATTTTCCAAAATGCGTGACTTAATATATTTTGGCGTTATGGCGTATAATCACCTTTTTTATCATTTAATGACTTTCCTTTCGTATTGATTGAATTTGCATGCAATTCATTCCGTGTATCATTTCCGTTCATTATGTCACATCATATTAACTGCTGCAATAGACGTAAAAATATTGAGGTGGTACGGGTGATCGATCATATAAGAACTGCCGATAATTATTTCTATATAACGTTTGAATAACTATAAAAAAAATAAGGTTCACACCAAAAGATAACACATACATGGACATTGCCTGCATTAGATGAAGATGACCTAAATGTAAACGATACGGTGTCATAAATTATACAAAAGTTGTTTTGTTTGAAATGACATTCACTCATTTAAGTAATATTTTTATTAAAAAACAAAGCCAAGTATTTGACTTGATGTCGTTACTATAATATACTTTTTTATTAGCGATCAGTAATTTTCGCTTTTACATGTATTTGCGAGTTTCTACTCTCGCTAGTTCAAAGATTCCGCTAAAATTTTAATCATGATCATTGTCAGAATATTTACAATATCAGTATAAAAAACGCATTGTCGGCAGTTTCATTATTCGAATATCGCGAATTTAACATTTTGCGTAAAAGTAAAATAGGTCAAATGAGAGTAAATTCGCTAATTAAGTTCAAACGAATTTAAAGTGTGTCACAGTATTATATTTGATTGATTGATTTCACGACGGAGTTGCTTTCGGGTAAATCTTTAACGGCCGTTATCTCTCTAAGAAATAATATATACCCAAACAATACTGAATTCTTTAATACAAATATCAATGTACATTATATGATTTAGGAATTGAGCTTAAATTTATTTTTTTTCATGAAATCAACTTAAATGGGTTACATAACATTCATGTAATGATTTGATGGTGTTTACTTTGACTATCTAAACAAATGATGCCCATATACATGAATAATTCATTTAATATTTTTTTCCTGGTCAAGAGTACACGCAGAAGAAAACTACATATACGTCTCACACAACTATAACATTTGGCATAGGGCTCCATTGTATCATTTATGTCTAAAACACAGTGAAAAAACAAAATCTGCAGCATGTATCTGAGCTCAAATCCTTCACCGGTTCAAGATATGCAATAAGAAAGGGAACATTAGCATGCTTTGACAAGGTTTGTTTTTAATTAAATGATTCTGTGAGACCTATCAATTTCCAGGGTAATAATAGGTCAACTATTCGCCCACGATACGGTTCGAACTAACAATTCTGAAAGGACACAGACTTGTCCAGAAAACTCGTTTCAGCATCAAATTTTCAGTGGTGATTCCTTAAATACTGACCATTTAACGCATGCTAGGAAAAATACATCACTGCAGTATAGAGCCTTGAAAAAGAATAAAAATACATGTAGAGCTTAAGCTTTATTTCTACTTCCTTCATCTGTAGGTCCGGACACTCAAGGGAGATAATAATGGTGTGAGTCCTATATATTTACGAATTCTGTAAATAATGTAGACAGTTATATACAGGGATGTACTTATACTGCCTGTTGATATACAACGGAATATCTAACAAACAGTGATTTAGTACGGTTTTATAGAGGTCTACGTCTGCTCGTACATTCCAGAAACACATAACTGTGCGGTTGTTGACGTAATTGTCTGTTTATTGCGAATTGATGCAGGTTTTGTCCCCATCTTAGCTACTTCAGGCTTTTATGTGACATGTTTCAAGATGTTCCTACTCCTAAAATACTCTTCTATCATTAAGGACGTGTAAAATGACGTTACTGAATATATGGTATAAATGTTTTAAGATATTTTAGCCCTATAATGGAAACGAAAGCGAAGATGCTCAAGATAAAAGTCGTTTTTTTAGATTATTTGGAATTAGAAAATGGATAAGGGTAAAGAAAACATTAACATGGTCTTTCCTCTGACATTCAGTTTTAGCACTTACATTTCAACACTATCTAAATGTGTTGCATTACTGTGGTTTCGATTACATAACATTCCTTAACTCTCTTATGTATGTATTTTCATTCTAAATTTCTTGGGTAAAATAAAGTCCTCTAAGCTGATCTAGATTACTAAATCTGATTAGAAAGGTATCTTCACTATTTATATTTTGAGCAGAGATACTGACAAGAATTGTACCGTAAACTTGACTGATAGATTCACACAGCTTTGTGTAGAAATTTCGTAGAAGTTGTTGTTATATTTATTCAATTATTGATGCATTATATATAGAGAGAGATAATTATTTGTGAACTAATATATATAAATATACAGACAAGTCTACGACGAGTGTGCGTTGCTACAACGTACACCAAAGGCACAAGACCATGATACAGAATCTACAAACCCAATAGAATTGGTGTCAACCCTGATTTTAAATGATGATCTTATATGCAACACATCTGTATAAATGTATAAACGACAATAAGAAGTATAGGACTAGAATAATACATGATGATAAAACCATTCCATAAACAAAAGTGGGGCGTGGCAACTAAAATACATGCTTGCTTCTTTAATAGAATTCACGAAAGGCTTGATGAATATCACAGAAATATAGTATTAATATTTTAACATTAAATATATACATATATGCCGCGAGCATAATATTGGTAAATATAACAGCCGGGGGAATATGTGGTGCGGCTAGAGAGAAGGTGCGCTGTGGCTAGTTTAACCGCAATGTAGGGACTGTGTTTAATTGCTTTAACATTAAACGGAGGATCGAAAACGGAACGCAGTCTAACGTACCATGAACCTAAGCGAAACACTATATTGAGACGAGGCACCTTTCAAATAAAACACCAGTTTAATAAATGGTGATATACATTTCATTAATAAAAACATAATTCATAACCACATAGGTATATACATCCTACTCCGCTATCTCAAGAATCAACTTATTCAACTTTTAATGAAAATAAAGGGCATTCTATGCTAATCGGCAATCCATTATTTATCGCCTACCAAACAGTGACGTCATTAAACATTCCCTGAAACAACTGACCAATCGATGTGCTCAAATCCCATTGCCATGTATCGAATCCAAGCGGGAGATCTACAGTCTAACTGTACATAACATCCGATGTTGATTCTTTTCCAACTGATCATCAGCTCTTTACGAAGATGGATTTATTCGGTGATATCAAGACTCCCGGAGGAAATCGGAGTGTAAATATAACCTAGTGTAAGCGATACGGTGCCAGATGCGAGATGATAATTATATCCATATCCTTAAATCTTTTGCGTCAGTTTAGCAATTTCAATTTCAAAAGTGTGAAGCTGAGTGTCGAATATGTTAAATATTCAAGTTGAGCAAGTAAAATGTACAATCCATAGTTTGAACATCCAAAATTGTGGATTAGAATAATATGTTTTTGTTTGTTTTAGTGACGAAAATTGTTTTCGTGATTGTTAAACATTTAACAGTAGCCTGCATGTCTTTGCAATTACCAGCAAACGCCTAGTCATATGCAAGCATTCATTAATTTAGGTTGTACTGAAATTTGAGCATGTTGATTTGTCAGCTGCTTCAGGGATAGTTTTATGACGTCACAGTTCGGTAAGTGTTAAATAGGTATGCATTGTGGGATATGCGCAATTGCTCGCCAAAAGGCGCGAGGGCAAACACATCAGAGTCTTGAACATATATATATATATATATATATATATATATATATATAGCAACAGACGTTAATGATTGTCAAAACGAACAAGTTTATAATCATATATATTACAATTCCACTACTTGTATATGCTGATTATAATTTAACAGTTAAGTACTTTTTTATATATTCTTTTAATAATGGTCATATATAACATAATTATGCTAATTAGCAAACACACTAGTAAAACACATCATTTGAATGTATTTTCACTTTGTGATCCGGTATGAATCGAGACATGAACCACTGAATCTTCTAGCGATAATTTACAAATTTGCTGATTTCTGTGACCCATAATATGAATTGTGTATCTACATGTACACTTGTGATGTTCAATTTTAAAGAAACAAAAAAGTTTAAAACAATCGATACTTTGTTTTTACTTTAGATTTAAATTTATCTAATTTCAAAGGAACTAATTTTACTGATAATCGAACAGACAGACGTACGGACAGACAGACGTACATACAGACAGACGTACAGACACACAGTCAGACAGTCAGACAGACAGACAGACAGACAGACACACACACACACACACACACACACACAAACAAACACGCACACAAGTAATATATGTAACATATTTACTGTTAATACAATGCTATTTCATGTATGTTACTTTCATAGATCTGTCAATTAGTTTAACATCTTTGTTGATATTTTCAGGTCTATTGTGGCCCATAATATCTAAACCTACAAACGTATCTACATACAATTATTTGTTTATAGCTTTCCCGACCTCAAACGCAGCTTGAAAAACAATCAGAAAGTTATCGGTGACTGGGTATGCTTCCAAGCATGCAGGTTTTAAAGTGTTTTGACTGAGCCGGCAATTGCTTACAAATAACCCAACAGATTGTATCATAAATTGGGGGTATGTTTATAAAGATTTTTCTGCTTAAAGCTCTGAATAAGCAGCTAGTCTATGTATTCAAAATAAGAAGTTACAGCTCCAACAGGTTATGATTTATTCAAAGTTGGATATATTTATATACAACTTAATGCTTAAGGTTTTGATTAAGCTGATCATCCAGTCTTTGTTATTCAAAACAAGAAAATATACCTCCAACTAGAGATGTATCATGCAAAGATATGAGCGTATATATCTTATTTGTCTAAGCCTTGAATAATCGCAAGCTCTTTTTTATTCAACGTAAGAAAATTAAAATAGGGGATAGAGATTGGGCAAATAAAGGTTTGAGATGTTTTATATATTTTACTGGTTAAAACTCGGATAAAGCACATATTCCATGTATTGTCAAGTAATAGAGCACCCTAGGACTTAGGGTCCTGGGTTCGATCCATTATCATTGCTATGTGTAGTGTCATTTAGCTTTTCAACATATGCTTTGTACTGTTCTGCCAAGAAATAATTCGAGCGTAATTTATATAAGTTGAATTAACTTATTTCAGAATCGATTTAAAATAAATAAGTTCAAAACCATGCTATTCCAAAATAAAAAAATGCAAGTACAGGTAACTACTTTATATAAAGAGGGTATGTCAATTGTTAAAACAAAAATCTTACTGGAGAATCTCGTATTTAAACAGACATTTACACGCACAAAAAAAAACACAATTCACTTTCTTATTTTTATATAATTTTTTGACAATAGAAACCTATTTTAGCGCATCATATGTATCACACATTGCAGATAATCAAAATTCAAAAACCATCCACTAAACACTTATTCTAAATGAAACCCGTATACAGGCGCGTATACACTGATACATAAATTCACTTCAGGTATATGTGCAATACATTTAAACTAAGATATATACGTAATTGTGCATGCACACTTGAATATTATTGTAAAAATAAAACACAAAAATAATAAAATCATAAAGGTCATAAAGAAAAATTATTACTTATGTAAAAACATATATTTGCGAAAAACTACGAACATCACATGTATTTGAACTATTAATCAATAGAATTGCACCTGAATATGGTAGACAGCCCATTAAAAATTCGAAATAAAAACATTTTTATTTGAGCTTAAAAGCAACACATGAATGTCTTGTATGTAGTAATTGACGATCCGACATAATAAAACGAAACAAATTAAAAATGAAACACTGTATGACTATATATTCACTTGCAAATCTAAAAGCATGTAGTGATTAAAAACACATAATCGCATTTTCTTTCAAAATAACCTTATTTGTTAAAACAAATGTAAAAGCAACATTAAAATATAAATAGAATTTATAAAGAAAAGTTTTGCTTAACATACATTGATTGAAGTCAGTGCAATAGCTAAGTTATCTGATTGTTAACATCATATCTTAAATGAGTCAAACACATTTCAATACCATACTTTAAAGCCTTAAAGAAAACTCACGTTGTCTGATTGTCAGATTTTATTTGCAAAAACGTTTATTGCGCACTTAACTGAAATGAATTGAGCAATTTTATTGTTTCTCAGGAACCTATTAATCAGTATGTAAGCCAAACATTACAAGAGGCATGCAATATGTTCATTGACGAAAAGCATGTATCTGATAAAATACGCAGGCAAATCTAATAGGGAGATTAAAATAATTCGATAACCTAAGAATAAACTAGTATACAGACTTATGTCAAACGGTACAACACGCAAAGATAACAGTGACTTCTGTAAAGGAACACATTTTGTTATGAAGTATATTATATAACTGTAATTTTAGCTAAGTTAACCTAAATCGCTCGTTATACATGAATAGCAATGCGTGGTTGAAGACATGTGTGATTGTTTGAGTTTAAAGGGAATTTCTCAGGATTTGATTTCAAATTGGCTTAAAAACATATTTTCCTATAAACAATGTCTATGCTTTAGCGTCACTGATACCGTATTGTCAAACGGATACTATTTTGAAGGGATTGTATTGGTATATAATCGGCAATTCCCCGTTCTAAATACACACGTCCAGCATGAAGATACACTTATAACTTAGAGATAGTGTCTAATTGCATAATCTCTTTATTACAAACATCGGGTCTGTGGAGCCAAGTTTTTTGTTTTTGTTTACCTTCGCCATTTTCAACGAACAGCGTTTGTGTTTCCGATCAATCATTGGATAACCTCGTGAAGACTCGTTCCCGATCTTGTTTTCGAGGCTTTGTTCGTAATGTTTACGGAGTCCAATGTAAACATTGCGCAATACTTTATTGCGGGGCGCATTAAAGTTTTGGCCAATATTCAATTACTGTTAATTTGATAACGTTCAAGTAAATAAAGGTTATACGTCAATACATAAGCATTATTTTGTGCACACTGCATGCAGGAAAAGTTGGGATTAACAGCATGCTTGTGTTACTTGCCAATATAATCCCTTTAAATGATGAATTGTAAACGGATCTCCTTACTTGGGCTTTGCGCCTAGGTTAGATTGAAATAAATTTCCTACCAAAAATTGCAATATATTTCATGACTATTAAATTAGTCACATTACTTCATTTTTATATCAATTTGATCCGTTATACAGGTTTACACGTAGTAAAACTTGTTTCATCTTAAAAAGAGTTGTACTGACAATGCGATGGACAGTATTTAAGTGTTGCTATTTTAGAATGAGGATTTCGTTTGAAGTTTACCACTCCAATTCAAATATCAATTGTGACACTTTCGGATTTTATTTGTCAATGATAATGAGGTGATTTTTGTTAACATTCATATTTAATTGTATAAGACATTTATTATAATAGCGTTTTTTCCTGGTAAACTTCCTTTAATACATATATGTATTATTTGAGTCATTGTGAATTATGTTTTTTTATTATTCTATTATGCATATCTAATTCATTTATGTAACTATACGGAAACGTGTATAGCAAAATCCCTTAAAGAAATATAATATATTTGGTTGCTTCCTTGTTTTATTGTTACATTTGTTAGTGTCGATGTTTGCGATGTTGTTCAATTAACTTTATTTGCAAAAGCAAAAGTTGCTTTGTTTTTATTTACATGTAAGCCACCAACTCTCATTAATGACACTTTTGTATACGGATATTGTTAACGTAGATGACATATGCAATAAAGTCAAATATTGCTTCAAAATCTGTAAAACCTAAAGCACTTAACCACATCACAGAGTTTTTTTCTGTTTTCACCATTTGCCAGTTTATAACATGCACACACAATGCGCGGTACTACATGGAAGAGGTAAACACAAGGTCTAGTGTATACTGTCTTGTTTTCGAATTGTTTGCGTGAACATTCGATGCGTTCCGTCAATCTACATGTAATAAAACTTCCCTTTGCTCTCACGTGTGTTTGTGTGATATTTGTTCCATAAATCTAAATGTAATATACTTTCCCTTTCTCTTACGTGTGTTTGTGCGTGTGATATTTATTCCATAATTCTAAATATAATATACTTTCCCTTTCTCTAACGTGTGTTTGTGCGTGTGATATTTGTTCCATGCATCTAAATATAATATACTTTCCCTTTTATCTTACGTGTGTTTGTGCGATATAATATAGTTTCCCTTTCTTTTATGTGTGTTTGTGCGTGTGATATTTGTTCAATAAATCTAAATTTAAAATATTTTCCCTTTCTCTAACGTGTATTTGTGAGTGTTACATGCATCTAAATATAATAAAACTTGCACTTGCTCTTATGTGTGTTTGTGCGTGTGATATTTGTTCAATAAATCTAAATATAAAATATTTTCCCTTTCTCTAACGTGTATTTGTGAGTGTTACATGCATCTAAATATAATATAACTTGCACTTGCTCTTATGTGTGTTTGTGCGTGTGGTATTTGTTCCATAAATCTAAATATAATACATGTTCACTTTTTCTTACGTATGTGCGTAAGTGTGATATTTGTTACATAAATCAAAATCTAATATACTTTCCCTTTCTCTTACATGTGTTTGTGCGTGTGATATTTGTTCCATTCATCTAAATAAATTATACTTACACTTTCTCTTATATGCTCTAAACAATTCCGACTGGTATCAATGGCATTTTAATCCCAGGCAAAAATTAAAGTGATAATACGATATGCCATACCGGATGCCCATTTAACTGTAAGTTTATATTACAATTGAAAAGCTATTATCAACAACAGTTACCGATCAGCACAAGTGTTTGGTACGAAACACAGCGTGCGTTTATGTTTCCATTATTGTGACGTGTGTAACTCACTCAAATTACGGTATTAAATTTTACAATTATAATTAATTAAGCAATGTCATTATTAAGCATAAAACCGTTTGAAGTATTTTTAGTTTCCTTGCGTCCATCTATATATATGACTTTATATCGGTTAGACTAACAGACTGGTACCAATCATTAAGTATTAAAGTAAAGTACCGATTCCTTATATTCAAATTAGATGTAGCTTAGGTCATAATATATCAATTGCTAGATTATCAGCCCCGCCAACCCCTAATTGTCATGCCACCTCGACCTTATTTTCATAAAAAAACATAAAACAAAAATAAATTAAAATGCTTCCCCCCCCCCCCCCCCCCCCCCAACACTTTCCCTTTGAAGAAAACTCTTGATGATTATCTAACAATTAATTTACAATGGCCTTAATTATTACATCAAAAAGTTGTTTTCACTATCAATCTATATGTGTGTGGTTAGTCACACAATGCTAGGTGTTTAGATAAAACACAAAACAGCGGAGTACTGTATGGTTTTCATAGTTTGTGCTTGAGCGTAAACTTTATTCCATAAATCTAAAGATAATACTGTTTCCCTTTCTCTGGCATTCTCTAGACATCTTCCGCTGGAATCAACGGTTTTCAACTCCCACGCCGAAATTAAAGTGATATGCAGTATCGAATGCTCAGTGGGATGTAAATTTCTGTTACAAACGAAAGACTGTAAGAAAAAACGGTTACGATAAAACAAGTGTTTGGTACGAAAGACAAAGCCGCATCAGTTATTGCGGTATTTGTAATATAAGCAAATTACGGTATCAAACGATTAATGTTTATGCCTGTCAGCTAATATAAATCAGCATGTAATGATTACCGAGCATCTTTAGTTCATAATTACTTGTCTGAGATATGTTTTAATTGATTGAGATAAGGTTTTACTAAATGTTACTACACAATTTGTGCAAAGGTGTACCATATAAGAAGAATTGAAACTGAAAATCCATGGGAGACTTAACTTTCGATGTTGTCTAGCATAATGCATTGCATAAGATTATGGTTTTTGTTGTTGTGTGGTGTATGAGTCGCTTTCAACAATTATTCAGTCATATCGCGACGATGTCTAATTAATAGAGTAGCCTAAGCGATGTCAAATAGGAGTATCATACCCCAGTCTGTCACAATATACTAATGCTGGACCGACGGGACCTAGCACTATTATGATCTTAATGCTGAGTGCCAAGCCAGTAAGCTTGTAGTACCATTTTTTCAATGGTAGTAGTAGTTTAAAAGTATTTATTTTACTTCGATTGTGAAACATGTTTTTACAACTTAGGCAAATCACACTCGAAGTTTTCCTGGTTAGAACCAGTACTAAACATACGAGGGAACTTGTCTTGCTAATATAGCCCTGGCGGAGGATCAAACACACGACTTCCGATCATGGGTTCGATATTTTACCACTTGACCACGGGTAGTTTAGAGTAAAACAGAAAACAGTAGACTACTGTATGGTTTCAATATGTAAGTGCGTGAGTGCAATATTTATTCCATTAATCTTAAGATAATATTGTTTCCCAATCTTTTGCATTCTCTAGACATCTTCGGCTGGATTCAAAGGTATATACTCCCACGCCGAAATTAAAGTGAAATTACGATATGCCTTATCGAATACCCAGTCGGATGTAAGTTTATGTTACAAACGAAAGGTTCTAAGCAACAACGGTTACTGATAAGAACAAGTGTTTTGTACGAAACGCATAGCCGCATGAGCTATTGCGGTATTTGTAACTTAAGAAAATTACGGTATCAAACGATTAATATTTATGTATGTCAGCTAATATAAATCAGCATGTAATGATTATCGAAAATCCTTAGTTCGTAATTACTTGTCTGAGATATGTTTTAATTGATTCAGATAAGGTTTAACTAAATGTTATTTTATAATTTGTGCAAAGGTGTACCATATAAAAATAATTGAGACTGAGAATCCATGTAAGCCTTTACGATCGATGTTGTCTAGTATAATTAATGTCATAAGTTTATTGTTTTTGTTGTTGTGTGGTGTTTAGAATCGCTTTCAACAGTTATTCAGCCATATCGCGACGATGTCTACTTAAGACAGTAGTCTGAGCGATGTCATACAGGAGTATCATAACCCAGCCAGTCACACTATACAGATGCTGGGCCGACAGGACCTAGAACTATAATATAAATGCGCCAAGCGAGGAAGCTTTTAGTAACGTTTTTCAATGGTACAGTAGTTTAAACTTATCTTTTTTACTTCGATTGTGAAAAAAGTTCTTACAACTTAGGCAAATATCGCTCGAAGTCTTCCTGGTTAGAACTATTACTAAGTATATGCGGGAAAGTGCCTTGATCATGGATTCGGTGCTCTACCACAGGACCACGGTACAGCATGGCCTAGCCGGGAATGGGACCCACTTCTTTTAGGATGAAAGGCGGACGCTCTGTCTCTAGCCCACAGCAACAGTTCATTATTGGTCAAGTAGTTAGTTTAAGAGTTAATTTAAACCTTTTTTATTCACAAATATTATACAACTAGATGGAGTGTTGTTGTTCTTCGTAACTGGTAAAGGGTTGTGATTAAGCCGTTGTATAAACCAATATAACTGTCATTTGACATTTTACATGTGATATTTCTGACGAATTTTATAAAAAAAAAAAGATTTTGAAAAGTATAACTGTATTCATCTTTAGCTGTGACCCCCCCCCCCCCCCAACCCCCCCCCCCCCCCCCCCCCCCCCATGCCTACTCCACTAGATCACTCCAAAACATTATTACTTAAAAAAGCAACACAGAAAGAAAACGTTTTGGTCCATTTTTGTATGCGTTCAACCTGATGTGAAGATGTTTGCAATAATATACAAACTACAGTATAATTTGTATTAAATGGTAGCTAATAAAAAGCAAACACTTACAAGTCAAAATATCAAGCCACGCGATCTACTCATAGTGTGTTGTTTTGTCGGTGAAAATTTTTCCGATAAACGAGATAGAAAATTTAACTCACATGAATCAAAATTATTTTTTTGTACATAACACTTACACTTGTGCATGCACAAATCCGAACCCCTTGGGAAGCGGAAACATACATCCGTTACAAGGCGCACTTTTCCCTCCAAGCAATTAAACTACGGATCATGTCCAAAACGTGTTCTTAATTTACCAGATATATATGTTCAACAATTCGAAAAGCATTTGTAAACTTGATGTTACCTGAGCAGAAACTCGACTGGAACTTATCTATCTTAACATAAATGCCCTGTGCAAACATACGTCAGAAGTCATGTAATGTGACCACATATTTACCACAAGTGTACGTGATTTTGCTTCTCATTAAGTTGAGACATATATTTTCTACTATGCTATGTAACGTGGAAATTAAATGGTCATACTCGAACAACATAATTTGTACGTATATGCATTCACATCTTAAACTTTCATAATGTTCAATATGTTTTATACATACGTAATCTATATTTATTAAAATACTCATTAATGAAGTCATAACTTTGAATACAAATACGGTCCATAGAGCTTTTCGAAACAATTCAATGATTCATTTAACATTTTATTTCGAATAATATAATCCCATCCTAGACAGTATTTGAATATTTTGCCTGAAGATGTAATCACACTGTCATGTTCCCAAGACATAATTTTGAAAGGAACTTGTAGTTTCTATACCAGCGATCACTGATTAAAATTGAAACTATTTTACATTAATCACACACGTTCCTCTTGAATTAATTACTTAAGATAATATGAATATAATTTGTTAAACTTTGAACTTACTCATTCAATACATTTCAAACAATCTTAAGCTATGTGTCCTCTTTAAAATTGCCAGTGATAACAGTTTTCAGAAATGTGTAGCCTTCATTTGAACACATGCTGCAGAGTGTGATTTTGTTCATGGAACTTGTGTATACTGAATAATTATAAATAACACGTGCTTCTTAGTTTGTCCTCGTAAATTAGAAACTAATCATCTAATATATTATGTTTCGTTGTTTAATATCTCACACCAAATCCATATTTAGGCTATAAATTATTTATCACGCTTTCCGTTGTTTAATATCTCACACGAAATCCGTATATAGGTTATTAATCATTGTTCACGTGTTTCGTTGTTTAATATCTCACATGAAATCCGTATATAGGTTATTAATCATTGTTCACGTGTTTCGTTGTTTAATATCTCACATGAAATCCGTAGATATGTTATTAATCATTTATCACGCGTTTCGTTGTTTAATATCATAAACGGGATCCTTTTATAGGGTTTAATCATTTATCATGTGTTATGATGTTAATCATGTTACATGAATTCCTTATATTTGGTTACATCTTATTACCACATGCCTCGTTGTTTGGTTATATTGGCTACACATCATTTACATATGTTTCTTTAATGAAAAATAAGCATGGAATTCGTATATTGGTAACTAATCACTTAACATGTGCTTCGTTGTGTAATATCCTACACGAAATTCTTATATTCGTTTTTATCATTGACCACGTGCTTTATAGTTAATTCATATAATATTATTCTATACAAATCATTAAACACGTGCTTCGCTGTTTGATATCGCACACGGTATCAACACATTTGGTTACTAATTACTTAACACATGTTTCACTGTTTAATTGTTTTATATCGTACACAAAATTCTTATTGTAGTTAATAATCATTTAAAACATGCTTTCTTGTATATTATCGTACATGACATTCGACATTCGTGTATAGGTACCAATAATTAGCTAGGTTTGTATTCTATTACTCCATAATTATGTTTACTTGCATCTGTTCATTGCAAATCTTGAGAAAACATGAATGGAAATTAATGGTGTACCAACACACTGTCTGTTATTCGACGTCAACAGGAAAGAAGATTTCAGGTTCACTCTAGATGTAAAAATAAACTAACATACTGGTAAAAAACCGTCAAAAAATGATATGCAGAATTAACCTAGAACCTTGATACCTGCAGAACTTCTATCGAATTTCTCCAATTGTCGTTTCTTACGACATTCATAAGCCTCAGTGATCCTATTCTTTGACTTGTTCATATGGCTCCCAGGAACGACACATGGGTCGATAATTTAACCACAATAATGAACATGACAAAATGATAAAATAAACATGACATCCATTCGGAGGATTCCTACCCCTCTACAGAGGTCGGCAGTGATTTTATTCTTCGCCGGAACCACATGGTCTACAAATTTTAAGAGAAATGAAGTTCATGTGGCTTATATTATACTTTTGGCTGTATAAGTGTGCTTCACAAGATATCATACTTGATATGTTTCCTTGACGTATACTTGGACATTTCAGCAATGTATTTTTACTGAGAAAAAAACATGCAAAATATGTAATAAAATGCTGTAACGTTGTTTATTTCATATTACTGAGCATAACATCGGGTGAACAAACTTGAATGATTAATGAAGTATATTCGTTTTATATCTCAATTCCAGTTTAGTGTTTTTGGCCAATAAAACTGTATAAATTCGACACCTGTATATGTTTTATCCATTACTGTTATCACCCTTTGACCTGCATGTACTTAGCTGATATTGTAGTGGGCGGTACGTTTCGTGCGATTAATCATCGTTCTTTTCATCTTTAGTATTCCATGTATTTCTTTTATAATATATTTAATTGAGAAAGATTATGGAAACAACATTAATCATCTCTTTCGAAGCTTTATATTCCATTTATAAAGATATTGATGATTTCTGTAAATGAATAAAACATTTTATGATTTGAGCTAATTTATTTATTTTACAAAATCATTGTTTGTTTTTATCTGCCAGCATTTTACGTGACATGCAAATGGAAATAAATCTAGAAAGAAGCCATGGTTTTCGCTTCCATTTCTTTCTTATTCCGTATTCATATTTTACAATGATAATATATGTATAATAAGCTTACAAATGATTGTATTAACCCGTTAAGTTTTTGATTAGTGTAAAGTAAAATGTTATTGGCTACTACATGTACCTGACATATATTCAAGTTGACTGTATTGAAACAAACTAGTACATATATTTGGAATTCTGATCTGTTTTTAACGAATGGAAATTATGTTGCATTTTAGTGTATGAACTTTATTTGAATATCATATACATTTTAAATTGTATGATTTGAAACTTAAAGGTACTTTCCTAGTACTTCATTAGGATTGATGCATTTTAGGTATTGCGTTATTACAATGAAATGTATTTGTCAGTATGCATAGAAAGCAATTAATGTTTTAAAAACTTCCTTTTATGTATGTATACTGTAAATAATCATCTCGGCATTATACCGTATCGTTGACAAGTTTTCTTAAACGGTATACAAGTCGTTAAATGTTAAATGCATGCAGGAGAAGTACGTAACTGCTTTTCGGCGTCAACTTTCACAGAAGTGTGCTATTTTCGTGCTTATAAAATATATAGTAATTATGCTCTCGTACACATTATTGCGATTAGTGAATCCGTTTATAGTATATCATTGCTCTTTGAAATTGATTATTTTCAATTACAATTGTTCACACATAGCTGCGGAATGTTTGTCGAAAAAGAAAAGTTTACTTGTGTACTCTACAAAAGATTACCGTGCTAGTTGTATTTACGATTTCATAGCTTTGTACGTATCAGCACATGTACACGTATATGAATTGAATACAGTTTTTAATGGGAATAACATGTTACAACATAAAGAATTCTATATATAAATAATGAGAGACAAAAATGCTTAAAAATCGCTTATATCAAGAATATGCGATGAAAATATTCAATAACAACCTCAACAGCAACTGAAACAAATAGTTTGTGTCTAAAAGAGGTGTCACTTTTCATGTTGTTGTTTTTCTTATGCCTGCAGAATATGGTTGGGTCTGTGATGTTTTCAGATATTTTTATTCGACGCCATTGATATAGTTTATTACCAAATAAAATGCATTCCGTATGAGCATGTGACGAAAGGCTAATATTACGTCAATATTGACTGGTTGCAATGGTAACAATAATAAAAAAACTCAGGATTTGGCAAAAAATCGCTTGTTAGTGTTAAACACAGCGGTAACATTTTCATTACCATTTCTTTTTTCATTATTTAGTCATAATTATTTTGATTCACTCATTATGCATATTATTGAATAGTAGTATACAGATACAACAATACATTACAAAGGTTCTTTATAGTTAAATTATATATAATATTTCAATATTCACCCATCCAAACATCCATAATGTTTTAAATGGCACTAATTAAACTTTGCCAATATATTCGGGCGTTTGAACGCGATCTCCATGCAGCTATTCAGGATTGCGATATGTTGCCGGTATCGTTTTTTTAACATTGTTTACTTCCGAACACTGAAAATATATTCACAAATAAATACGGAATATTCCTGAAAGTCAGATAAAATATCTCCAACAATATGATAATCATTATGTCGATCATAACAGTAAATATTATTTTCGGACCCAACCACAATCAGTATTAATATTGAACACCAAAATAAAACATCAGGACACCGGTCAAAACGCTGAATATGTTGTTTGATGAATGGAATTATATAACGTTATTAAACAAAATAACGTTAATAAACGTTAATATTCTCAAATCTCTTTGATGTCCATTTTGTTTAAAACATGATATACTTTGTCATGGGAAATCTAAAACTGTAGAATTTCGTTTCATCGCACAACAAAAAAGTCATGATAAAGCTAACAAATGGATAGTCTGGTAATATTTTTTTATATCTGCACAAAATGTCATGTAAAAAAATATTTTTCTTAATTAAAACCTTAACTGATCTAGTTTTTGCATCGGTATTAGAATAAAATATCAAGAAATATATCATTTTTTACTTTTATGACTTGGTTATCTCATGTACTTGAGTGCATACAACTTACAAAAGATAACGAAACGTTCCTATGAATACAAACAACAAAACTCTTCAAGTCGCCATTAATACGTATTGGCATTAATGCCGTGCTTTCTGACAAGTGCTTTAAATCTTGTAGGAATTGTTTTTTCAAAGATATTTATAAGAGACAATTTAATTCACCACCATTAGTTTACCCTATCTAAATGGAAATTTAATTTGGTTACGTTTAAAATAAATTTTAGAAACATCGGTTTCATAAGACGTAATTCAATGAACTCTGATTCTAACTGATGACTGGTTCGTAGCTTTATCTTTTTTTGGTTTCATTTAAAGGGAAATACAGCAATTTTGTTAAATCTTCGTTACTAGTTTTTTTTTCTAAAATAAATATATATATACATACATGATTCAGATATGAAAAAGAAATATAACAATATCTAAACAGACCTTAAATTTCGTATTCATGTTCATAAGGGAAACAATTAACTTTTGTAAATATTCTAAAGTTACAAGTATATATAATAGTTTGATACCGTCACTTAAAGATTAATAAAGATCGTTTTATAATAATGTTCATAGGAATAATAAATAATTTGTGTTTTTAAGATTTGTTCAACTATACATTAGGCCATAACGTACCGATTGGAAACAGGGGTGCCTCCATAGGGCAGTTACATAATGACGCTATTCAATCAATATTATTTTTTATATTAACTAAAACAATGTATTTTCTTTATTCTGATGAAATCGATTATCGATGCATTTGAAAAGTTCTGACATTGATGTCATCTTTGAGATGTGAATTAAAAAATTATACTTGGAAAGTGGGGTATAGATACAATATTTCTGAAATCTTCCTCCTCTTTGTCTACAGTGTAAACATATTTTTCGGATGGTATTGTGGTACTGCGGACGTCATCGGAAAATATGATATAGGTATTTTGTTGTTCGTATTCCGTGAATAGAAGCCTTTCAAATGTTTCAGTCATTATAGCAATAAGAAGGTACATCGAAAGTAGCTTTGTACCTTCACAGAAAGGGCGTCCCCATTATTTTAATTCACAAAGGAATACGTTCTTACATGTAAACATATCTTTTCGGATAGTTATTTTCTTGATAATATCTTCATATAGTTATGAATTTAAAGATAATGATGCCTTTACCTGAGAAATATTCGATTTCTACCATGGCGAATGTCACTTTAAGAAAATTTTATGTTGTTTTGTTACGAACAATATTTGCAATAATAGATGACCCAATGGGACGACTGCGCTTCAATATCTTTCTAGGTTGACACCGTAACTGACATGTTTATGACTATACGTCATATCAATAATACGTTATTGAAGGGTGAAGAAAGTTTGTTGCGATTATAACATGTTAATTGAAATTGATGACAAGGCAAATGGGTAAACTAGGTTTGTTTTGTATCAAATCGAATAATTCGGCATGTGAAATGACTATCATTTTCAAATTTACTCATCGTATACAGAGAGTGATACGATGATAAAGCATGGTTTAGTTTATGCTAGGACAAAAATAAATGTTTACCATTTTTTTATCTCATTATTTTTTATATTCTTAATTAAAACATTTTATAAGAAAGCGCACTTATTGAAATACAGTTATTTGTTCATCAAGCGTTTAAATATTCTGTGAAAATATAAACCTACCCTGCATAATGAAGAACACATGGATACAAAAAATAGTTATTTTACATCTTTTTCCAACAGTCGAAAATTATTTAGCAATGATTGGAATAATTTGTTTTAAATTAAACCAATTTCAGCATTATTGAACAATTTTGAATTAACGATCCTCATGCAATACTAGTCTCAGTTTTAGTTATTGCTTTTGTATTCAATCTCATAATTATCAAATTTTAAGTGCTTAAGTCTCAATCACACGCGTGTAAGAATGATGCTAACGATTGAATATAATGAAAACCCTTTATTTGAATAAAGTATTTAAGGATAACACGTTGATCAGCTCGAAAGAGGAAGTATTATTGTTTTAAAAAACGATTGTTTATTTGTGTGGATTTTGGGCATTGTTAAACAGCACTCTAGTTTTATATAACGGCAGTCAGTGCACATAATCACTGTTTCTGAGTACGAATCTCTACAAGGCCACCTGGTCAGCGACGTGTACTGAAAATGTATTTCAGGTACTGGTTATGTGTGCCGACCGCCTTGATAGAACTGAACGCATGTTGAAAAGGAACTCAAAACCGTATACAAACAAAGTTTAAATCTGGATTAGAATTATACTATTTAAAACCGTTTTATATTGTAACATATCAAGTATATATAAAATGCGCTTTCTTAAGTAAGTACATAAACCCTTGACTACCAAAGATCGCCCCCTCGTTTGACCTATTATATAGTATATAACTGTATTTAGAATCAAAGCAATTACGCCATGACCCATTGGGAACCCTACAATACAATAACGTCGTTGTCTGAATCAGTAACTGACATATTAACGGTACAGACGTTATATTTATGATGAGTTATCTCCTGTATGAGACTTATATCGAAGAAACAACACTCCGATCTGAATGTTGTAATTGCATTTACGATGGAGGACAGATGGATAAAAGCATTAAACTCGTATATCTGTATCAAGTGTCTACATTGATCAGTGAAAGATAAGTCTTGTGTTGAACTTCGTAACTGTTTGTGAAATAATTGTACATTTTAAACGTGTGCCATACACATGTGTTATACATTTTGAGACAGATGAATTCGAATTGTTATAACTCGATGCCAAAGTTTACATACTACAATGATATTTATGGTATTTTAATTGAATAAAGATAAAGACTTTTATTTAATTATTTAATTTATTTATTTATTTATTTATTTATTTACATTAATATTTATTTTTTCATCTATATTTTTTCATTTATTTAATTTCTCGATTAATAAATTACTTTTAATATACTCTATATATATTCCAAATATCTATCTATATATCTATATCACCAATATATTTTTTAAAAAAAAAATATAATAAAGCATTTACCATCATCTACAAATAAATAAAGATCATTGATTACACACCCTAAACATCTTTTCCAATAAAATAGTTTTTGGATTTTTTATTGGTTTA
This sequence comes from Panopea generosa, assembly GCA_029582155.1. Lineage (NCBI taxonomy): Eukaryota > Metazoa > Mollusca > Bivalvia > Adapedonta > Hiatellidae > Panopea > Panopea generosa. Next base: position 16,018,346 of record CM055907.1, on the reverse strand, counting down.
AACTCTATTTATATACACATAACAAATAGTTAAGTACAGTAGAACAATTATCCCGTTTTAATTTTGCTAAATATCAAGCTGCCTTATTTTGCTTCACTAAATAGAAATTGTACAATCATTTTACGAAACAAGTACTAATCGTTACTAAAGTTACTAATCGAACTTTAGTATAAATCAATATACTGTTATTACATATCCAGATAATCAGGTTTTATTGTTTTTTTTAAAAATACGTATTGTTTAATTAAAAGCAAGTAAAGCGAATTGACATATTATAATATTTGCTTTCCTGCGTTAAATAGAAACATCATATAATTGCTATAATATCGAATTATTCCAGTCAAAATTGCCTCTCCTTTTAAATTTGGCTTGGTATAAATTAAAATTGTTCTTAAGAATTTACTATAAATGAGTTGAGCAAAAACTGCCATTGTAAATAGTAATTATTGGTGTCAAACTTACCTTAGTCTTTTTTTAAGATTGGGATATATTTCAAAGTTTCCTTTTTATAAAAATATCTTAGATCTTAGAGGTGTTACTGTTATAAAACCAAAAACAATCTGGCTAACATACAAATTATTGTGATTGGTGAACAGATTCATGAAAATTATGACACTGTAGAAATTGACTTTTCTATGTGTACTTCTAGCCCTTATTTTATATAGAACGTACAGCAAAATCCAACTGTGAAGTGAGAACTATATTGCAGCGTAGAGTGTGCATTGATTTACATAGTACCCCGATAGTTGTACATTACGTAATATCTTACACATTATAGAGCCCAGCATGCAGATACCGATTCGCGAACACAGGCCTAAACTAAATGTGTAAACCAGACAAACTCGCTATATTCCAACTGTGTAATAGTATAAGCATTATAAAATAGAACAGTTGCTGTAAATATCATGCAATAATAATTACTTTACGAATATTAGAACAAAACATCGAAACGTTTTGCCAAAACTGAGGAAATATTAACGCTGCTGCCAATTTTAAGAATAAAACTACTGTTTCTCTTATTCCGTTATAGTGGTGCAAATACGTACATATATATTATCTATAACTGCTCACTTTGTCTTCAGTTATATTAGTATGCTTCCGAGTCTTTGATCTTTGTATAAAAATGTAGGAACTAATATCCAGCAAGCGTTTTAATATTCAAATAACCATACATTCCAGAAATATAACATCTACATCAAACCATTGTTCCGTTAGATACAAAGGTGTTTACTAATTATAAGAAACTATATTAATATTAATATTAACTGATTAATATAAATAATTCAATCAATTGTAATGTAATCACGTAATGTTGCGAATTATTGTTTTTCAGTTCGAACACAGTTTGTTTCTTAACATCCACGTATTGCATAGTTGTTGAACTGTGTATTGATATTTAAATGAATGAAGATAAAGGCTATAGACATATACAATAGTCATTTTTTATTGACTTAAACATTACAGTTTCTCATAATTATGCATACAATTGACAATATTGTTGCATATGACAGATATAAGCATTATAAATATTAAATATTGAAAAAGTATAAAATGTTCAGTATATAATCGTGTCTTTAAACAAAATATATTAAGTAACAAAAAAACATTGATTTACCCATATTATCTTAGTATTTTACTCACCGAATTATAATAAATTAATTCAGCTTATTTATTAACAACACAAACATAACATTTGACATAGTTTCCGTGAGAATGTACAGTAACTGTTAATTCATTAATTTAAAATACAGTTTGGAATAGAGCATCTAATTTTTAAAGCTTCCGATATATATTTGCTAAGTTTAGCAAGTTCACTTTTGTTTGAAGATTGTAGCAATGTTACAAATTTGATCATACCTTATTCTTCTAATATCATACTTTTTTTATAAATTTATTTCTAATATCAGTATACCAGTAAAACAAAATGAAACTCGTTTTCGATATCGTTACTGTTCCAAATTTGGCATTTACGTTCGTTTTTATCTAATCTGTTCGTCGAATATCTACCAGTTTCGATTCTAAGTGAATAAGAAGGCAGTCGTAATTTAATTAACACACTGCGTAAGGTTTTAGTACACAATAAATCAAGATAATTTTCATAACCAAAAGTTAATTTTACATTTCTGTATAAAACGTTGAGAACTATTTTTGAAATGAGATCTGCATTCCAGTTTTGAATAAAACAGTCTACTACTCTTTGGCGAAATATTGAAATACTCTTTCCATCAATACACAACTCCATCTCGATAAACCGTACTTAACCACCAAAATAGTAACATATATGCCAAATAGAAGGAGAAATAAAAGACTTAGTGTAATTATAATTAGTGGCATGGAAGGCATACTGACACTGAGCTTTCAAGAACAGGAATATTTACACCAATCAGGAAGAATAACATCCAAAGGAAAGCAACGTTTTGAAATTGAAAACAATCATAATGGAAGAGTTTCAACATTGTTTGAGGGTGCACTTAAATTCGCTCTTCCATCTGTCGTTACAACAAATACAGAGACCAAACAAAAACGTGATAAGAAACTTCATATCAATAACCGGTACCCAACCATCAAAAATTGTTATACATATGTCAATCAGGAAAGTCAAAAGTGAAGTCAAAGCTTTGAAGTGATATTACGACTGGAGAGTTGGAACCTTGTTAAAAGTTGGTGCACTTACTAGATATTTCATACTTCATCTCATTAACATTCATCACAGTTACAATAAATAATACTATATTGCATGATAGTTAAATGTATCATAATATTTCTTAAATTTTATGGCAAGTCTGCACAGGTGTTGTGTTTTTTTCAAGGAATTATACCATGTTAAATATCAACACAGTAGTACAATATAGAGTTAATTGGCCGATAACTGTATTTTCTATTGGTTAGTTAAACAATATATTATATTTGTACAAACATCGTGTAGAGTTTAATTGCTTTTTACGGATGTTTTACCTCATGTAAGCTACAAAAGAAAGATGGGCTTTTCTAAACCGCATATTAAGGCGTTTAGTGCCATATTTTAGAATAAAAGTCACGCGCTAACGACTCGCTTAAAAGAAATAAATGTTAAGGAGATAAATTGATAAGAAATGCACTTTTGTATTTGACAAAACGAAAACAGATAAAACAGTGAACAATGACCTAAGAATAGGCAATGCTGCATATAACTAAGTTCAATAACAAATGTGATCACGTTGTACATAATGGCTGCTAAGGTCACTAAACAAAAGTATGTTTATCTAAATAAATTCCTCTCAACACAAAGCAACAGTACTTAATAAGGAAATGCGCTGAATGAAATACATATCGATGACGACAGGAACACATATTCGTTATATAATTAGTTAAGTTAATATTTTATCTAGAAACAATCATTTATAGTTGCATCTATCAAGATGCACATTTGTATTTCCCGTGGTTGTTGAATAAGTTACGCAATAAACAATATTCAAAATTACATAGTTGAATGTATTTTAAAATTAGTATTTTTAACCTTCTCAGAGTAGTATGGTCTAATCAAATTCATCGTTAATCACTGTGATCTTTATTATTGGCACACTAATATTCTAAGTTGCTCGAACTTTATTTTGAAAATTTCAGCAAAAATTATCTAAATATACTTCTGGCATAATTACTTGCACCATTTCCGAAAAAAGTCACACGTGTTATTTCACAAAAAAATATTTAGAGAAATTATTTATGTTTCTCTTTAAAACATCAAAGTTGAATATTTACGAGCATTAAATTATTTCCAGTCTTACGAACAAATATTTAAACAATTTAAGATAGAAGTGTATAACTCTAATTAATGACGTGATCATTTTGAACAGCGTGAGATATATACTTTGTGGTAAAACCAACCATTTATCCAGGAAACACACGTGTAGTTTATGCTACTCAATCATCTGGTGGTATCAAACCTTTATTATTAAGTCTTGAAGGGAATAAATCGCAGCATGGACGTATTATCACACAGTTACAATGGCTGATAAGTATTTCACAGCATATGTTTTAATGGAACAACTAGTGTTAGGCATTAGAGTAATGCTTACAGCAACGCGTTGAGGTATTTCTGATCGTCGTGGTGTACAGGTTAGAAATGTTGAACATAACAAAGAAAACTATCATGTTGACAGAGTTTATGGCATTTCGCCATCAACTGTTTTTTAAGATTAGAATAGTAAAGGAGTTTGTGTATAAGCTATCATGGAGACATTTGAAATAGAAAACTTAATCATTCAAACAGTGAAGAATCTTTGAATTTGTTGTATATACTAAATGTGTGTCTGATGATTTTGTTTCACTATAACACATAACGCTAGTACTAAAAGAAAGAAATAATTAAAGTGAATAACGCATGCAAATAGCTCTAAGTTAAACAGCTGGTTAACGTGTCATTGTATAATATACTGAACGGAACAGCTAACCCGCCTTTTGTATTTGCAATATCTTTGTCTGGTATTTAATAGAATAGTGTTATAAGAATTTGTATGCGACATTAACAGACACTTATCCATAATTATTGATTTCACGTAGCCAAATTCACTTTTTAGAATCAGGATATATATGGTACACGCATACACAATAACATGATATGGTAACTTAACTGAGATCACCGCTTTGGAACGTCTCACACACCAATTAATGTTGTACTGTTCTACATATAGAGACATGCACTTTTGGAACACTGGATACATTACCAATGGTTCTAAAAATACTTTATTCCCATAGATAGTCTTCTGTTGGTCCAAATATGCAGAAAAAAAAATGGAGTTGACCAGGTTGCTTTTTTACAATTTCGATGGTTTGATGGCACCCTTTCATTTTTTACAATTCTGCCCATTTGTTACAGTGTATCACTACGCATCTATAAACTGTTATACCATCATCAAACAGTTCACAGTGTCACCCAAACTTTGCAGAAATCATGAAAATGTTCGAATGTTCCCATATGCACAAAGAAATATGACATTTTTAACAACAAAAATTGCCTAACCGCTTTACACAGCTCTAATTTCTTTGGCGTAATAATCTTACTACCGTCATTAAGGGAAGTAATTGTTCAGTGATACCTTTCAGTGCGTAAGTTGAGTCTGATTGTAGGTTCACACATAAATGCAACTGGCTTTTCAAACAAACCCTATATTTGATTAGCAGGTAATATACGATTCAAGAGTGAGTTGCCAGAATGTATAAAACACAATAATCATATCAATTTCTTTCTGAACGCTGCAACTGACATATACATGTGATTATGAGAAAAAAAAAGATTTCTTAAAAGATTACAAAGAAATATAAATGGTTCATTTAGGATCTGTTAGGTCTGTTATTGGCATTATGTCGTTATATGCATCAGTATTATACTCACGTTTAGCAGTGCATTAGCATGCCTGCCATACTAAAGCAATTATGATGCTCACTGATAAAGGGATGCGTACATCGTGTCGAGGTAGCACTGTTCCACGAGAATCAGAATACCAGCCATAGAACAATGTACTGAAATTACTGAAAACGCATTAAATGATAATATATATATTATAAACAAAAAATTAGTTAAATGATGAAAATGGATTTTAAAATTAACTAAAATTCGCCAAAAAAAACTTGTTGAATCAGGTTAACTTGACATCAGTATTGGTCGTTTTTAGTCTAATCTTTTACAAAATATCACCTAGTAATTGTTAAATATGCTCATTAATCCGATATATTATAATCATAATTTAAAGATGCCTCACATATATCATTTTGTTTGGTAAATGATGGAAAGTGTTTTGAATCACAAAGAAAACGGTCACATTCGAAGATAGTTGTTGATTTCGTCCTTGTAGTTTATATTAGTTATAAGAAAGGCGTTAATACACACACATATTCCGTTTTATTCGTCAATGTTTAGGCATTAACCGGCAATGGCCAATGGGTGACTTTATCGCCGGTCTCGATTAAGTACTTGGACAACAATATTAAATAGTTTTACACTATAGAAACAAAATACAATATAAGCAACTGAACAAAATATCCATTATACATCATGTTTGAAATGTCATATAGATGTATGCAAAATAACAGTTCAAAATGTGCTCAATATCAAAAGGACAGCTTAAATTGTATATGTGACACTGTATCAAACAAGTGCAATTACAATTATATATAATTTATATTATTACCAAAACGCTATACAATAAGTGAGCTCAACATAATAGAAAGTTTACATAACACAATGGAATACACACAGTTGGATTTTTAACAGTTGTTTCATATACTGACTCGGATACAACTGTTCCACAATTTAACTCTCTGAGCATATCATCGTAAGACGCGTTCATACAATAAAACTATCCCTTATCATGGGTAATCTATCTAATTTGCAACCACAGTAATGCAATATTGAGCTTTCAAAACATTGCAAATTAATGAGATAGAATATTAATCAATAATAGCATCCAATTTTAATGCATTTTAAAATAAGCTATAAATTTACCGTGGAATAGGAGACGCTACATTCGAACGGAATGCATAGTATGTTAAGCCGATGCTCGATATAAAACGCACTTAGCAGAAAACGCTTATTTCAAATCACACACACACAGTGTTTACTGTTTATATTCTTAGCTATAGATCACAATACTTATGCTGAAATGTTATGGAAATACATGAAGGATAAAGTCATTTAACAGCAGAAAGATAGCATTTAGCGAATATTTTTATACGTTTTTCGTCATTAACAATTCTAATAAATCTAATATAAACGGTTCTGACTCTACGTTTCAAAAATTGTTTTGCCGTTTATGTATAGACACATTTCAGTGAAAATTATCAAGACAGCGTCTATGTTATCACTTAATTATATTTATCAGTGAATTGCTAACTAGTTCAGCGGAGTTTGCGTTCTACAACTGTTCATTTACAAACTCAATTAAAGAATAACTGTCGAGTTTAATTGTTGTATAAGTTAGATACAGGTCGCTCGATATTTTCATCATCGTTACCGCATATAAACGAACTGGATACTTGTCGTTATCTCTGTCTTGTATCACTCTTACGTACTATTCTTCAGCTACTATGACTTCTGTCGTGTTATTGAGCGCCCTTGTTTTATTTTTTTAACTCATTCATTGATGCTTTATATATATATATATATATATATATATATATATATATATATATATTTTTTAATTTCAATCACTAAAAAGTGATCCATTTAATCACCCCGTAATAGGTCTGTGAGGGTCGGGGTGGGCCATCCCTCAACAAACCGTACAAATATATATATCAGTCAAGTTGTTACATACATTCATATATATACACTGAAAGGAAAAAGAAAGCATACATTTTGTTTTTTTAAATTATTTCATTATTGACTAAGTTTATTCATGTGATGGAAAAATGAACTGATTTTTTTTTATTGTTTTGCTTTGAAATGAATTAGATGTTTGTTTTTTTATTCAACAAATATACAAAATTTATAAGCAATACATTTTTTGTTCCTTGACCTGTCGACGTTTATAGGTATGTATACTTTCTTTTTCCTTTCACCGAATACACATATATACATTAATCTTAAAGGGACACACCATTCTAAACAAATTATAGATTGTAGCTCGAGCTAACTCAAAAATCAAACAGAAATAAAATATTATTTGACACAGCAGATGATAGTATAAGAAAATTATGTTGTCTAATGACTTCATGAGCTTTTTCTCTCTCAAGTCTATAGTGGTTTTATATTGTACGAGGGTGGTTCAAAACAAAAATCAGTGCCGAAACAGTTGATGACCTTTGTCTTTGTTCATTCATCGGGACTAGCTTGAATACTAGTTCTTGACATATGCAACCGATTTTAATGAATTGTAGCTGTAGAAATGCTAATGGTATGTGGATTCAGTAGTGGATTCAATAATAGGCACTTTAGGATACTACAATTCAGTGTCTTAATAGACTTCCAAACTACATACCTCTCAAAATATATGTTAATGGTATTCATCAGTACAGTTGAAACACAGTTATATCCTTACCATCAAACACAAACTGTAAGTGGTTTCTAGTGCCAACCAAAACAAACCGTCCTTAGGCCGTGTAATCACTATTTTATAGGGCATTCAGAATCAATCGAATCCGTTTGTGGAACTTTGAGTTTCTTTGTTTATGTATTCATAATGGTTTTATCGTGGTTTTATAAGCAATGTGTATAAGTTCCTTGTACAGAACTAGTCAAGTAATCGGATTATATGGAAGAATTTACATTGCACAAAGTTCTTATATTTGAGTCTTGTCATATACATCGTAATTATGTAATACTCTTATTTATTTCTTTGTTTTAGTTTAATTAATTTTGCCAATCAAAAGAGGTCGTGAAGTAATTTTATATTTACTAGGTTTGTACATATAATTTTGAATAGAAAAGCAAAACAATAGATATTAATTTGATATCAATTGCTGTTTTTATTCGAAAGAACAGTGCTATAATAATAATTATATGTACCTGAATAAAAAATTGTCTCAAGTTTAGATTTAACAGTGTCTTGATGAAAGAAATAACCTACAATAACAACGAAACACGTATATCACATATACATACATGATATAAATACTAACCACGTACAGCTTTCATGTGATAAAATTGCATAGAAGTTATTGTAAATGGCACTCATGATTAATTCCATATCGTCTATTCTATTTACAATACAAGGTAAATAAATATATATTATGCATGATGAATATATTGATTATGATGTGACGGTTGCTACAATTAAAAACGATTGATAACAACAAGTTTTCTAAATACAATTTGTTATACAAATCATAAGACAAACATTCTAAGTAATCTAAATAGTGTTGAAGATGAAATACATTTTATATTTTGTGGTCTCAAACTGGAAGTTTACATGAATATTTGAACGCAAAAAAATGATGAATTATGTGATACACAATTACAAAATAAAATTGCATTAATATCTCTCGAAAAGTTAAAATTTATAGAAAACGCGCTTAAAACAAGATAAATTTAAACACTTTTTTGACATTGCATTGGTGGATAGATGTTACAATTCATTTTATTTTGTTCTTGATGTTTTGTTAAATAATGTCCTGTAAGTGTCTTTATATTTGTGTTGAAGTAATAGCAATTTTGATAAAAAGTGACTGACAAGCCTTTTTAGGCTTGGCATTTCTTAACATGTGCAATCATTTTTGCTTATGTTGTAACTCTTAACATGTATTGTATATGTCACTTTAATAATTTAATAATATATATATAATAATGAAACATTAGATTAATCTGAAAGCGGGAGGGGTTATCTTGGTTTAGTGTTATTTATTAAAGCATTACATATTGTATGGTATGTTATAAAATTTGATTTGTGCAGGAAGAATCAATATGATTTTCAGTTGTTCATCGCCCTTTTGCATGCTGGCAAGCTTAATAAATTATATATTTTACACGATGCACTGACCTCCTAAAGCCTTCGACCACGGATGACGCATGGATTTACAATCAGCAATATTCGTGTAGATGTACACAAAATAATGATTACAAACCATTAGGGTATAGATGAATTGTCTTCAATAAAATAAATAATAAAATGTCTCATAAATAAACCGATATAAGTGTATTCCATATTGTTTGGGTTACTTAAACTTTACGGCGCCTCCATGCTATATCTGGGACACATTAAACCAGATCTTTGCAGACACGAACGAAAAGGCTCCACTTCACTTTGTATAAATATTCAACACAGATATTGGCAATGGACTTTAATGCCCCAATCAAACAAAAGAGCTAGAACGGGGATTGTGCCAAAAGAAATAAATCATTTCAAGAGCTATGGCACAGTAGTATGACATTTAGCAATGAAAATCTTAATAAAACGTTATATTTTTTTATTTGTAAACAAAATGTATTTTATCTAGGTTTCTAATTGTATGCACATTCCATGACGCACGATCACTCAATAAATGTCATATTTTTGTTTACAATAATTGTCAATGAAGCTTGTTATAGGCAAATATATTTTGGACTATTAGGAGAGTGTTATATATTTATGAAGAAAATATACATAGCTCCCCTTATAAATGTGAAAAATGTTTTCTCATTCAAAATTAGTTTATTTTAAAATATAAAATGATGATATGGTGAGCAAATTAAGATGAAATGTTTGGATGTTTCAGTGTATGTGAGGATTGTTCTTGTTATTGAATGGTGTTCAGCATCTATTTAAACAATTTTAAAGTCATTTTGCGATACTGAGGTTTCATGTCGCAAACACGTGGTATAATACCCCACCAATCACATTATACATGTACTGACACCGGGCCGACAAGAATAAGAACTATCCTCTAAACTGTCCTCTAGATAATGAGTTCCTTTTATCCTACATTTTGTGCGACCCAGTCCAGGATCAAGACTACGCTTTATCACTAGACCACCCTGTGGTATTGTATGTGAGGGCTACGTTTACTTACTCATTACCTTTGACAGTGAAAATAGAGAGACTATTTAGAACACACGCAAACAGTATTCATGATTCTCAGTTATAAATAAGGTTGAATGAAACTGACAGATGCCGTGTAGGCATGCTTGAAGCTGTAGTACGTCATACTGACGTTGCAAGACAATTTGGTGTGCACCAAAATACTGTAAACGCCTTGTGGAGAAGGTACCAACAGTTTGGGACCACCAGAGACCGGCCTCGGTCAGGACGTCCACGCGTAACGTCTAATCGCCAGGATACGTACATCCTAGCTCTCCTTGTGATTAGGTAAAGGTGACGAACATACACTACAGAAATTACTGCTTGTTTGTGTAAACAGTTTATATATATATACTACCTTAGTTCTCCCTGTGATTTGGTAAAGGTGACGAACACACACTACAGAACTCACTGCTTGTAACAGTTTATATATATATATATATATATATACTTTTTATTACCTTAGTTCTCCCTGTGATTAGGTAAAGGTGACGAACATACACTACAGAACTCACTGCTTGTGTATGTAAACAGTTTATATATATATATTACCCTAGTTCTCGAACATAGTGACGAACATAGTTCTCCCTGTGATTAGGTAAAGGTGACGAACATACACTACAGAACTCACTGCTTGTGTATGTAAACAGTTTATATATATATATTACCCTAGTTCTCCCTTCGATTCGGTAAAGGTGAGCGCGTGGTCTAGTTGTAAATCACCGAACCCAAGCTCGGAGGGTCATTGCTTAGACCCACCGCTACGGCTATGTGTGGTGTCGTTGTAAAAGACATTAAGTTGTAAGAACTTGATCCACATTCGATGTAAAATAAATACGTTTAAACTATGAACAGTGTTCCGTATTTTATGTACATATGTTTAATATTGAAACAGTTGATATTATGGTCACCAGAAAGTATATATTTTGAGTGAATCGCATATGTTATAGTTGTCTTTATTTTATTCATGGCTTACCTTCTACAATAAACTCGGTCACTTTAAGATACACTTCTATCTTGAAAGTCGTTTTGAAGCATTTTTCACAGTATTCAGTTTATGTTTATGGCATTATTATTTAAATTGTGCTTGTTAGTGCAATTTCACACATTCTGTAAATCCGTTATTATCCTCTGCGTAGTTAAGATATTTACAGATGCACCTTAAAAGAGTTTTATATGTCTGGGACACGTGTAATTCTAGGAGGATGTAAAATGACGTCACGAAATATACACAATAAAACAGTCTGGAAAACTGTATTTTTTCGAATTCAATCAAATTTCTTATCTATGATTTGTAATATTTCCATTTCATATACGTCAAAGTAAAACCCCAGAGGTTTTGTATTTTAAATTTCCAATTGAAAATTCTAAACTGAGTACGTGGACATATTGATTCCGTTTGCTGATAAGTTCGCTGGCTCTCGCTTTGTTTTTTATATCAAATTAGATTATCATTTTTAGCCACTTGTTCTTTTTTTTAAAAAAATACGGAGTCTTTACAAATACGGAGTCTTAACAAATACAGAGTCTTTACCATAACCGTGATTGCATGGTTTTGTATGGAATGCTAGGTTTAGCATATACGATTATCTAACAAACAGTTCCTAAAGTAATTTACCACGCGGGGTGAAATAACATACGAACATACATACAGTCAAACAATTCTAGGTGATAAACTTTGTACAAACCAAACTGGCGGATGTACATGTATGTGCTAAGCAACGACTTATTGACCATTTTTTTCCCGTTTTTATTAATCGAATCTCCCATCGGAGTCAATAATAAAATTCGCAAATAAAGTTTCAAACAGGTGCTTCTTATTTAAAAGTTAATAATAGGTACATAATATTCGAGGATAATCTTTGCACTGACGAAATATGTGGATTAAGGTGCAGTAAATTGCGCTTATATGCATTTTATAAACATGCACATATAATGATAATGATAGTGGTAATAATAATAATATAACAATGATATAATAATATTAATAATAATAATGTCTTTAATTATAGAAGGTAACACGTAATGACACTATTGAATTCAAGGTACACATCATATCTTCAATACGAGCTTCTGCAGCAACATTCAAACATTACAATATTAAATTAAACAATTGTAATAAAATATATTTCTGACAATCACTCAATTCAGCTAGCATTTATACATATGTGTATTAATACTATTTTATGCAACAATAAGAAAAAAACATTTATTATGTTATATGAGAAGGCAATTTCTATATTGATATTTTAATGAGTGATTATTTGAAATATGTCATTTAGATTACGTGTATAGTATATCGTGCCGTTTTGTATTAATATAAAATCCGCTGAAGTCAATCAAAACTTCTTCAAATACAATTCAAAGAGAATTTATTTAAAGGGATTTCCTAATTTGGGCTATGCGCCTAGGTAATACTAAAATAGATTTCCCGCTCAATAATGCAACATATTTTGTGACATTTGAAATGAGTGACGTGATTTCATTTTGATTTTAAATTGAGCCGTTATACACAGGGGTGGATCCAGGATTTCAGTTTAGAAAGTGAGATGGGGTGGGGCGCAATATCTGAACTGGCAAATATGTTTTCAGTAGAAATATAATGCATTTTAATGTATGGGAGTTTAGTGGGAAGTGGACGTACCCCGGGCTTTTAAAGAGTAGATTTACCAATGATACAGGTTTATACGTAGCAAAATTGTTTTATCTAAGAAAGAGTCTAAATGACGTCAAACAGTAGTTCAGTGCTGTCTTTTTAAGAATGGGGATTTCGTTTCAAGTTTACCAATCCAATTTATATGTCAGTTTTGTCACGTTTTGGTGTATTTGACATACCGAACCATTCGGATTTGATGTATTAATGATAACGACAATGGTTTTATCCATTTTTTTATAATTATTTTATTTTTTATGATATTTCTTGTGTGTTTTTCTGATACACTCCATTTAAAACGGGGACCATTTATTAAAAAACTACAAACAACACAATCGTACCAATTCGATTTTCGTCAGATATAGTAATGTAGTATTGATATTGTTTCGTTTTCATATAATTGTATTTCACTATGAGTACTGAAATTCAAAAGTTCAATAATAAATGAGGATCCAAAAACAGCTTCACATATTCATTTATACAGTACGGTGATGTATAATCATATATATTTAATTAAAACTGATAATAATACATGCTTTAATATTGTAAAAAACTAGTTAATGTGTGTATTCCAAACTAATCTGCCGTTTTATAAGTAGAAGTAGGTCAGAGACATTGTATAACTGATCATACGAGTTTGTGTGACTCGTTAGTCTAGGCGATGTTTTTACATGTAGTATATCTTAAGGCAAATAACATTTTGTTTCAACATAAAGCATACCAAATAAAGAACACAATTCCAGTAATATTAGAGAATACACTTTCGCAGACAAACTTATCGGATAGAGGTTGTGGACCAATAATTAATTCCCAATAGCTCACTGGAGGATAGCAGTTCCTATCTATAAATCATAATGTCGTAACCTTTCTAGATTACACTTTCAGATCTTAGAAATAATTATCAGGAGTAATCGTAGAAAACATACACAGTACGATTGCGAATTGTTATCGTTGGTCAACACGAAGAGGGCAAAAAGGAATAGTTTTACAAATACACACACGCTGCTTTATATTGCATTCATTTAATCACATATTTGGTTTGAGTATCAGAAAAGGAATTTACCTTGCAGGGTTGTGAATGGTATTGTATTTTAAGTTTATATTTTCATAAAATAAACTCAAATATCATATGTCTCCTGTAACAAGTTTATCCTCTGTTATTCGTACAAAAATAGATTCATAAAAAAATATATATATATATTATATTTTCAGGTAAGTTCGCAAAGGCCAGATGAAGTTTACATCCGATATGTATGTATAACACATTTTTACAATTTTTTACAATGGTAGTAACATCACTGCCATAAAATTCCTCAGTACAGTATTTAAGTTTTTCCATTGCGCTTGTCTGCTTGTGTTACATAAATAAGACATGTAATCATCATGAGACACCGTAAGTAACATATCACAAAATAAAAAAGACGTTCTTCATGGCATCCGTCACGAAAAAGGATGACCGAAAATTCGAATCCTGTTTTTGTTCTGATTCGGCTGGTTATTCACCCAGCAGCTATTTACGCTTATAGGAACCGAATGTCTAACAGCCTTGCACGTGGCAAAGATATATATTTCGAAAATTAAATGTGTACAATATAAAGCTGTATCATAAGCCAAGTATGGCTTGCCCTTTTTATAGGGGTGACACTATAATAAACACACAATGCATTATATACTCAAAATATATAATGCTCTTACAAAGCATGCATTTCATGGTAAGAGATGTTAATTTTAAAATAGTTGGCCAAAGTTAAGAATACAAGCACTTTGGACAATTTAACATGTTTTCTTTTATTCAAAATTAAGATAGATACATACATGTAATACGTCGCTTATATCATACTTAATGCCATACAGAACTCTCGTTATCTTCATTTGTTTGTCCAATGTAAACATCAAAATTTTCATGCCTACCACACTTTTAAAGAAAATCATCATTTAGAAACTGTTTTATGTTACAAAATTTATTTTTGGTCATGACGGGTGTCGTAAAGTACATATTCATTCAGAGTGCGTGTACTGCGTCGTTTGCTTTTAGCCAAAGATAAGTTGTAAACGATTTATGTTATCTGGGAACTTTAAAAAGGAACTACCAATATCTGATGGTTCCATTCCCATATATAATAACTAATGGCAAGTCGTTGCCTTCTTCAAAGATGAATGGTAGAGCAAAATCAATTTAGATGAACTTCGAATCAAAAATAGTTTCACTTAAAACGGTACGTAATATTTTATGTTGAGTATATTTCAAAGACTTTAACGCAGATCTGTTTAATGTTTGATTGATTTATATGGAATGCACATGATATAAGCCACCTCCAAACGACATTAAACCTGATAATACGTTTCGGAATCTACTACGGGTAAGTGCTTTAGGTCAGATATCACCAATGAGTTATAACAAATGTATATAAAAAGTATTAAAGGTTATTGAAACTACTTTTAATTTGTGTGGTTTCTAAAATATCCTATATGGAATTACAGTAATCCGATGGACGCAAATGAAAATGTCAAAAATAATTATAGCGAAAGGGACACTTTTCGTTTCCCTCTAAAGTTAGTTACTGACCCCTCAGCTCTGCCATGTTTGTTTTACATATTATACAGTATCCAAAGCAAAGTAGATTAAAGTTGTCAAATAAACATAATTAGTTATCTTTTAATGACAGAATTGCGATATAACATATTATTTCATAGCGACCTTTTGCCATTTTGACCTTTTTATTCAAAACCATACTATAAAACGGTATGCCCTGAACTTCGCTATACATATACCTTTTTGGACTGTTTAACATCTCCATCTCATCAATGGTGATATCTGATCTTGTATATTTTTCACTATCATTGTCAATATCAATTGTACATACCTTTAATGACAGGTCTTATCCGCATGCAACAAGGCAAGATAACGTTCGCCGAATTGATGCATCAGCGAACATGGGTATTGACAGAAACAATGCCGAACTGAATATTATTGATGAGGTTGATACTGATAATTTGCGAAAATAATGTGAACTGGATTGTTTCTTAACACATGAGGTTTAACTGAAACATGGAAAAGCAATAATAATAGATGTAAATGTATCGAATCGATACCATAAACATTCATCATTTTTAGGATAAGCGTATGTCTCTTTTTATATTCTACATATTAATTTAATATTATGAATAGTGGACAAATACTAATTTCCTTGAATTACTATTGCGCTAGTTGTTGGTTATGTATTGAAATGTAGTTGGTAATTTGCTGAAAACATGTTTTCAGAAGAGGAACTTAAATAAAAGTAAAAATTATTCCAAGGACCTATACAGAAGGATTGGAAACTTGCATCCATCTACCCAATGTTGGTAAAAAAGCATGCGAAGAATTAATAATTTGGCAAATGAATCATTCAAATTTCATAGGCAACTGATTTCTTTTACATACAATGTAACGTATATGTAACGTTAAATGTTTGATAAAGTTTTTAACACGCAAAATGATCTTGAATTAAATAATTGCAGTTTGAAGTAAAATTTCATCTACTTTTCTTGATTTTAGCTGCAGTATACATTTTTTTGTAATCATAAGTTCTTCAACAATTTTAAGCACAATTTGCTTGGAATTGTCTTGTTTTGTAGAGAATTCTATTGTACAAAGAAATGATTTCGATTTGAATTTTTGAGATTAATGGAATATTTTTAAACGGAATTTCACGAATTTTTTTTGTGAATACGCGAGCGTCTATAATATCTCAATCAGTGTTTCACTTCTCTATATAAATCCTTGGTTATTCTTACAAAATTTCAGTTTCTATGACGTATAAATTGGGAAGACAATTTAGTTTATTATATAAATGTCATTCATTCATTTATAATTAATTAATTTGGAATTTAATGTTGCATGTTTGTTGTTGTGTAATGCATTTATTTAAAGTTACATATCTAAAACGTCATTTTAATGTACTTATCGTCCAAAAAGCGCAAGTTGCCAAATTTATATACAACAAGAATACTTGATACATCTTTGCACTATGAACGATTTGTTTGCATGAGTATAATACAGTTTACACTTGTTATATAAATCGTTTAAGTAAAAGTGCACTAACGAACGCCGAATATTTCAACACATCGTCCATCAAAATGCATATTGGATGCTTTAATGTACTGAAATGCATAATTGCTTGATAATTTTGGTAAATTTACCCCAAAAAAGTCATGATTATGAATTATCCTTTTGAACTGTGACAGTTTGTAAGTACGATTAACTCGCAGTTTTATTTGTTTTATAATATATGGTTATTACGAACATAGTGTAACTTTAGATATTGTATAAATCAACTGCTTTTCAGATTAAACATATTTTATACTTACATATCATTTAATCATAAAAAAAGACTCATGAAACTTGATAATAAACATAATTTAACTAATGTTTTGTCTTTGCTGGTCAAATGTCCTCAAATGGGAGATGTGAGTACGTACATATATGGATTGGAAGAGCCAGTTAGGATGATTTGATTAACTAAACATTTCTGTTTTATACGTTTCATGAGCCTTTAAACAATCAATTATAAAAATGGCATGCTGTTCATCCAAATTCAATCCATAACGAAAGCCGTTATACGCTGACAATTTCTAATTGGCTATCCACGTCATGTTAGCAGATCTAAAAAAAAGTTAACAAAACAATCAGAATTAGATCGTGTTTCGGTATTTATTGCTATTATTGTGTTGACAATTTATAACAAATTCACAATAAATGAAAAAAAAAATTCATAATCCTTTCCTTATAAAATGTAATATACAAAACAATAACTTTTATATAGTTGTTGTCACAATTTCCAGGAAAGATATTCTAATGGAAGTAAACGACCAATTAGAACATTTCTTCAGTGCATATTTAATGGTACACGAACTGTGTTGAATTCAAATAAGATATAAAGTAACCATTTATAATTTGGAAGTTCAGATAAACTTCGATGGCTCGAACCAGACGGGACTGGACAAAACAGTTCGAGTTTACGGTTGTTCGAGCCAAGTATGGTTCAATATCATACCATACATGTACATGTATATACATCGATATAGGAATTCGGTCGAGACCAAGAACAGTGGTTCGAGCTATATGTGTTATTCCAGACATCCGTGTTCGAGCCAACGAAGTTCTAGTGTATCAACTTTATTAGCATTGCAACATATAAAGTCGTTTTAAGTAGTTTGATATGTGATTTTTTAAATCAATATCTTATAAAAGGTACTCTTAAAGTGGCAAATAATTATATCACGAAAACATACTTGAACTTTTCCAATAAAACGACATCCATATACCACACGTACTGGACCTCCAGTATACACGCTGCTGTCACGTTAATTAAAGATACCTCATTAAGCCAACTCAAGCATACGTATTAACAGGTTACGCAAAATCAATTGCTTGTTATATAGTATATATACATGGAGTGGTATCCTAATAACTTATAGTTGATTCCTCATTAAATATTAATTAATAACAGTTGTTTCAAAACGAACCTGCAGGACCAGATTCGTTAATTACATATCAAAATAGTCGTAATCTTAAACCTGTACCAAAGATCATGGATGATAAATAGGGTATTTTAGATAGTAAGTTGATGATGTTAATTAATCTCCGTTTAACTGAAGTATCTACTCTATATATATGATAAAGGTCCTGTCAGGCGTGGTGATATCAAGTGTCGTCTTAAGATCACTTACACGTACATCTCACCCACGGTTCGCTCGTTCCAAAACCTTAATGTGAGAAAGTTTGCGAGATACTTGTGGAAGGAATGTTTTCTACTTATTTTCATTCTGAGGTCTATCTTCACCAATTAAACTTGATATGCCATATATTAACTGTAATATAATGAAAATGACGTTTTAAACCACATTAACAAATCACTCAGAAATACATTTCACTAAGAGTTCATCAAATATGTTTAGTATAATTTTTTTTATATCTCTGAAATTTTTTTTTAAAAAACACTGTCAAATAGAAGACGAGGCGATGAATCAGCATTGCGAAGCTCTATCTAATCTCATACATTGCAATGTGTTCAAAGATATTCCGTAATGCTATCAATTTTTTACTCGATTTTGTCGTAACCGATTCGTCGTGTATTTGGGCAAATGCAAAAAACAATTTGTGTACATTATACACTTGTTAATAACTAATACTGAATGAGCATTTACTTATCATTCAGACTATTTTAAAAGATAAAATAAGCGATTACTCTATAATTTATGATAACATCAGAACAAGAAAAATAAAGATATAACATTTCTTAAAATCATGGTGCTATCAGCAATGTTGGAATCGAGCCACTCAAACGTCACTGTTATTTATGTTTACATATCGTCTGATATAAAACCTATAAAGCGGCACCTGCAATGGCATAAACATATGCTGACACCGACAGTTAACAATTAGAGAACTCATGTAAGAATTTCAAAAAGGTAAATAACTCTTATTAGACTAAATTATGCAAAGTATTATGCGAATCAGTTCCCTTTCATTATATATTCAGTAGATATCACAAACGAATCAAAAATGCTTGAAACTTTATTGAACGTATGTATTCACCTAGCATACAATAGATAAAGCATTGTACTAAATGAGTCACAAATTTATAATGTTAGACAAACCTCATGAGCGGAAAATGGTCACAATATATTTAATAATGAAACAAAAATCACGGTATTTTCAAAAGTATAACATTCCTTTAAAACAATATTAAATACTTATATAGAAGTCCCTGCTTTTTCATTTGGGTTAATAGACATTATTCGGAATATATCAGGTTCTGGGATAGACCTGACAGTGTAAGGAACTAGAATACATATATAACTCGCTTACATGACTGTTTATGAATACATTGTATGTTAACTAAAGTATTGCAGCCGGGGTGAAACACAATCAAAACTGTATTCAACGCATACTTTTTAAACAAAAAACTACGGTTATGTTTAGTTTGTATCCGCTTAAGGTCAAGCATAGTATTATAGTCATTATGTAAATGCAAATTAGTATGTTTATAAATAAAACAACTGCATATTATCAATTATCGAAGTCAGATATTACAATGGAAAAAAAAAAGATTCTGTTTTATTTACTTAACATAGTTTGTTCAAACTTTATAGTAGCATCAGTCGCTATAAATTACTCACAAGTGGTTTAACCCTCGTTTCTAATTTCATCACCCATGACAGACCAGTAGCGTTAGTTTTCTCTGGTACATCATTACTTCCTGTATGTATGTTCATTTTTTTCAAGGAAAATACTTGCCAGAATATCAAAACGTCGCAAGTGATGTATTAAACATCTTGGATCAATATTTGCCTGATCAGATGAACCATTGCGTTCCTCTGCCGAGTTTTATCAAATACATTAATCTTTGGTGTCATTATGTATTACATATAGACGAAAAACCTATAGTTGGAAGGACACCGTAATTACTGTTGAATTGTGCCATCAATAAATGTCAGTATTCTATCGATTTGGTTAAACGCATCTTTAACTAACACGGGATGAAGGTCTTCTTGAATATTGAAGATGTGCAACTCGTGTTGCGGTTATGTAAGGTAGTGTAACAGGAGTTGTCTTTCTGATAGTTTCGTAAATATTCAGACTATGGAGGATGTTTACAATTTTATTCACACTCAAACAGAGTAAATGTTAATTGCCCTTAAGACAGCATTACAAAATTCCTGCCTGGAATTTGTTAATCTTAAGACATTTGATATGAAAATAAAACATTATCATTTCGCAATGAAAATTTAAACTTCATTAACAACCTAACAATGAAAAACTAAAATATGTTAACATATGACACCAAATAATCAAGTTATTTAAAATTTATCAAATTTTATGAGTAGTTATATAGTGATATCTTCTTATACTCATTTGTGTTTAACTTTCATCCGAACTTGATGAATTTCTATGATAAACATCTTCAAATTACACGTTTTCGGACTAAGGGCGTCCATTAACGGTTTTTGTTACGGAATGAGAATCTACTTATAAGTAACCTGACCAGGATCCTAGAAGGGTAACTAGTACTCTAAAGCTACTATCTCCGAGAGTAACTAATAGTTGCTGCGGTGAGAGACGAATAATAATAAGACACAATGTCGTATATCAATCGTAACGGACAGTGTGGCCGGCTGTTAATAGTCTACCAGTTCATTTGCTTTGAATATATTAAGGTGTAAGCCAACCATTGAATGTTGTTCTTTAGTCTATCGTAATTAAAAAAAACGTTTGCGGAATTGTCGTTCATAGAGAACTCAAATGAAAGCAGTGAAACACATTTCATTGTATGTCAGCTTCTCTACTAACAAACTATGATGAGAAAAGTTGGGGTTATGTATTATATAATTTTCTTATTCTGTTGAGTACTTATATAATTGCGGAATTTTTGCGGTTATCGGATGGTCGAACGTTACATCTTAAGGTATTTCATTCTGCCTAATTGTATCAATCTATTTACAAAGACTTGACAATGCTATGGCTTATACAAACTTCAATCTCCTTTACATAGACGCAAATTATTTCTTATGACAATGGGAAATAATCATTCAACAAGTTCTAGATCTCCTTGATCTCCTGGTAAAATCATCAGTTCTACAAAAAATGTGTTTTATTACTACAAAATACAATGCTATGGCTAATACAAACTTCAATCTCCTTTACATAGACGAAATTATTTCTTATGACAATGGGAAATAATCATTCAACAAGTTCTAGATCTCCTTGATCTCCTGGTAAAATGAACAGTTCTACAAAAAAATGTGTTTTATTACTACATAATACAATCACACGCGACCTCTAAATGATATTCAAAGGGAATATATGAGAGTTGTTTAATGTTTATAAATTGGCTTGACACATTTTTCCAATATGTATTCACTGATCTCTAACTAACTCGTCTAAGTTAGACTAAAATAAATTTCTCGCTAAAAATTGCAACATATTTTGTGAGGTATTAATTGAGTCTCATGATTTCATTTCAATTTGATCTGTGATACAGATTTATAGGTAATAGAGTTTGTTTCATATAGGAAAGAGTCCGAATGACGGCGTGAAGATCGCTAAGTAGTATTTAAGTGCAGTCTATTTATAGAAGGGGGTTTCATTTGAAGTTTATCATTCTAATTTAAATATCGATTTTTTCATGTACATGTGTTGGTGGATTTGAATTTCCAAACCATCCGGATTGTACATGCATTTGTTAATGAGAATTAGATGGTGTTTATCTGTTTTGAAAATGATTTTATTTTAAGACAATTGTAATGTTTTCCCTGATTTTTTGCTCTTTAGGAATGAGTAATATCTAACTCCAGAGACACCATTTGTGATTAAGCGTTATTGTATATTTGGCGAAAATTAAGGTTGAGCTGTTCATGAAGATAGTTTGAAAAGTATTGTACTAGTTCAGGTAACAGTGGCAATCTTGAATTTTTTCTCACATACATGCTGCTAACGGATGACGACAGGCAACAGACTACGGACGATTTCCATCGCATACACTTTATTAAATAAACTATTAAGTTAAACTATGAGAAACCTTTTAAGCTTTTATTAGTCATTCAACTTAAGTCCAATAATCTATAAAATATATTCATTTGTCTTTCCTTTTCCGTTCTAATTATGACATTATTTCATAGAATGTATTCATTTAAAAAGTTAGTTGTATTATATATTTAATTTATTTGCAAAATATATGAATAATGAAATAAAAAAAAAACACAAAAAAAACCATTCCATTTTAAATCATTTTATGGTATAATAAGTATATAATTATATGCCAATAAATTGTAAAAGCAGATCCAGTGTTGTTTTAAATTAAAAATGTAAACAACAGAAAGTAAAACAAACATGAAACACAAAAACATAAATAATCATGAGCATAAGCCACTTTAAGTAAGCTTAACTTTTCACTGTCCCAATTACCATGTCACTTCCTTTGATAACCAATATACTCACTGATACGCAAAGAAACACACGACATAGATCGCTCACTTCATAACGGGGGCGTTCAGCATATTCGAGCGCTTGGTCGAGCGCCAGCCAGAAATATTATTGGTTAGTTGAATATTTGCAAGCGCTCGTTCATAATTTAAGATTGCGTCAATCAAGAACAATTTCAGCAATTTGTAAAATCGGACGCCATCTTGGAAACATATATCGAGTTGAATCACGTGCGCTTGCAAGTATTCACGTGGACCACTGCGTTCAGAACCAGAGCGCTCGGGATATGTGAGCTCTCGCTTTTTTGAACGCACCTTAGTTAAATGGTTATTGTTTATTGCTTTATACATTCAAAGAATGCCTTTCTTTTAACTGGAGAGTACTTGTGGATATTGAGCAGAGTATATTTAATAAGACGGGATAATGTGTCAATATATATATTGTGACCAAGTCTGACGAAGTTTCATTCAAAAACTCGTACGTTAAAATGGGGGCATCGGGCTATTTTTAAATTTAGAAAATTCCAAAGAGAATAACCTCTAAATTGTTCTTTTTTTCCCAATACAATGACAAGAACTCGAGAGTTGCATGTTAAAGAAGGCTGGCTTTCAAATTCGACGTATACATTATAACAGAATTTTTACCAAATTGGTAATATAGGTAATTGTAGGATATATAGAGAGGAAACTTCGCAAAAGAACTATAAGATTTTTGCTGTTCTCTTTCGCGGTAATCGTGATAATAAAGGAATACAAATAGGAGAAAAATAATTTTTAATCTCTCAATATGATGATGATACTTCTCTTATCCTCGATGGGACTAAAAAATCACGGCAAACGCCCTAAATAATTTAAAATTTTATGTTGACATTTCCAGCCTTAATATAAATGCTGATAAAACAAAAGCAGTATAGATTGGATCAATGAAAACAATAATCAATTGCTCTGCAAGCACCACAATCTTTCTTGGGTTAATGAATATGCGGTATTACGAGTATATTTTTCAGAAGATCTTAATACTATGATCACATCAAACTACCAAGACAGAATCAATGATATAAAAAAAACCTTCTTAAACTGGTCTAAAAGAATTTTAACACCAATAGGCATAATTACAGTAATTAAAAGTTTAGCAATGTCTAAAATCAATTACCTTATATTATTTCTTCCAGACCCCAAATGAAGAAATTATTAAAGAATTAAAATTAATATTTTTCAGAATTTTATGGAATGGCAAACCTGACAAAATAAAACGTACTGTTATCAGCCAATCATACACTTACGGTGGGCTTAAAATGCTTGATGTAGATAGTTTCTTGAGTTCTTTAAAAATTACGTGGATAAGAAGACTGTTGATGGCAAATAAGAGCTACTTGATCATTTTTTAAATAACTATATCCATTTAAGGCCATGTTTACAAACAATGGTGCCGATTTGATTAATAAAATATTCATAAAATTGATAATCAGTATTTGAAAGACGTTTTTATCAAATATGAACTGTTTTCTACAACAGTTACTCCTGAAAAGTGGTATAATTTCTGTGTTATTCCACTATGTTAAAACCCTAATGTTAAGGTCGAAATTTCTAGCGTTAATTCTCATAACTAGGTTTTAAAAGAAATAATATAAGTAAATGATTTAATAATATAAATACCAAGTCGTAACATATTAAAACAAATTGGAACGACATTGATATTATTTTTGGAAATAATAAATTTGAAACTGTTCTAAACAAAATACTGTACACAGCAAAATAAAGTCATTTTTTTATCAAATATTAATAAAAACAATCCCAAATATAGTAAACTTTATGAAATACATGAAAGTATTATATAATACAGAATACCATATTTTAATTTAGTTCCAGGTAATTTGAGACCCAGTGGAATTTATACAAAGTGCTTATTCCGAATATCTGATTTAAACTACAGTCTACGCGTATTTATTTGTACCTTCATTATACTGTCAATGTCCGAAGTGAGAATTATTAATAATGTTTTTAATGGATCTGTACGATACAAATGCGTGTTAACATGTGTAATCATATAAGATATGTAGGTATGTATATGTGCATGTTAATATGTACACATGTTTTAGCAATGAATTCCACCCCTACCAGTGTCATTACTTTAATGTTTAAAGCACGATCGCAATTAAGTCTAAAACCTTTTCTTTCTGTTATTTTATAGAAATATGTGCACATACCTGAAATTATAATTTTCATATCGTTTGATATTAAAATACAATTTTACCTACCAAAGCACGATCGCAATAAAGTCTAAAACCTTTTCTTTCTGTTATTTAATAGAAATATGTACAAATACCTGAAATTATAATTTTCATATCGTTTGACATTAAAACTACTAGAATATACACAATATATTAAGTACTGGTCGTTCGAAGTTTCGTGATGATTACATATATGGATCAAATAAATATCGTTGTTTAAAATGAATATATAATCTATATATAGATCTACAAAAAAATATGATCACTGATTCAGGTGTTCTTTTTTTAAAAAAACTTCTAAAAAAATCTAAATGTGTATGTATGTATAATTCTAAATCTTAATGCGAAGTGAGCCTTCAACCAACCAATAAAAACTTTTTTACAATGTATTTTTTTTGTATAAACCAATATAAAAGTTATATTGTTATTCTGTAATATGTTAAATTTTAAAATAAAAAAAAATAAAAAAAATAGGACTATAAAAATTACTATAGAGTTTATAATGCTATGGGGATTGTTATTCAATATGACATTGATATTATTTTATCTAAATTACTCAATACCATAATTCCAGAATGATCTGGTAAATTAGTCTGGTTATCAAACTCGACGTATATGTTTTGTTCGATAGTAATTCTGACCAAGTTTGGTAATGGTAGGACTGACAATACAACTTAAAGTATAGTGTAATTTTGAAAATCAAAAGACCATAACTCTTTAGTTGTAAGAGCTACTCCGATAGATGGTTATTAACCTGAACATATTTAGATTTTATTCAAATAACTTATCTGACTAATGTTAGTAAATGTTATATATAGATAACTTGAATTAGATAGGAAAGGAACACAAATTATATATGCTGTCGAATGCTTTGGATAGTGAAGGGGACATAACAATTATTTTAGATCGGTTTTTCTTAACAAGTATGGCAGTATGCATCAACTATAGGTTCATAAACACTCCATGTCCGTATTCTCTGATATTATTACAACGCGTATAACAAACTCATAACTAACACATTACAAGGTAGATAACTGTGTTAAGACTTGAATGCTACGCTTGTTAAGGAGTTACCTTTCTTTTACTGGAGAAGAAGTTTATTTTATTATTATAGGAGATAGCTTGAATGTATTTTCAATATTTACTCCTTTATAAAAACATTGATGAACACACGTAGCATTTTTGTAAATGTTTCACTTAACTCGATTTCTGAAAATATACATATCCAATGCAAATATTTTATTTGAATATCCCAGTTTGTGTACAGACTCTTACTTTCATTTAGTTTCTGGTTTGGAAAGGGACATTACTTTTGTGAATGGTTTAAAGGTTTCAACTCTTTTAAATGTTAATTTTCAGATAGTCATAATTAGAGATAAATTCATATGTTTATAAGTCAGTGAATGTGTAAATATTGATTTGATGTGCAAACTTGAGAATTAAATAAACAATTTTTTTAATAATACAACTCAATATTGCATTTCTGACAATACATTTGATAACAAGCACATTATACTTTCTCAATGATGCACTCTTTAACAGTTGTTTCTTTTTTTTTTCATTTTTATTATTAAAGGACGTCCATACCTCAGTAACTATTGTATTACCTCAATTGTTTTCAGTAGAGTAAGTAGTTGAGTAAATACTTGTTACAGTTATACATATATGTTATGGAAATGTACACATACATGTCTATATACACTAATTAAACAAGTGTATATGCGTTTCATTTACATTGTACAATAAACAGAGGGCACACAAAACAAAATATTTAATATACGTTCATTCTCGTGTTAACCTGCTACAGCTGCATGTACACTGGAACAACTTTAATTTAATATAAATCAAATAATAAAAGAAGTAAACATATACATTTTTACCCTAATACCAATTTTTAACAGTACAATATTTCATCACTCACTGCAGGATGCTGAGATTGCAGTGTAAATATGTAACTCATGTATATGTACATGACCTCCAATTTCATTAGTAAACGGGAATTTTAACTGATTCACAGTTCTTGTTTGGAGATTACATATATAAATCAAGACCCTGATTCGCTACGCATATGGAGCTAAGATTTTCTCTTAACTATTACTTTATATCGTTAACCATTAAATGACCACACAGAAAAGTTTACTCAAAAATGTTTACTCATTGGTGAAGGATAAACTAGTCAATGTAAATCAAGTTATGGCAATTCAAATATTATAGTTTAGAGAAAATCACAAGATGATACGTTTAGTAAAACTGGGACCAGTTCAACAAAGGACAACAAAATTACATGTGTTCAGTACAATTTGAAAACAGTTTATACGATATTGCCCAATTTAGATGATTGATTTGTTTTTGATGTGTACTGCTTTATTACTAATGCTATAAAATATGAAGATTTCTCTTTCCTTCTGGAACGTACAGGACACGCAACAAAAACTCCTCCATTTCATCCGCGAGAGGAGTCTAGACTATACGGGGCCAACGAAACACAACATTACTTTGTATTGTCCTAAAGGATATGATCCACGTGGAATTAAGTCGAGTCTGTGAATGTTTGAGGATAATTCTGAAAGTGTATAAATGTTTGAAACAAAAAACCGCGTGTAACACAGAAAGCCAAGAGCACAAGCGCAGTTGTGCTGTTGACATTTATAGCGTATTAAGCGCTTGTACCATTTACTTCCATACTCAGTAGAATGGTATGTGGTCAATATTTTGTAAACATAAACAACTGAATCAAATAAAGCATAGGGGAGTTCTAACTGAAAATCGATATGAATAATATTTCGTTTTTATGGATATGGAATGTTTTTACAAAGCACATGTTTTGTAATCTGCATTCTTACGTTTTATCCACCATGAATTAATTCATATTATACTTTTGCACAGTTTAGTAAGATCAGTGACTAAGGCACACTAATCGGTGCAGGCTTATATCAATTTAATACACACAGCTGAAATTTCTCGTGGCACCTTAAGTATTTCTTTTATAAATTTTTGAACTTTGATATGTTAAGTACCATACAAAAGGTGAAACCAATTATGACCATTTCCTATTACATGTATCAATTTTGTAAACAATAATTTGAATCACATGTAAACCGTTACGATATTGGATACGAAAATTGTTGTAATTTTTATCTGTGTTATCTTTTTAAAGAAAATATAGTGTACTAGTTTGTGCATAAGCATTTACATGTAACTGTACATCAAACACATATATAGAAATGCAAGTTTTATAAAGAAATATGAAAAAATAAATTATCATAGACGTCAAAAAAATCGTATTGTTATATATGTCTTACTTATAAAAAAGCTAAACATATAAAAATATCATTAAAAATAACTGTAAACGTAATCATTTTTAACTTATTTAAAATCAAAACAAAAATATTTACCACAAGCATCAACAATCAAACTCTTATCACAAGAAGCTGAAGGTTGTTTCAGGGGGAGATGTGTTTGTACAAAACGTCAAATGTACTACTCAAATCTACTGCAATTGCTTATCGCTATTTATAAGTCGATGGTAGTTTCCTGTATCTATCTCAATGAACGGTTGAACATCTCTGAAATACTTAAAGAAAACGATATAATAGGTACACATACGTTTTAAATTAATAAATTAAATTTGACAATACATTGACTGTCTACTCTATCGTCTGCTTTGTTATTGAAATGAAATTATACGAATCGATTTTGTTACATTATTTGCTTTATATAGAAATAGTTTTAAGACGTATTGCTAGTATTCAATTTCTCCCATCGTTGAAAAATATGTACAGTATCGACATTGAATCTCTCTTCTTACTGCGAAATGCAAGATGAAAAGAATAACGTAGTCGTAATGTCCACGTTTCCCAGTCAACATTTTGAATACCTCAACAATAAACTACATTTAATTATATTAAAACCTCAGATCAAAACAAGCAATATAAATACAACAATAGAGCATTGTCCTCAGCTCTAGTTTATATTGCTAATTGATTAATATTTTATCCTCCTACCGGTTCCAAGAACAATCCTATATGCACTATATGCGTCGCTATTTCACCTTAAGGGCAGCTTTAATTCGCTTCATCAACGTCTTTTAGACACTGATTTGAAATGGCATATGCGGGTAACAAATGCCATGTTAGATTGGACGGTTTCAATAGAACGGAATAGAATTTGTTGCGTTTTATTACTCGAAAAACTGATCATTAAACTAAAAATGTGTTCATTACATCACCGATTAGAGCTCCCAGGTCGGCAATATACGATGATTATTTTCCTTAAGCATTGTAAGTTTTCAAGATATCTTTATAGGCCTCAGTGCTCAGTTGAACTAGTTGTTTCCGTGACGAAACCGATTGTTTGAAAATATTTCCAGACAACCCGCTTTGGAGTAAAGTTGTTTTCTTTAATGTAATTTTCAAATGATTACTCCCGGTAATCTTTATTGCTCTGCCTTAATTGAATGAGAAAATATTCGAATGAAAATTACATCTTTCTTTGATTTATGTAGGTGTTCTAATTCTGTAGATTTACAGAAACATTTCCCAAAGCGAATTGCAATACATAGCATGGCCAATGCAATATATTTGTAATGCAACAAAAGAGGATTTGCCAAGAGAATATTTAATGCAATTGATTGTACCACTGTTTTATTTTAAATGAATATGTAAATTGGACGACGATGCAGTTGATGAAGTAGTTCCTATTGATGAACAGACACTTTGGAAAATTAATATTCACGCCAAATTCGTTGACTAAAACACATCTGTCCAATAGGTTAGGCAACGCTATGTGGCAATAGCTCAAAATACTGTACTTAAAAACTTTCAAAATAGGAAAATACCTAACCAAACGTATATTACAAACAATACATAGATAAGTATGTTACATACAATACATAGACAAGTATATTACTTACAATACATAGATACATGTATGTAAGAAATGT
Organism: Panopea generosa; assembly: GCA_029582155.1. NCBI lineage: Eukaryota > Metazoa > Mollusca > Bivalvia > Adapedonta > Hiatellidae > Panopea > Panopea generosa. The sequence continues at coordinate 15,988,085 of CM055907.1, read as the reverse complement.
CAACAGACAGTTGTCTGTCTGTCTGTCTGTCTGTCTGTCTGTCTGTCTGTCTGTCTGTCTGTCTTAGAAAGTACGCGATTCATATCCGTAGAACAAATAGCATAGTCAATCATCACAGAGACTGGACATGATTGACAGTCAGATACTTCATACAACTTTATAACAACTGAGCTAGCCGCGCACGGATACAATTAAAAGGTCTAAACGTATTTAAATGATATAACAAATTGATCAATAACTAATTACGATATAGCCATACGTATAGTTATATTTTTTCTTTATTAAAACTCTTGTTTGGTTCAAACTATAATTGCTTTATCTGTTGCTTTCTTACCTTATCTTGGTGTCGATATGGTTAGGTATGTTTATACACAATTCTAGCTTACTTCTTCTATTTTCAAAATTATATGCCTGTAGTAATGGGTAAATATTGCGTGACCAGGAACTTCATCTTGTTTTATGTCTTAACTCTAGACAGCGTGTATTATCTCTTATTTATCATAACTGTTTCAAATGGAAAATCGGCTATTTTGGAAAGATCTATCCCAATATTAATCGGAAGATTATCATCGAAGTACCAATGCGCAATGTTCAATCTGTAAAATTATACTTTTGCTTTCCAACCATACCTTTGTACATATAAACATATATCTGGGCGAGTTCACTAAATATTATATGCATGCGAATAAAAATAGAAAGGGAAAAATTGGACCGAACTTCAACTTCGAGATAACAGAAATTTTGGGATATGCGTGTTCGAGTAAGTGGGTTTCGACTGTATTTGCAATAGTTATTCAGGGTATCCGTTTACCGAACTCATTACATGAGTCATAAAACCAAACCTTTTTTGTGTGCGTGTATACCACTATTGTTTTTCTTTCAATGAAAACATGTAGAACAAGAGTAACAGAGGTCACTATCATGAACGCAATGCGATTAACCTTTGTAAAAAGTAAACATCACAGGCAAATTTCAGTGCAATATAGTAAATATTTGGGTAAGGCCTAGGAAAACAGTTTAAGATTAAAATCTCTTTCATGATAAAAGCACAGTGCATCTCATTAAAATGTCTGGGGATATGGTAGTGAAATAAATATTTTCTTTAAACGTTACCGGACTTCAGTAAATAGTATTTATTCCCAATCGTTATACCGAAGATCTGCGTTGTTAACATTTGTTGTAGACGTCATAATCCCGGTATAAATTAGGTATGTTACGCAGCATGGATTTAATTTCAGGTCTGCGTTTCGCAAAAAAACATAAATCGACGAAAACGTAAACCAACACTTATTCATAATATTTTTAATATTCATCCAAATTAACCAAAAGTTAGCCAAAATCATGCAGAGAATGATATAATATATGATATACAATCATTTTGAATGCCATTCAATTTTTAAACATTCCACGAAAAAAATATCATATTGACTTGCGGCGATTTTACTCGTAAGTTATTTTGTGAAACGCAGCCCTTACCTTAAAAATCAATTGACCTGAAGCGTGCTGTCAATCAAACGGGACGGTTCCAATCAACTGACGTGAAGAGTGCTGTTTATCAAACGGGACGGTTCCAATCAGCAAGCAGCGTCGTCATTTTCTTAAGACAAGCTGACGATGTCTAAGTAAAAAATACATTCGACTTTCGCGTCAAGTCACTGACGTTTTACAAATGTAATGTTTCCCATCATGCAGATGTTTAAAGATGTTTGTCATGAATTTCTTATTGGTAAATACGGCGTCAGCAAAAATATAAACAAGCAACACACATGGATATAATTGAACGAAAGGATATACGATTACCGATCCGTTTAACAAAGTTATTGAGTGTAAAGCATGGCTAGATAATTTGTAAATGGGCGTGACACTATAGACTAGGTGCATTGATATATAAGATAATTGAAATGTATTAGTCGAATGCTATCAACCATGAACTTACATGACTTTGAGCAAAGACTAATTGAAGTTATACGGAATTCTTGCTTTGCACTTGGTATATATCAAGTTAATATTTCAAGAACGAGAAACAAATAAAAATCGTTCGCTAAACGAAAACATTTTTCTATACCACTTTACTTAATTGTTTATGTTGTAAATCTAACTTCGGAAAAGTTGCAGTATGATGATTATTTTTGACGTTGATTTGATTTAAAAGGAACATAATATCAAACATTCAAAAGTGTAAATACATTTTCCTTGAACTGTAAAAGGTAACTTAAGAAATCTGTCTTTAATTAGGATACGCCAAACTAAAGAGAGTATTTTTTATGAGATTGCACAACTTTCCATAAAATATGTCTAGTTTGGTTAAATGCAATGTAGTAATAAAACATGCAAATTACATAAGGCATGATGGCAAATTGACATATCTTGGATAAAATGCTGAACTGTTCTTTTTCAAAACATGTCCCAATTGAATTTTAATCAGATCTCTTTTTTTCCTTTCTATTATTTCCGACGGCAGCTTTAATATTGTCTGTGTAATGAACTCGTACCAGGGTTGTAGTAACATTATAAAACGTCGTTTTAATCGGAGCATACGTGGAACTGCTATTCAATTCAAATTTTAAAACGCCATGGTATTGCTGTATGTGTTTTCAATGGGAAAGCATTATGTTTTGCAAAATCATTGAAGACAAAGTAACGGGTTAGCATAGCAAATGTGAGTAGCCTTAGTCATTAGAATATAGACACCTAAATATAGGACATTTTTGTTTAAAAGCATTTCCACCGTTGTCATCTTCGACGTGTTGGTGGTCTTCTTGGTAGACAACATTATCGGTGTCATCACCGTAGTCATTGTAGGTCTCATACATGACGGTAACAAGATTCTTACGCCCAAGAAATTAGATCTGTGTAAAGCGGTTGGGCAATTTGTTTGTTAAAAATGCATTAAATGTCATATTTCTTTGTGCATATGTGAACATTGGAACATTTTAATGATTTCTGCCAACATGGGATGACATTTTGAACTGTTTGATGAAGAAATGACAGTTTAAAGATGCATAGTGATACACTGCAACAAATTGTCAGAATTGTCAAAAATGAAGGGGTGCCATCAAACCATCAAAGTTGTGAAACAGCAACCTGGTCAACCCCATTGTATTGCATAACTGGACTAAAAAAAGACTATCTATGGGAACTAGGCACTTTTATCACCATTGGTAATGCAACCCTTGTTCCAGAAGTGCATGTCTCTATATGTAGAACAGTACAGAATTAATTCTTGTGTGAGACGTTTTAATGATGGTCGTGATTTGCAAACATTTAAATTGACTCAACACGGCAATTCTATCAACTATTACAACACTGACCTAAATTGAATACAAAAAAAACTCATATTGCTTATACGGTTTTCTATTAAGTCTGTATTCTGTATTTTGTGTAGATCGGAAGAGAAATATGCATTAGAAATACGGGCAAATACTGTTTTTGACTGAAGTTGAAAATACTTTTTTACCAAAACCAAAGCATGTTATTGGTATCAACTGGCAGAAAGCTTCCTATATGGTTCTGTTTACAACGTATGTTGTTGCTTTACTAGGACGAGTATTAATTGCAGTTCTAATGCTCCAACGAATATGGATACTTTGTAGTTTTAACAGAGATATCAAATATACTTTGACATGAAATGCAGTTGAACTCTGATCCCACGGGTCTGACGGAGCTGGACAAAATAGTTTGAACATCATACTATACGTATATATAATCAAATTAGGAATCGACAAGAACTAGATAAGTGGTCTATCTATATGTGGTGTTCCAGCCATCCATGTTCGAGCTAACGAGGTTATTCTGTATACAACACATAGGCTTCTAAAACAAATAAATTCACTACAACTGAAAAATTATGAAAGGTAAGAAATCGCAGATTGTTCTTAAGTTTTGAAACGGTAAATAATATGCGACTTCAAGTATCAAAAATATGATCGTGAGCATAAATTTATTAAGCAAATGTTAGTTGAGTGGCTGCATTAATCAAATGCAAAACAAATCATGAGCTATCATTGTGTGCAAAAAGAAATGTTTTGCATTTAACATCTAAAAGAGCAACTCGTTTTCGATTCCTGGAAATACAACTTTCTATAATATTCCACGGCAGACAGAAAACAACATCAAGCGATAGAAAATGGTTTAAGAGAACGATATTATTGAGTCCCACGTGGTTATCTGGAGATCAGCAGCGAATATAATATACGTAGAGATTGACTAGAAAAATGCTATTTTAAACGCACGTGGTGTCTTGCAGATCTTAGAATGAGCGTTTTGATCTTGTTTGGGAATTGTGATATATGGGTTTCTTGATTTTAACATACAGCCATGTCATTTGGTTCAAAGTGGTGTGTTATGATATTCCGTATAATCACTTAGAAACATGTATAGCATTCTGTTTGGCACAGCTTATATGATGTTTTTAGTGTTGGTATTGTTGTTTTCGTATTTGGTTTAGCGTCGCCTTCAAGAAATGGTTCAGTCATATCGCGACGGTGTCTACTTGAGACCTTATTCTGAGGGTTGCCACATTGATGTTACATACCGCAGACTATTGGTAAGATACCCCACCCAGTAACATTGTACTGACATCGGGTTTTTTACTTCTAAATTCTGGGCGCCAGGCGATGAAGCTTTTAGTACTACTTTTCAACTATATGGTATGGCCCGACCGAGGAACAAACAATGACTTTTCACATGCGAGGCCAACGCTCTATGTGAAGAAAAAATGTCCGTCCAGTCCAGATGTGTTGAATGTAAATACATAGTATAGAAGTCAACGGTTGATACCAAATTTATTGGTTTGGCAGAGGCCATGCTATTGTATATATTGCATTGTAGCTAGGCATGCTCGCCGTAGTCTGGTCTGTACATTTATGTCTGATTATTAACAAATAATTATCTTCATATGTGTGCGTGAGTGCGTGCGTGCGTGCGTGCTTGCGTGTGTGCGTGTCTTACCGGAGAGACTGAAAAGACAGCTGCTTCAAAATTTTGTAAAATAAGAACTACAAACATGACATTCGGCTTGTGATGATGTGGTGCTGTGGCATTTAGACTTGTTATTCAGTAGAACTTTGATGGCTCGAATCCGTCGTGACAGGACAAATTAGTTCGAATTAAGAGGTTCTCGAGCAAGTATTGTTCAACATCATACCATACATGTACCTTAATTGTATACATTGAAATAGGAATTCGGCCCGGGTCAAGAAAAGAGGTTCGAGCTATGTGGGGTGTTCCAGCAATCCGTGTTCGAGCTAACAAAGTTTCACTATACATGTATACTACTGTCTTAAGTTGTATATATTGTAATTATATGCCGGCGTGTACATTTAAGCGTGGATGGTAGATTGATAGAGTGTTGACCTCTCATGCTAGGAGTTGCGGATTCGATTCCCCGCTCGACCGAATGCCTCTCAGAAAAAACAAACACCAAGTACTCGTTCTACCCAGAAAGCGGACTTGAAAGCTGTTCATATAAGATCTGAACTTTCATCGCAGTCAAGCTAAAATAAATTAGTATATTAAACTAATGCATTGCCATATGAAATAAGAAACAATAGGTATATTCATGAAGCTATTTTGATTTCCATTGTTTACACCTTGTCAGATGTTAGGAGTTGCAACGAAACCATTAAATATCTAATTTACAACATCGGTGGTTAACTATTTGCAACGGAATGTGATGTTTCCAACTATCTAGTTGAAACAGATACTCTTTTTTATTTTAATTGCCCATTTTCAAGTGATGTAATCTTCTGAAGTGGAACATTATCTGCGTCTTATATAACACCAGTGATAATTCCTAAGATATCACTACGCAAAGACGCGAAATGCATTCATATGAATAGAGCATATTTTCGGATTTTGCTCAAATTTGTTTTCAATATTAAGACGTTTATAAATAAGACATGTAGGTACTAGAATACGTTTTCCTCAAATCTGAATTTCGAGGCACCCCTTCATGTTAACACCATGATTTAAATAACTTGAATATTGTATAAAGTGTTCCTATTAAATATAACGATATGGAAATGCCGTCTTTACTTTATTAAAAAATGACAATTACCGTTCTTACACTCGTTCGTTATGCAGCATCTAAAGCAAATATGCGTAAATAGATGAAGTTCATTCGTATCAACAGCCGCCTTCAAGCTCATTTATGGAAATGCGAATTCGGATACATATGGTAATACAATTCAGTACAAGTGCGAAAATCTCATTCTCTGATGGTCTGTTTGCTTCTCGAGTCAGTGGTTATTCCTTACGCCATTCCAGTATAGGCTTTGATTTACTACAAATCAATAGAAATATCGTGAAACATGGAGAGGATATACCGACTTATTTTGTTCGAATTTGTTTTCACTATGCATGCTAATATAATGTAATACATGACGTAGCCAAGTCGCATGTCCTATGTGTACACTATCGTCAGTGTATTGGTTTCTTTTCGAGGTGTATAATTAAATGTGTCCTTTGTATATACTAATTATGATTAGTTTAAAAGGCAGGTTAAGAGTTCATCTTGACAAGTTAGGATTATCCTTTCCCATTTCATATCATATGTATGTATTGTTCTTTTGCAAAATGTCTTTGATAAAAAGAATAAATGTGATTGCATGTAAAGTATCGGAAAATGTGTACATTTAAATGCGATTTTCTCTTTGTGGAGGGCTGTTGCTAGTATTGTTAAAACCTGATATAATTGTAATAGATCCAATAATTATTAACCGCAAACGGGCGTTTGTTGTACAAAACGGATAAATACGAGACCGTTCGGACGGAGACGGATGGTAATTTATCCGCATATCGATTTGCGTATTTCCGAATATTAGCGGGGGAACAAACGGAAAACAACCGAGTCGTTACGGAAAGTAATGAGACTTTACTTTTAAATGACATATACTGTATTACGAAATAAAATAACACGATTTGAAAAGAAGAGAGTCGTTAAGGTATTTTAGAATAATATTATAAGGTCATTATACAGTTAACTATACAATATGGATTTATCTTATACGAGTCGATTTTGTGGTAAAAACCTGTATTGAACGAGACGCCGCAGGCGCTGAGTCCAACACAGGTTTTCACCACAAGATTGACGAGTACAATAAAATCCATATTGTACAGTGATCTTTATAATGGCTTTTTAATTATTCACATCGAGTTATTTTCATACGAAACGCAGAAGCATATTAAATTTTATAAAACAATTTAATTTTAACAAATGGACATTTTTTAAAAATTGGCAAAAATAATATGAAGTTTATGTTATCACATTTTTTGATCATATTAAAGTTGGCTCTTTTAAATAAATATACCAATATTACTTCAATTCCTTTGTCGCAGCTATTTTCTATTTATTTAAAATGATATTTTTAGGGATCTATTTATATGTTTTAGAATAATATATACTTGATTTCTCAAATATATGTATGCTGCTTGTTGTTTCAACGACACAATATTTACTAGGAGTGTCTCTAATAATATGTTATATCTGAGATATGCAGAGAATTTATATAGTTTGAGTTACCGTTCCTTAACGTCCAATACGAAATTATTATCGATTTTCGGGACAGTTGAACTGTTCAGTACGAGAAAACTATCCAGATTTTTGGGACGCTTCCTGTTTGAAGCGTACAATAACGATTTCTTATGTACAATCAAGTGCTACAAATGCTCGAATGTCATTGAAGTAGCTATTTTAGGTGAAAAATATTATGTTAATATGGTCTAAGGCGCTGTCATCTTATAATAACTAACCTCTCATACCTAAGGTCGTGGGTTCGAGTTCCACTAGGTTCAAAACTATATGTGAGAAAGTTTGCCAGTTACTGGCGGAAGGAAAGTGGTTCTACTCAAAATCTCTGGTTTCTTCATCCACCAATAAAACTGCCAATGTCATATATAACCTGTTGAAAATGGCGTTGAACCCCATAAAAATAGATATAAAACAGTATGCACAAAATCTGAAGAGGAAAATTTGTGTTGTGTTGAACGCTGTGATTAATACTACCATGCTTGTATACTATATTGTCACTTTTCTAAACAGTCTTACTTGTGTTTTCGGTTGGTTGTTTTGGATTTATTTTCGCTGTAAGAATATGAACAAATTAATTGCTCTCTTTTCCAAATTGTTTTTAACATAATATCTTTGTAAGGTACTGATTTCTATTTTTGCCACCGTTCTATTGATAAATAAGGCATTAATGAGTTTTCTTCTGGTAGTATGACTTTGTATTTATATTCAAGGTAAGACAATAAGGCAAAGCTGTGTTTTTTACTTGTATTGTATCTGTATTATTCATCCAAGGTAAGAATCTTCATAACAAATTCGATAACTCTCTTTTCCCTCTTTTTATGAATATGACATCTATGTAAAGTTACTGATTTCCATTTTTGTGCCATCGTAATATCTATAGAAATTAGATAAATAAGCATCCATCATAATTCCGACGCTCTGAATAAGGCAACTGTTGCAAGCAGTTTCTTTCACCTTAAACACAAGTTAACAGATGAGGCTTCTTCTCTAGTAAATATCGGAACCTCGTTTTGCGAGGAATCCAATACGTGTAACTGTATTGCACACAAATTGTCTCTCACACTACGAAGAACTGGAAAAAAGTGATACGAGAGGCTATTTTTTTTTACGCGCAATAGTATTTGTTGATGGTTTGGTTATATGGTGTATCCATCCGGCGACTACAATTACGCCATGCGATGATTTTGAGTGTAATTATCCCTGATGTAAATCATCCATCGGAAGATGTGCGGAATATCGGAGATGCAGAATTTAAATCCGTGTTGTTATTGTGAACATTCTGGTTACAAGTCTCGTGAATTCGCATCGCATTGGATATCGTTAATTTATTGAGAGATCGTGTGTTTAACGTAAATGTGTTGAAATGTTTTTCTTATTGTGAGATTAAAGTGTGATTCAATATCGGTGTTTTCATTGGAAAACATTTTTTTTGTATTATCATTTTTTTTTTTCAAACCTGCTGCACATGTTAATTCTAAAGTTGTTTTATTCTACAAAGTCGTGTTATATATTTTAACGTGTGCATGGTTAGGAGCATTTTATGTTACAAAATCATGTGCAATTTTGTGGAGTATATTCGCATGGGATATAATTATTTATAAATATGCAAATTCGGTGCGTGTTTTTGGAGCTTTTGTGTTTACAGTATGTTGCGTTCCTGCCTGGATTAATAACCCGTGTAATAGTAAAACAATATGGTTCCACCATCGTCGATACGAAATATGGTAATTTACGCGGCTCATTAGTGGAATTTCCAAAAGATTCATACATGCCCCTCCAGACGGTAGAAGCATATCTTGGTATCCAGTATGCCGCTTTACGCAATAACAGTCTCCGCTTCATGGCCCCGACGAGTCCAACTGAACGATGGAATGGAATATATACAGCATGGGACCATCGACCGGTCTGTCCACAAAAATATGTCAGATCGAAAATACTGTCAAACTATCTGCCGGAAGGTACTGTAGAGGTTTTAACCCGGCTGATAGGTTTCACTAAAAATCAAGCAGAGGAATGTTTAAACTTGAATTTATATGTGCCTTCTGCCAGAAGTAAGTAATCCAGTTTCATTATTCGTTTGTTTGTTCTGTATAAGAATTATTAACATCCTTCAACAAAATGTATATACCGTTGCTTATTTTCAACAGCGCTGTTATTGCCACGGTGAATAACAAACGACGCACTATCCCTCTATTTCTTCAATTCAAATTGAAACTTTGATGTACATTTAAAAGCCGGGCATACTGGTATTGGCTATAAAAGTAAACATGCTTATATATTATACTGTTCATCAGCGATCTATTTTTGTATAGAACAATTTGACCATAATTATACTACATTTGAAATTTGACTACAACATACTATACAATCAGTTTTTCAGTTTTTTTGCTATGTCTTGTACGCGACAAATATTTTACTTGTACATGCAAATGTATTTTTTGTCACCCATGAATATGTTGGCTAACATGTCGAAATGTTAGTTCATGTATTCAAGAGGCTCATATCCATATATTATCAATGAATTATTCATAAGATGTGTATTTATATAATTTGTCCTCGTTATCTCTCCATTAGCATGGACTTAACGTTTACAATTTGTCAATTAAAATGGTCGTTTAAGGTTGTGTGCTGTGTATAAATGGCAACGACAGTTAATATACTTGTATGTTAAATATGTGCATTTTTGCGTCATCCTTGATGATAGGGAATAACAGGTCGAAATGTTTGTTGTTGTATTATATAACTGAATTTTTCAATGATATAGTTTGTCCCCATTAGTGGTCGTTAACTAAACGTACATACTTTGTTGTTTAAGTGTGTGTTCTATGGCGACCAATTTACTTGTACATGTATGTTATATAAGTTTATTTTTGTTACACTAGTTATTGCTTAAAACCAGGTAGAATTCTATGCTCTTGTACATGTATACGGAAATCATATAGAGGAGGTTCATATTATTATAAACGAAGAATTCATAAAAGGATTATTTATATGGTAGTTTATCTCATTGCGAACCTCGACTAAACGTACATACAAAGTGTTCTCCATCTGATTTTCTTTTTTTTGTTTCAAGTTAATGGGTATAGAACTATCCCTAACAATCTTCGTCAATATTCAATGGAAAAAAACAACTGGGCTTCTCTGGACTAATTGCTAATTGTCATAAGAAATAAACCTGCCATTCAAAACAGACGTTTTGATGAGTTAATTACCCAACAAAATAGTACACCGCTCAGAGATATGGCCCTTTTTATTGCTTCCAATTCTTTCTCTGTCAGTTTATATTCTGAGCAAAAAAGTAACTAGCTTCAAAAAAATCGCTTGAGAACATATACCTTGAAGAGTCCAGTGAAACCAGATTATCCAAACATCCAATGTCAGTGAGACACATTTCTGAGACTACTTTTGGAGCTGACTAATTTTTCTCATTTTGTTTGTTCTTATTGCTTATAAAAAGTACATCGCTTGGTGCTGAGTGTTTAGAATGAAACTTTTTTGAAACTATTAAAATACTATTGATTTGTTATATAAAAGCTTGACTACGTATCGGTTACACGGATAAAGTTTGAACAGATTCTGCTTCAATGAGTATCGTTATTCTAAAATTAGATTCTACTGGTTGTAGATGAGTGTTATGCAAATTTTATAAATTACAATGTATATTGTATATTTGGGTATAGTAGATGCTACTTTATATACGAGTATGTAAAATGTATGTATGTTTCAACTAATAGGAATTATTAATTATATTTCATGAGTACAAAAATAGAATCACCGAACTCATTATATCAGTGTACCTGTAAATAATGATGTATTCTCATTTAATTGTTTAAGATAGTACATTACAATAATGAAGTAAATTAAATATAAGTATATCATGATAATGACGACCACGTGTTCTTTACAAAGTGTGCAAGACTGAAGCAACCCATCAATACCCAGCATGAATAGTTGAATAGTTTCAGACATACGTTATACAATAAAAACCTAACGTGGAACTAATTTGTTTTTAGGTATAATTTACAAACAGAAACGGCAGCTTCAATATCTAGGTATGACTATTAACCCGTTAAGCAATTATACTTAAACATACAACTTTTCATATCAAAATAATATGTCGTCTTGTTGACTGACTAAAACATAAAACAACATCAAATAACAAAACATGCCCTATCGTTATGAGTCTTTTTAGAGACATATGCATTTTAGTTTACCCTGGTATTCATTGCAGTTGTTGTAATCTGTTACGATACCACTGTACCAACTTAGTCAAAATCGGTCATTGAGGGTTATGATTTGATTTTGTCATTCTTGGATTAACATCGATTAAATGTTTCATTTTATTTATGAATATGATTACTAAATATACGTAATGTATTGACAGTTAGTTCATATGTTTCTTGCACTGAAAACAGTTTACATGTCATTGACCCAAGCATCTTTGCCTGATTGCGAGGATGACAAGAAACAGTGCCAGTTCAAATACAGATTGTGTTTATTATATATTACAAATTATAAGATCAGTTATCGTAAAGAACTCTTAATATTTTAGCACGTGGTTTTCATTTACAAAATTTTTGTTTGTCTTAATACAGAAAATCAAACTTTGAAATGTACTAAAAGATAAATTAACAATACAGAGCATTAAATTTTCTCAGTGCATCCTGTAAAACCGCTCTTGATATTTAGTGCAAATTCTTGGAAACTATTTTTCGTTATCTGTTTAATCTCTCTTTAAATGCTATCAGTATTAATACAGTTTAAAATAACAAAACCATGGGATATCATGTTGTGCTCAATATTATGAGTGGGCTGAATTTATTACTCTTAATGTTCTAACGAAAAATGAGTTAACGGCGCAACACAAGAAAGCAAAGTACATGTACCAGAAATGTACTTCGCCCTTTACGACTTATTCAATTCTTTAAAAGTGTCGGTAAACTACAAATGTAACTCCGCTCTAGTTCAATAAAATTACCGATGCACATTTTAGTGCCATTTTATTCCTAAGCTCTTGGCATGTATGTTTGTTTCACAGCAGGGTAGTAAACCCTTTAGGATTATAGTATTGCTTGAAACATTATCATCTAAGAAAAAAGAACTTTAAACATACCATGAGATAGTGGTATATTTTCCCGTATTATTATTTCTTGAAATTCGAAGGCATTTTCTTTGATATGGTATACATTCAAAATAACTACGAAACACTGCTTCCAGCAGCAGGTTTCCTAAGTGGTCTCCATATGATGATAAGATTGTATCGAAAAGTATTTTGATGCAAACAAGAAATTTAATTCTTTTGATAAAGTAGTGGTGGTTGGAAGTTAAACAAATAGCATCATTATATATGCATAAAATGATCGTAAGTCTTATCGCGAGATACCAAAATGGCAGACACAAACTGTTTAGCGAAATTGAAATATAAATTTCTCTGGGTATGTCTTGTAAGCATTAAATCAACATCAAGTAGGAGAACAATGTATGTAATAAATTACGTAAACTTATTGTATTTTATTGTCTTTGAATCATTGTAAACGTTACTTTCAACGATAGCTTGGCGGCAATATTACGATGGTGTCTGTTTGAGATTATTATATTATTACCACAACCATGAAAATAACTGTTAAATCAACAAATATACATGCAGCATTATGTTATAGATGCTAAGTTTTAAAACCACATTAATGTCATTCAACACCAAATAGGAAAGCGTCATATACATTGTTTTAAGCTTGGTGTGACCATTAGTAGGTCATTGATTCTACTTGCTTTTGCATTCGGTATAAAAATCCCTTTCTTACGCCCAATATATGAGTATATGTGGATTTGTATTGACAAAAAAAACACAGCTTTATTGAACTATATCAATGTTAAATGCTAACTGCGGATGGTTTATGGACCTTTTTGTGAACTGTTTGATATTGACATTTGTCGGTGATTGAATCCACATTCTTTTGCATGCGTGATAACTTCCAGACGCATCAGTTTCGATTCATTGTGGTTTTAATTTCGTTACGAACGCGCTCAATTTCATGTTGATATGATATATGAAACAATGCATGATTCGTTATTTTGCCAAGTTTGAATGTAGTTTGAAAATGTAGCATTGTCGGGTAACATTAACTATGTCGGGTATGTTTTGAGAGAGAAAAAACTGGTTTATAAAGAATATTAGTTTTGTTAGAGAACTTGAAAGAAGTTCCATATACCATTAACTCTCGAGAACAGAATCATTAAAACATTGCCTATCATTTTCTGTAATGTGTTGACGTATTGTGTGCTTCATAGATACTGCTTTATCAGAGTTGTTTCTATTACAAAGATAATAAAACAATTATCGACTTGGATATACATAATATTGATCGAGCATTATAAACTTTGATTTTAGATAGCTGTACTATTTTTAGTATACATTGATATTTGATTATGATATTTTTATCAACGCTTGAGGTCGTAATACGTTTTGATAACTTTAAATGTTGTTGTAGTGCAAAGAAAATACAATTGCTTAAAGATGAAATCTTATAAAATCTTATGAAAATTGGATTGTAAAGTGATATGTATTCAAACTTGTTTTAGTGGTCACCTCTTTTGAGCAACCATTTCTCTTATCTTCTATTAACCATTTCATAATTTTAGTTTTAATTGACCTGTGTAAGTCTCTTTTTGCTTTAAATGATTACTTTATCTATTTGCCCTGTGACTGCTTAAGACATGTTTGACAGTATATAGACTACTTTAATTGTAATTAAGTGACATTGTATATTATATTTTCATACACTATGAGATAGGCATGCAGACTATAAATCAAGAAAGGTAAAATCACGGCTATATTTAAGCAAACAAACTGAATGAAGGATTTTGAGCCTAATTCAACACATAACAAAATTGTGTATTCATTCAATATTTGATTCGTAAAATCAGACCTAAAAACAAAATCGGCCTGGAAACAAAATTATTTTCAAAGTAATTAACATGAGTACAATATTGCTGTAATTACATAAGAGCCGAGTAAGTGTAATACTATTCTCTGCCCTATATCTTATTAATCTATTCACCAAAGCATTTCCCCAAAACCACTGAAAAGAGTGCAAAACACTTTTGGCAATTTAGGTTATCATATCGCAACGGTGAATATTATTATATGGGAACCTGCAAACTCGTTAACTGCGATTGTTTACCATTACCAGATATGTTATGTCGCGGGGTACCTTGTATTTTAATTAGTTGAAATGAGGATGTGAACGGCGATGTCTATCTTGTGTGTGGTTCTCGTTAGGAATTACATTTCCACATGCACACGTTATGATTCGCTAAGCAAATACTTCATTGCTTGTGCATTACTCGTTTTGTTGTTTGGAACTTAAAACACAGGCTTAGCCTACCTATGCAATGTATGTTGGCAATTATGTTCTGTTGTGCTGTTTTTTTCTAACAATTTATGAATGTTGCCTAATGCACATAAGTATTTTAATAGTTATTTATCGCTATTCGTTTCCAAAATATCGCCACAAATTTACACATTGCATGTTCCGTCAATGTTATTTAAATATGTTCGTACTTACGGCTGTATCACGTGTTCGCTTTTGCATCTAAAATTTTCCCATACATATAATTAGTACACGCATTCCTACAAATCTTAGACATTATTCCGATGGATATTTTTAATAATCATTTTACAAATTTCTCATTTTAAGGATGAAATACAAAAAAAAGCCGTATGATGTCGTTTACTGTTATCATATGTTGAGGTATGATGGGAACAAAACCGCCGGAGAGTAGACTTTGTGCGAGATCAATTTAACTAAAGTAGATTTCACAGAGTTCTAGGTATGCACAACAGTTTAGTGAAAGCAGATGTACGCGGTATTTATATAAGCTACTGATAAACCTCACGACGTAGTTTTGTGCATCTATTAAAATAAATACCTTACGTATGCCAAGTAAAATGCATTTAGAAGAAGGTAAACCATGTGTATTTTTGATACCAAACACAACTCAAATATTGAAACACGTTACGATCATTTCTTTTTATTTAGGGACGGTGACCAGTTTTTTTCAGCATAAATGTATGCTTGTTTTTATACAGTATGTGTATGCGTATTGTGTATAATACTCTCAGGAACTTTGAAAACGCACCACTTAGGTACATGCAATTTTAGTGCAGAAAATGTCATCAGATTTTTAATAAAGTTTATATGCGTTATATTGTGATTGTAGTTTGGTGTAACTTTCATCTAAATGCTTTGTTTCCTGTTGGGCGTATATCTTCTCAGTTCTTTTATTGCTTTGGTGATATTTTAGAAAAGTATACATACATTATGTTTCTCAGTTCTTGTATTTATTTGGTTGTATTTTCAAAAAGTATGCATTCACCAGGTTGCTCAGTTATTGTATTGATTTGGCGGTATAATAGAAAAGTATGCATTCATCAGATTGCTCAGTTATTGTATTGATTTGGCGGTATAATAGAAAAGTATACATTCACCATGCTTCAACAAATGAGTTTAATAATTGCTTTATGATAACGGTTACCGCTAGGCAACATGAATGCTGGTTTGATGTATGCTATATAAGTACATTTGCAACAACCCTACTCACCAATAAGTTAATGACATTATCGGTTCCTCTTAATTCCGACAATATAATTGTGATATAATTTAAATATACAAAATAAATATAAGATACACCATTTGTTTAATTTTGCAATTCAACAGGCACCAGGGCATGAGGTTAGTTATCGTTTCTATTCAGTGGCCTATATATTTATCTTAATATACATATACAAATGTGGTGCGCTTATTCATTCAGAGTGAATCTTAAATTCTCCAGTTGCTGTAATTATAAAATGAATTTTAAATCTAAATATAAATGATAACAAATGGAACCTTATTTTAGTATACCTATAAGTGTTCACTTGCATATATTCATTTTAAACTAAATTTGAATATATATAATAATGAACGAAGGAATCTTATATTAGTAAAACTAAATGTATTGCATCCGTTTAAACTCTACCTATCTACATGTATGTACACTTGCAAATGCATTTCACTAAATTGATTACATTTGTATATACTGCATGCAACTTGGCATTTTGCACAGCTACTAACGATATATATGTTTATTGAGACAAAAGCTGTCTCTTATTAACTTAATGTTCGTTCGCGTTATTAAAATGTGTGTTCGTAGTTGCCATTATTCATGCCGGTGTTTTACAACATTTGAGGCATGCATGTTATACACTGCCAGAAAGCCGCCTAGTCTAGTGTGATTATCAAGCATTGTTGTGAATAGGACAAAAAGAAACACGTACAGCGTCTTGGTATGCTAGCCCTGGCATACACTTCCACAATATTTGCTTGTGTTTTAGTATGTGTCCTCTTTAAATGAAAGTTAAATTATTTTTTATATTGACCCTCTCAGCGTTCAAAACTCATATGTCATAAGTTGCAGACTGGGTCAGTCAAGCAGGGTCATTATAAAATAACCAATTCAATTATATGAATCGGAAGTGAGACAATACGACTTTATCTGATTGTTTTGGTAAAGCTTAAAGTAGCATAGTTACTGTTGCTATTGATACATATTTTAATGTCACATTAAACTAACGCATTTTATATATTTTGCTGGAATCAACGTAAAGAATCCAGTTTTAAATGTTAAAAAACGTATACATCTTATTTTTGTTAATGATATAAATAAGACAACTAAATGGTCAGATTTTACAAACATTTAATATAATTTGTATTAATTAAATGTTGACCTACTGATCGTTATTGCTCTTGGGAAAGTCATACAAATCAGGGACTATATTCTAGGGTCAATATGTCTATCCGTCAACCAGTAAATGGGCTATTTTAAAATCACTTTATTAACAACATGATAGTTATAAATGGATGTGTAAATATCTTAGTTATATGGAATGATAATATAAGTATACGCAAAATAAAAAATATACTTGAACCGGTGCTAGGTGAAGGGGTGTGAGAATATAAAAATCCTGCATGGGTTTGAGGTTCAGAAAGAAAATTCGGTTCCAAGGAATAACTGTTTTTGCGGGGACGAGGCTCTGCCCCAGGAGGGGATAGTAGAAATCTAACCCCGGTACAAAGGCAGATATCCTTATCCGGTGTGAAAGAACGGCTGTTTAATCCATATGGACATACTATGTAGAAATATGTTATTTTTCTTCCGTCATCGTCTTCTTTTCTTCTTCTACTCCTCCTTTCTTATTCATCTTCTACATTCTTCTTTATTTTTATTTTGTCTTTCTTACTCTTCTTTGTCATTTTCTGATTCTTCTTTTGATTCTTCTGACTCTTTTTTTTTCCTTATATTGAACGTGCTCCATCCCTCCAATTGGTCCAATTCTTAGATACTATTTAGCATCTACAGTTTGAGACTGCTTGAAGTATTAAGATATATATTTTGTAAATGTATATTTTGAATAAAAGCCAGCTATTTGTACAAATACAATAATTACTAATTAATTAATATATTACACAATTCGTTGAACAAATAAATCAAGTTATTTTACTATCAATACCGATCAAACAATAATCATTTGTATCAACACCAGTCTGAAATCCGTATCATATAAATGTTTTTATTGTGTTTATTCCGTGCTAAATTGGATCTATAACTGGAACCTTTCCCTTGACTAAAATCAGCTTACACTGCTGGTAAATATGATGTCACGTCTTGTATCATAAAACAACAATAAAGTAACTGTGATCACTTGCACCGTGACTGGTACACATTTATTATATAGTCAATATTGATATATAATACTCATTTGCAAAGAAACCAGTCTGCAATCGTGTTCGCCCACACAGTGTCGTCTAAGTGTCACTGTCAATGACATTGAGTGTATACAATAAATTCATGTTTATCTAGCGACAGCTGTACGTAATCACCTTATTGTGCATCCTTATTTATTACATAATTCTTGGTGCAATAAACATATGACATATTGTTGGTATTAACCCAGTGTAACATCACTTTCGATTCAGCGCTCGGTGTGTACCGTATAACTCGGCTCTCGTTCGTAAATTACCGAAGTACGTTCCTTCCGACTTGCTCGATCGAATATATAAATGGTGTCGATTTTTCATGGCTTTATATTGAAATATTACGTCATATGATGACTAACGGAAACATATATGCCCGATTTTTGCTCGTTCCTTGTAGATGTGATCTGTAAATGGTAAATGAAAACTTTCCTGCTTTATGTGATAAAACGAAATATTACAATCGCGCTCATTTGTCATTGATTTATACTTAACCAACATTTTGATATTGTTTTGATTGATCAAAAGATTCAGTTTTAAAAAGATAAATAATACTTATGTCATTAAACAACAATTTTGTACAGCAATATCTGAAATCTTGAGTTGTGAAGCTTTAATCTATATGTATGCCATTTATGCTAAAAATGATCAGTTCAAACTATTAGATCTTTCAAAATATTTGATGAAACACTTTCAATCTTGATATACAGTAGAACTTACATAGATCAAACCCGACGGGACTTGACAAAATAGTTCAACTTTAAGGTTGTTCGAGCAGGTATTGTTCAACATCATACCATACGTGTACATACATCGACCGGAACCATATATTAAGTGGTTCGAGCTATACTAGGTGTTCAAGTCATCCGTGTTCGAGCCAACGGTGTTCTATTGTATGAAGTATTTTTCAATGCTTTCACCATTTATTTACTAAACAATTAAAATGCATATTCATCAAAATCTCGCAATATGTCGTTTTCAATTATCTTGACTTCCATTCATCTCAGGAACACAAATCAAAAGTTACAATACAGAATGAAATTCTCATCTAAACAAAACCATTCCTAACAACTTGTGTTTAAAATTGTTGAAGTGAATCTGATTACAAAATTTGTATACTACAGCTAAAATAACAACAAATTACAATAATTTTCCTTCAAACCCTAATTTCTTTTATTCAAGATCTTATCGCATTATATATACGAGTCCTTGTTGAAACTAATCATACAGTTTACTTTTGTCAAAAACAGATACATAAGAAAGTAAATCATTTCCAGGTACTTTGTCAACTTTCACATTCTGTAATCTGTATAACACACGTTCTCTTTTCGCAATTTTTTGATTGTATTGCATTATGATTCCCCATTGTTTGAATGCAAGCATGCACTTCTATGTGTGTTGCACTTACAATTTAGATAAAACTTAAAATGCCTAAACATCATAAACTGTCAGCTAGAACTATTTACTGATGTACTTCATATTGTTGACAGTCTCCTCATAAATCGTTGATATTTTTGTTGCTGGGTCTGTTTCATTTGCAACTATTTCAATATATAGATTGCAACTAAATCATTTGAAAAGTCTCCGGTGTGTAGGTATCATAGGTGTCAGTATGAAAAAGATTCAACATGCATGTATTACGGGTAACAATATCGTTATGGGGAAAGTTGATTTCCTTGTGGTGTGAATTGAGATCATTATATGTATATTCCAAGTCGAATTATAAATTGACTTTTGTTAATTGCTGATAAAGAATTGATACGTAGCACTTAATGCAAAACTAGCAGATTCGATTTCAATTGAACATTTTATAGACTTGTTCAAATGGAAGCGTTTATCATATGAATGAAGTTTTACGACAATTCCAAACTATGTATTTATATATAAAGTCGTAATAAAGATTTGTTTTGTAATAAATTGTTTTTATTTCATATTATTTACTTCTACATGTATGTATTATATTTTTACAGCACAGAACAAATATATACTATTATTTTTTATACATACATTACATCATGACATTCACAGTTTTACTTTGGATAGTAGTAAAAAGCCTGAAAAAAAAACTCATTTTTTTAACAAATACAGAACAATTAGTCAGTACCCGTTTTATGTACACTGGTATGAACAAATTTGAAGGAGAACAGGAAACATATCACGCATATAATTAAGTAGTATAGTCTGATATTTGATATATTTGATATAATTCAGATCAAAGTATATGCAGTGATTTTTTATTCTACAGCCATTAGTGTCCCACATCTGAATATGTGGGGAAGTATTACGTAACTTGCAGCGACAGGTTGTGTCAAATAGTGAATAAACGTCTATGTACTGAAATAGAGTGTAAAAACGACTTATCACTTAAAGACAAGCACTGTGATGTACACGCGATTCCTTGCTTGCTTTATTAATACAATTTAGACAATTTTATGTCTCCTTGTCCCAACTGTTTTACTCTAATCAAAGACAATGTTGGCCTTAAGCTTTGCTTTGCGTCATCTATAGCAAATCGCATTTGTCTCAAATCCAATATCGAGGATAGTCATTAAATTGACACCTCAACTGTGTTTGCCTGTGAACCATTCTTGGATTGGATTGTTTAACTTAATGGAAAACTGTTAAAAAGCAAGGTGTATGCTGTGTTAGTTAAAGAGAGACACCAAGACGGAATTCGTTGGAATTGCATAGCTTTGAAACTAAAATGTGAAACACGCTTAATGCATACATACTTTTAAAATGTTAATGACGATAGTAATCAGTATAAATGCTACTATACTGGTTACTTTTACATAAGCTAATAACACTCACTTATATTAGACCATGGGATAAGTCCATCCTTTTATTAAATACATGTATCCATTTTTTTTAAAAAAAAGTATTACACATTTATTTTCATGTATGACCAAGTTTCAGCTCCAGGGAAACAGTTCTGCATTTGACTGTGGCACGGATGGGTCTAAGAAAACTTGTAATACGGTAGAACTTCGTTAACCCGAAAACGGATTGCTAGAACACTCCATATGACTCGAACTTATCTTATCCCGGCTGCATTCCTATTTCGATATATACACTTATACCTTTATAGAATAAACAATACTTGGCTCGAACAACCCTTTACTCGAACTATGTTGTTCATTCCCGTCGAATTCGAGCCATCGTAGTTCTACTGTGATTCAATACCTTAATTTGGAGTTAACTTAAATAATATAGTGTCATTCATTATAACTGAATGTATCATACATCAGTATGCATATGATAATTAATGTTTGATGTGTTGTATTTATCCTTTGAATTCTTTGTCTATTGTTAGTCACACATCATTTATTACAAATATAATGGAGGTAGTGTAAGCTAGTATTACGCGAGAAACAACAGCTGACTGTTAATACTGTGATTATAACTATTGATAGATTTCTTAAAATCAACATTTTATATATAATCACGAAACGGGATAACATTCCTTTCAGTTTTATGATTTTGATATATATATCAAATTATATTTTATAACAAAAAGGCATCAACAAAATCGCGTGGCAAAAATATGGTTAATTAATTATTTGATATATTAAGACCAACGATGTATATACATATATCTTAATAAATTAAGTGTCTTCGACAAAACTTTGCAGCTAATGCAACCATTTGCTTCATTCATCTGTCCATAAATCATTTCATTGGTTTCCCCAAAGAAATGTTTGGTTGATAGCAATCAGTATAGACAGCCTGTGTACACGATTTCTGCTCTGCAGGACACATTCTGAGTAAATTCACAGTTGTGTACGGTTACTTGAGAGTGACCACCATCCTCAGATTTCAAAGAAATGATAAGCGCTTAGTTTCAATGTTTGAATGCATGTACAAGCAACTTGGCTTATCTCATTGTAATATAAGTTGGCAGGTCAAACATATTGATCAATAACAGCGTACGCTTATCATTTTTAAAGAACATTGTATACTCTCAAATTGATTCCAAGGCATAGCGAGAACTTGTACAGATTCCCTAAACTAAATCAAAAACACAAATCTAAAGAGAATACCAAAACCCATACATTTGAACAAAGCTTTAATCAAATTAATTATTCATTCATTTGTTTTTGTATCAAATTATTGAGGAGTTCAATTTAAACGAAAGACGAAATATCGTTAATTTAATTGATTAAATAACGTTCTCCTATGGAAGATTCTATGTTTGGTTCAATTCAGTTAACTATGGTCCTACTCTTTAAACTGCAATCAAATGTTATTGCCCCCTAGTGTCGTGTGTATTACTATCCAGTATTTGTAGTGAAACAATTTTGATTCCCCCGAGAATGCATAGTTTTAGGATATGAAAATCTCTCTTATTTCATCTCAATTACAACATATTTGTATGAAAGTCCGGAAAAAATGAGGATCTGAAAATCAATCTCATTATATTTTATAAATAACTGAAGTATTGGCTATATCGTTAATCTTAATTGTGTGTTTTTTTTTTAATTACATGTACATAAAATGTAAATTGTGTTACTTTATGCATGTTCATTGATGTATGGTTCATTTATGTACATTTGTTCATGAACTTTAAGTATTAGTCATTGTCTTTGTTTGTACATGACATTCATAACATCTTTACATTTTGGTTGGGGTAGTGGAGGATGGAATGTGATCTTTTAAACGTAACAGGTGACATACATGTAACAAAGCAAGTAAGCTGAAGAGTGCTTATACATTTTCTTAAACTCATATCAGTTTTTAATATATGTTTCCAGTTAAATGTACTAAGATACAAGTTATTATTTTAAATAGCACTTATATTACTAATAAAACATACTTTACAAAGAATATGGCATATAAGTACAGAAAAACTTATTTAAGCGGCAACTTCTATAATCAAGAAATCACTTTTCGTAAGCAGCCACTTTTGTTATTTGCATTTCTATACTTTCAAAGCTGATTAACCTTCATTAAACAGAAACCTGTCTTATTATGCCAAGTTTGTTTATCATGATTGGCTCAGATAGGTAGACTGTACTTATTACAATGTAATAGAGGATTGAAATTATTAATCAACATGGTAAATAGTATTGCTCAAAGTACGTATATGGCAAAAAAATAGTATTTCTGGAAACGATTTTAATAAATTTAATAATGAGTGAGTACGAAAGTAAGACTCATTTTATCACACAACTTTGTACAGATACTGTCTGAAACGAGATAATATTAGTTTTCCAAGATTCTAAAAGGAATAATTTGTATATATTAATTAACGTCATTTTACATCGTCAAATAGACGTCATGTTTATGCAAGTTGGAACGTAGATCGATTTTTACAGAAAACACCGAACGAATAATCGGTAGTGATATTACACTTTGCTAATGTTAATATCCTGTCCTGATTTAATTCACATCGTGTATCGATAAATCATGTGATAAACACATATAATATATAATATATAACTTGACTCAGCCAAGCTGATTACTAGGAACAGAGCATGTTGCGAGAGCATTATGCTTTAAAATACACAGAGGTTCGAATGAAATATTTGATATTTCATATATTGTGGTTTATAAAAAATACCGATTAGGAATGATGGAGACAGAGAAGTATTGATGTTCCACGTGTAAGTTTCTTGGAAAAGAACATTTTTTTGCCAAAGCACTATAATTTCCAATACTTAGAGGGTCGAGTGAAACATTTGTTATATTAACATGTTGATGTTTTCGTAACATGTCAGGATATATAGAGAGGGAGATATATTGATGTGTGAAAATACTGAAAAAGAACATTTTTGTGCAATAGCACTATGATTGAAAACACATAAAGGGTCAAGTGAATCGTTGTTTTATCAATATTTTCAGAAATGTATTTAGCTATTAAGAAAGAATAGAGACGGAGAAATATTGATATATATCTTACGTCGCCTTTACAAATTGATTAACAATTTTGTGTACATAAATTGTAATTGCTGTGACAGTATTTGCATTTTAAAGTGCACCATTAGTTTCGGATTCAGTTTCCCAGTTTTTGCTTGCGTGTTAGATAATTGTTACTGAGACTGAAATAGCACGAAATAACGACATCAACGAACAAACTGAATTTGATATATGTCTAGTTAATAATTGGTATATGCAACAAGGAAGACGAAAACATTGGTTCTTTTTCTGTCTATTGCTTATCTTAATCGGTTTTTATATTTTAAGATTGTTATATAATGCATGTATATCAAATACGTTGTAAACAGTTGATTTGTAAAAGTTTACACTTTTAATTTGCATTATTGATTATATATATTCGAGGCATTTATACATAGCATATATGTTCTTAATATCTGGTTGGTTATTGTAAAGTCTCGTACTTCTTTAGGCTGCTTTGCAAGAAAATGAACAAAACTACATGAACAGGCCACGTTAAGTGATTATTTGTAAGTACAGACTGCCACTATGGGGTTGCGCTGAATTTTTTGGGTTAAAAACATTAACCAACCCCACAATGTCAAATCTGTTCAGAATGCCATTGTGGGGTTAATTCAATTTTTTTTCATTTTTTAACGCATGTTTTTTTCCCTTTATTTTACCAATTTGCATTTCCTTTTTAGTGTCTTTAGGGTTGGATATTAAGGTGTGTAACATTAGGGTAAGACAGAAATTAGGTTTTTTTTGTTTAATAAAAAAATATGTGTTTATAAAAGATACAAACCTAACCTCAAAACGTTCCTTTCGTAAGTACGTCCGAGCATTCTTAGCAAATTGTTTGTCTGTAACAGACATACAACCAAGTTCCATAGAAAACACAGGAACTTATTCGTGTAATTCATTAGGCCACAGGCGCGTGTGAACAAATATACAGCAGGAATATATTTTTAATTACATTTAATTAAATCTACGCAGCAGCATAATTTGGTAGGAAAATCGAGCACGAGAAATACAGTCATTTTTCTTTTTGCCGACAAAGTACATGTATAATGTTTATACACAAGCATGTATACTTTATAATAATCAGATTTATTCAATCAACAGAATATTATATCGTGCGAGAAAAATCTGCCTTACAGTTTATATTTTGGGATGTTCTGTTTATGTTTCTAAATAAATATAGGGTTGCACTAAATTTTCTACTATGCCATCATGACAAAAACTAGTTTTTTAAATTATTATCAATTATCCTCTTTGGAGGAAATTGATATCGGCGAAAAAACAGAGCATCAAGTCATTTGATCTGGCATACTCAATAGTTAAGCTGTTCAAAACCTAACGTTTAAATGCTGATTTGTGGTTTGTTAGAATTTGCCAAATGAGCCTCTTTTTATGTACATTTTGGTTATTTCAGACCATGCGACGTCTCACCATAAAGTTACCTAAGGATATGTGTCTGATCATGGTAAACATTATAACAGCTAATTCTTTAGAGGGAAATCATTGTTTCAAATTCCTTAGAAAATACTAGAATAGTCTGTGTATATTTCATTAAGACGATGCAATCAGGCTTCTGTCATGTTCTATTTTCATTCCGTGGCATTTAACCAGGAGCACAATCTGATAACGTTTTGGGTTTTCCTTATCGACGTCAGTGTCATATCTTTTGCCATGTAATTGTATTGTGTGTCGATTCGAATTTTGGTTTATCGAGTTTAGTGAATAGATTAAAGAATTGTAGATTTAAACAGTTTGTACATTGACCTGTGTCTGTTTAAATGTACGTGTAATTTAATATGGAAACGGATCATGTATTGAAACATCACATTTTGCATTTCTCTACTATGGTTATAAATTTGATTCCTAGTTTTAGCAAATGTTTAACCAAATATTAAAATTTTATTTGTTCCATTGGCTGACCTTTAGCATATGCAGTTATAAGTTCTAGAATCGCGCTTGGCTGTCGTCCTAATTAAGTGCAATGCGAATGTGTAGGGTAACTTACCATTTACATGAAACGCCAAACTGTTGCGTATAGTTTTTCTGTTTACATTTATTCTAAATTACAATGTATATAATTTCAAGAATGTACTAACTGTATTTAAATGAGAAACTTCTATATTACTTAGCTTCGACATTTTGTTGATTGAAAACATTTTTTCTTTAATTGTTTACTAAGTCGCAGTCTCCTTTATGATCGATATACAACATTGCGATTCATTGGAATTTGTTTATCACCACTGATTCAGCTCGGAAAATTATCAGTAATATCCAAAATTTGGGCGCGCTCGAGGTCTGGTTAACATTCCAGGATCCCAGGAAAGAGTGGTTAGATTAACTGATAGCATGTTATCTCTCGATGACCTAAAACTGAATGACGCTAAATACTGAAAAACAATATTTAAACTACGAAGTATTTATAATTTTTTTTGGTTTGAAAAAAAATCAATCTGTTTCCATTGGTAACTTTATATATCTACTGGAAGATTGCATGTCAGCAATACGATTGTGTAAAATTGGTACGTACGGTTTCCCTAGTAATAGCGTAATTTGCAATCACGTTCTCCGGGGTTGGTTTTCTGTAAATATCAGTGTTTTATGTATATATGATGTATGAGTACACGGAAGACTGGAAATAAATGTCTCTTGTAATTGGTGTATACAAGTGAACAACAAGACGGAACGGAATCTGTGTCGTTTGTTAAGGCAAATAAATAGGATTCCGAGACTAAATCTTCTGACAAAACTAAACTGGAACCGGCAGGAGGTTTGCCAAAGTCTCAGTAGTAAAATATTTATATTATTTGGGGGTGCCAGGTTGGATTATAGCGAAGAAGAAGTAAAATAATGGGGAATGGTCCAACTGGTACGCGACTCGTGATATGTAACTACATGTTTTACTTGGAACAGAGTTAGATTAATTAAACATTCTCAGTATGACTGAATAGCCTATTCATATCGTCTCAGCATCTGGTTAATGCATCATACCATACGGGCGTTTTATTTTTGATACAATTAACTGATTATCAGGCAACATGTACACTAATAGCTATTTGGAGCGCATGACTGTAATAAACACACTGTATGCTCTTTTATATTAATATAAAATGTAAGAAATTGAATAACAAGCATGAGACGCCGTATCCAATGGATACAGGAATTGCAATAGCATTAGCGTACTTTATAGTCCGAATATTCATGAAACAATACAATGACGTAGTAAATCAGTAGTTCCAAAGGAGTTTGTCTTACAAACTAGTATTTACGGGCCAGATGGCTGAGTCCCTAGGGTTAATTGGTCAAAACATTGCAAACAACATGTAAACTGGTAAATTGTCTATGTCTAATTTTCTGTTCAGTATATTTTGTATAGTAAGTTTGATTGGTCATAAGTAAACATGAAATTAACTTTATTAAAACCGCTGGTTCGTGTATGATATTAAGACTTTCCCCGTCTTTTCCGTTTTAATTTCCTCACTCATTTCTTCATTTACTGCATTTAATTATCCATGCATGTGATATGTTAAAGGATATTCAATTAGTCTCTCAGTTTTGTTTCTGTGTCGTTTTTATTCCATAACTCGCAATTATTAAATTGCTGTAGGTATATCATATTCCGATTCTTCACTGGTAGCTTCCAAAAGGAGATTCATTGTGTTGTGATGAAATATAACGAGTCTACAGAGATAGCTTAACTTGATAACACTCGGCCGCTGATTTTAGGCAGACCGTGGTCTTATTCAATTTGATATATGATATACTGGAAATACTTAGGAGGCCGAGCAACTAAATGTATATATAGGCTAAAAAGATGTTACAGTGCAACTATCTTATAATGTTTACAAAGCAGACACCACAACGGTGGTATAGAGGTTGAGCGCCCGCTTCTCGTGTGGATGGTTGTCGGTTCGATCCACAGCCAGGTCATACAAAAGGCTTGACAATGATCCTAAAAGTTTCATCGGTTAGTGCTCGGTATTTAAAGGATAGTCCTAGGTCTGGTCGGCCCGGTGTCAGTATAACGTAACCGGGTAGGGCATAATATCACGTCTCTGCGATATGATACTCCAGTGTGGTAGCGCTAAGAATACTGTTTCAAGTAGGCACCGTCCGGGTTTAACTGACAACCCGTTAAAATCGACGAAAAACACCATACAACAACTATTTGCACACATTTAAAAAACGTGGTTAACAGAAAGCATTAAGTTGTAATTTAAATAGACTTAGTTCATTTTGCTTATTTCTATAACAACTTATTTAATGCATTAGCCACTATGACATTATCCCCTTAATGACCATGTGCGGAAGGGCAATAGATCCTTCGTGATATTACGCATCATGCGGACATTAACTAGCCCCTTCGGCATAGGGCACCTCCCTATACATGTAATAATAGCCCACATTACTTAAGAATAATAAATATTAGCAATTAATGAAACGTATGTATTCAAGAAATTTCAGAACACATTTTAAATTGTTTTAACACATCTTTATCCATACATTACATATATAAAATATACAGTTTAAAATGTAACTTAACAGCCCTGAATGCATAAATATCACTCCCGGGAAAGGATATTCTACGTAACAAAAACATAAATAGAACCCTAGGGTGAAGGGGTTAATGTCCTAGGTGTAAGGTTTTTTTTATCGGCAAGTGCAATAGCAAGAGGAGGCTATTTTACGCCAGTGCAACAATCCAGCAAAGGGGTTTAATGCCGTGGAAGGTAATGTCCGTTTACCATAACAGCAACAAATAGTCTATACTTCCGGTTTGCTCTCTTATTTATCATGCACGGTGGCAATATACAATGGGCCTCATTCCGATCAACTGATTCTGGAATCGGCCTTCGTGTGCGATCATATGCAGGAAAATTTGAAACAAGGAACCGGTGTTTAGTCACAAAATTATTCGTTTTACTGTTTAAAATTGTTTGTATCCATAACAACATATTGCATCGAC
>CM055907.1:15288973-15358403 GCA_029582155.1 Panopea generosa | reverse complement strand
TGAGATTAAATATAACAGCAGCGCCGGCAGATTAAGTGTTTGGTATGCCGTGTACGGTCTATTCATTCATCAATACGCTGTTAATGGTTTACTATACCGTTAATAAATTTACAAAATTATACAACATATACTCTTCCGTTGCATCCATTGTTCTACACAAGCTGATTTTGTCAGTCAGATTTGACGTTCAAACAATCATTATTCATTTAAACTGTGTCGTGCTCATAAATGACGTTTATACGTGATACTATACAGTGACAATTCAATTTTTTATAATTGACAGCTGATTAAATTATATCTTGCATACGGTTTGATATCTATTATCCTTGTTTGAAATCGCCGATATTGTTTAGATAACCTTTATATAAATAGGAAAGTCGATTGCTCTATCGTTATCGTAAAGCAAACACACAAATAAACAGTTACTTTTCTTTGTACAACACTATTTCCCATGGATATTTCAAAGATAACTTATGAAAGCAAACAAGCGATTTCTAGTACATCTTACAATATGACGTCCACAAACTTTCCAATAGTTTGATAGAATAATAATTACTGGACTTCTTTATACGAAGACACCTCACCGTGTTCCTAACCTGTATGGCACGTTTAAATATATGGCTGCAACGATTTCATGAACATATATTTGCTCTATTCGCACAGTTAATATATTGAATGGACATTATTCTTTATTTATCATCTTGTTACTATAATATAGCAAAAGTCAAATCAAGGTCAAATTATTATTAAGATCGAGATTATTAATATGAGATTTATTAGGACAATTAAGATCGTGACTGCTCAGTGTATTATTCAACCTCTTATGACTGCTCGGTGTATTACTTAACATCTTATGTTCGGTGTATTATATTACATCTAATGATTGTTCGGTGTATTATTTAACATTTTATGACTGCTTGGTTTATTTTTCAACATCTTATGATTGTTCGGTGTATTATTTAACATCTTATGATTGTTCAGTGTATTATTCAACATTTATGACTGTTAGGTGTATTATTTAACATCTTATGATTGTTCAGTGTATTATTTAACATCTTATGATTGTTCAGTGTATTATTTAACATCTTATGACTGCTTGGTGATTTATTCAACATCTTATGATTGTTCGGTGTATTATTTAACATCTTATGATTGTTCGGTGCATTGTTTAACCTCTTATGACTGTTCGGTGTAGTATTTAACCTTTTATGACTGCTCGGTGTATTATTTAACATCTTATGATTGTCCTATGTAATATTTGACCTCTTATGACTGTTAGGTGTATTATTTAACATCTTATGATTGTTTGGTGTATTATTTAACATAGTATGACTGCTCGGTGTATTATTTAACATCTTATGATTGTTCGGTGTAATATTTGACCTCTTGTGACTGTTTGGTGTATTATTTAACCTCTTATGACTGCTCGGTGTCTTATTTAACATATTATGACTGCTTGGTGACTTTTTTAACATCTTATGACTACTCGGTGTATTATTTAACATCTTATGACTGTTCGGTGTATTATCTAACATCTTATGACTGTTCGGTGTATTATTTAGATTCTTATGACTGCTCGGTGTATTATTTAACCTCTTATGACTGTTTGGTGTATTATTTAACTTCATATGACTGTTCGGTGTATTGTTTAAAATCTTATGATTGTTCGGTGTATTATTTAACTTCTTATGATTGCTCGGTGTATTATTTAACATCTTATGATTGCTCGGTGTATTATTTAACTTCTTATGACTGCTCGGTGTATTATTTAACATCATATGATGGTTGGGTGTATTATTTAACTTCTTATGACTGTTCAGTGTATTATTTAACATCTTATGGTTGTTCGGTGTATTATTTCTTATGATTGTTCGGTGTATTATTTAACATCTTATGACTGTCCGGTGTATTATTTAAAATCTTATGATTATTCGGTGTATTATTTAACATATTATGACTGTTTGGTGTATTATTTAACTTCTTATGACTGTTTGGTGTATTATTTAAAATCTTATGATTGTTCGGTGTATTATTTAACATCTTATGACTGCTCAGTGTATTATTCAACCTCTTATGACTGCTCGGTGTATTACTTAACATCTTATGTTCGGTGTATTATATTACATCTAATGATTGTTCGGTGTATTATTTAACCTCTTATGACTGCTTGGTGTATTATTTAACATTTTATGACTGCTTGGTTTATTATTCAACATCTTATGATTGTTCGGTGTATTATTTAACATCTTATGATTGTTCAGTGTATTATTCAACATTTTATGACTGTTAGGTGTATTATTTAACATCTTATGATTGTTCAGTGTATTATTTAACATCTTATGACTGCTTGGTGTATTATTCAACATCTTATGATTGTTCGGTGTATTATTTAACATCTTATGATTGTTCGGTGTATTATTTAACATCTTATGGTTGTTCGGTGCATTGTTTAACCTCCTATGACTGTTCGGTGTATTATTAAACCTTTTATGACTGCTCGGTGTATTATTTAACATCTTATGATTGTCCTTTGTAATATTTGACCTCTTATGACTGTTAGGTGTATTATTTAACATCTTATGATTGTTTGGTGTATTATTTAACATAGTATGACTGCTCGGTGTATTATTTAACATCTTATGATTGTTCGGTGTAATATTTGACCTCTTGTGACTGTTCTATGTATTATTTAACCTCTTATGACTGCTCGGTGTCTTATTTAACACATTATGACTGCTTGGTGAATTTTAACATCTTATGACTACTCGGTGTATTTTTTAACATCTTATGATTGTTCGGTGTATTATCTAACATCTTATGACTGTTCGGTGTATTATTTAGATTCTTATGACTGCTCGGTGTATTATTTAACCTCTTATGACTGTTTGGTGTATTATTTAACTGCATATGACTGTTCGGTGTATTGTTTAAAATCTTATGATTGTTTGGTGTATTATTGAACATCTTATGATTGTTCAGTGTATTATTTAACTTCATATGACTGCTGGGTGTATCATTTATCCTCTTATGACTGTTTGGTGTATTATTTAACTTCATATGATTGTTCGGTGTATTATTTAACATCTTATGATTGTTTGGTGTATTGTTTAACATCTTATGATTGTTCGGTGTATTATTTAACATCTTATGATTGTTCGGTGTATTGTTTAACATCTTATGATTGTTCGGTGTATTGTTTATCATCTTACGATTGTTCGGTGTATTTTCTGTATTTGTTTCGTAAACTGTTTCTCCACTTATCTGCATAATCGAATAAGAAAACGACCCGGAGCAAATAGCTGCATTCGAACAGCAATCCAGCGGGAGGTAATTTACCAATTTCTTAATCTTCAAACGGGAATGTGGATATAATTACGACACGTTTTGAACTTTTTCAACATTTATTTTATTTAGCGGTGTAAAAAAGCGTAAAAATACTAATTAATACTATGTTTACACATCAAAGTTTTGAAATTTATAACAATAATACCATGATTCACACTCTCTGTCGTAGATGTACTTTAAGTTATCTTCAAAATAAAATGCAAACATATTGAACAGAGAAATTCACCATTACTTGATTTAATAATACAAGTATGTATATATCGATTCATTTATGCACAGGCATATACAAACACGTAAAAAACCAAATTAATATTTGGACACACGTACATAAATCAAATTCAATATTTCAAAAACCAAACTCATGTGATTAACATGAAATTTTGTACATACGCAAATATTAGAATATTATATACAAAATATATGTAGAATGAACGCGTGCATCAATTATCTACTATAGAACATATTTTGGCAAAAGCTTTAGCAATCAAATTACTTCCAAACCCAACACACCCTCTGGACCGTGTGGACAAACTATACACAAAATTACAAATAACAGTCAAGTGCATTATGTACAGCATATACGATCTCAGATAGTGTTAAATAAAGGAGAAGTTGTAGATATAAAATTGTAATAAATGCAAAACATGTAATGTCAGTGAACAATCATGAAAAAAACATGTTTCTGAGAATGAATATACGTCAACATGTACGCCCAATGCATTTTCTTTACATATATATAATAACACGGTATTGTCTGAGTTTTCGAAATAAGAAAACAATATAAAGATTATGTTAACATATATGTTGTGATAAGTGAGACGAACATTAGTGGTGACACGTCCAGCTTGTACATAGCTCTGGCAACCTTAAAATGGCAAGCAATGACATTTTAAACAGAAAATGTATAAAACAAGTACAATGTCTTAAAATAAATTTTACACCATTGTCTTATATAAACAATAAAAATCATCTAATTTTTTGCAGTATCAACATATTATACCGAACGCCTATAAAAAACAGAAAATAGTTGTGTTGCTACATGTATGTTACTACAATCATGCAGCGTTTTCATTAAGTCAAGATACAAATTATGTATGATAATTGTCTATATGATGGAAATATGTAAGGAAATAAAGATGTTATACTGTATATAAAAAATTTTGGAATATAGTCAAACGCTGTTTTCAACACATTTCATGTTAAATATAGCATATCCAGTTTTATTAGTGGTGAAATACCTCAAATGAATTTGCGTACAACTACCGTCTTTCCGCAAGTAACTGGCAAACTTTCTCACAGAAAGATTTTGAAGCACCTTAGTGGGACAAGTTAATTATCTGAAGACGGCGTCTTAGACCACTTGGCCGCGAAGGACACTGTTAATGTTCGATGATGGCACTCATTGAATCACCCAATAATAGAATAACACAATGAAAATTTTTTATTCTGATAAAAATAAATCTCCAAGTAGAATATACAGTACTTTTTCATGTTTAAATTAAAAGCAATTAGTGTTTTAATGTTTAGTTTTATTATATAGTTATTGTAGCAACTATATGACTAGATAATTTAAAAAATAAGTTAAAACTGAACACAAGAATTGCAAAAAGTGCTTTGCGTGTATAACCTAACACATTGCAGCTATACCGTAAACAATCGGAATATCACGTGCAACGTACATAATGCATGCCAATTTGATTAGCTATTTTTGGAAAGGAAAAAAGCAGGACTATGTTTCAATAATCTTTAAAATATATCTATATTTTTAAAGAAACCTGGAAACAATTGAGACACATATTTTATTTAACAGGTTATCATCAAAATATCTTTTATAAGCAAGCATCAAACGATTTTCGTATAAGAAAACATGGAAAAATTAATTTAAAAATTCCACTGACGTGTATTATCATGTAACAAAAAAGAAAGACAAGAAAATTTAAATTTTAAACACAAAATGAAAAAAACAACAATTTCTAATCAGAAACAAATATGATAATATAATATGGACAAGTCTCAACGGCCTGTAAAGAACACATTTCGAAGCAATTCCTCCAGTTATGATATAGCTAGGTTGTCGAACACGTGCATTGTTGTACTGGTCTGCCGTGACATGCTGCGTGTAATTCTTCTGCACTCCATGTCCATATCAGCAGACGGATGTGTCATTGTGCCAACCGTATCCATGTCTTCGCACTGTACTACGCTGCTTGCATTCATAGAGTTTTTCGGAGACGAAGATTCATACCCACTAGAGTCCATTTCTAAATCAGATTCAAATGAAACTGCGTTGGACGATGACCGTGATGATAAAAATGACGTAGATGAATCCGAAGATGCCGTACTGGACAGTGATGACAATGGTAATACGTCAGATAACCCCGAGTCAGTCGAGTCTCTATCGTGGTCGAGTGGTACACGCTTGAAATAGAATTCCTTAGCTTGTGCTGTAAGTCTGCGGTTTGACCTGTCAAAACCAATATATCGGCTGTTATCTGAAATAAAAAAAAATAATGTTATAATTAGCATTTCCATGTAATACTTAATTGTGGTCATAATTGTTCGTTTTGTGATTCAATGTATAAGCAAATCAGATATGTAGCTGCAATGTTTATTTAAAGGTTTGCAACATATTTAATATTTTACCTTCGTACCTTTTATATAGTTCTATATTTTCTAAAGAACGGTAACGTAAATGTTTAGCTTTAGATATAGTTTTAAATAAAGTCGACCTTGTTCGATATTTGAGATGTATTATGATGTAAATATCTCATAATTTGTAACAGTTTGGACGTCATGAATCAATGGGTCGTGTACAAGAGGCGTGTCTTTTGCTGTTGGTTCATCCATTTTAACTTGTGAATGCGTACATCATATCGGTACTAATTAAAAGCAAAACATGACATGACTCTGTTAATATAATGCAATAACAATATAAATATAAGAAATGAACTTTGTTTGTGACATTGTTATGGAATTTGAACTTACACCCACGTTTTACATGCCATTTCATTCATCATGAACTATCAATAAATAACACTCATCCCTCAATAACGTGTTCGTTGAAACATATCTGAATATTCATGTAACGTTCGTTGTCTTTCCTTGGCATATGTGCCATATGTTTTGGAGTGTATTGTAATCGTTTCAAATTGTTTTCAAATGAGGGTCCCACGTCGTGGCCGCTTGGTCTAAGGCGCCGTCTCAAGACTAATTACCACTCACTGCTAATATTGTGGGTTCGAGTCCCATTCATTCCAAAAACTTTATGTGAGGAAGTTTGCCAGTTACTTGCGGAAGAACGGTGGTTATATACAGATTCAATCAGAGGTCTTCCTCCACCAGTAAAATTGGATATGTTTTATATAACCTGAAATATGGTGAAAATGGCCGTAAATCCCATCCATTTCAAATGAAACATTTTATTAAGACGGCCGTTGAAATGAAACTGCTTCTTAGGTAAGACACGAGCAGTAATATTAAAACACCAACTTCGAAGCAAGTTACTTATTTTACCTCGGTTAAACATATCTATCGAATACCACATGCTAAACCTAACAAAAAAATTGTATTGCAGATGTCGGTCCTAACCCGATGGACAGTGGTTAAATTTGGACTCCTTTAAATTGGTTTATAAAATAGCTGCATTTGATGCCACATATAAACCTAGATCGTGTTGAAAATGCCATCAAAAAAAATCTTATTACTACGTACCTTCCTTTTTAAAGGATACAGATGACCCCAACGTACGGAACAGGAACCATTGCGGAGAATTCTGATAAACGAAACACATCAGTTAAGCATTAGAATAACCATTCAATATGAATCATTAGATAATACGGATAACCAGTCAATATAAATCAATAGATAATTAAGATAACCAGTCAATATAAATCAATAGATAATTGATAAAATACGTATACATTTCTGATAACAGTATTATAAGCTTAGGTTTGCCACGGCGTCTCGTCCAGTATTTTCACCATAATACGTACGAGTACAATATATTTCCATATTATACTTTTTTTTTCTATAACTCAATCTAAATGAATTGATCAAAACAGTAAAGATCTGATACTTTTAAATATATGAAAATATGCACAAAAATGTTTTGGATTATCTCAACGTCTCGATCGTCATGCGGAACATTTTGTCTGCTAGTTGTTTTTTTATTCAATTTATTTCGTTTTATTCTTTAACTGCAATCTTGAATTTTGAACAGTACAACATGAAATATATGACTGTATCCAATACATTTCTGTATATGGTACGATCACGTGTACACACCTGCAGTAGGAAAGTGACTTAAAACTTACAGGTATAAATAACTGTAATTAATCACAGTAAAACTTCGTTAGCTCAAACACGGATGGCTGGAACATCATATAAATCTCGAACCATTTATCTAGTCCCGGTCGAAGTCCTATTTCGATGTATTTACATGCACATGTACGAAATGATAATGAATAACAATACTCGAACAACCCTTTATTCGAACTATTTTGCCCAGTTCCGTCTGGTTCGAACCATCGAGGTTCTGCTGCATTACATATTTCTTATGCATATAGTGGGTATTTCGTGAGTAATATAGTTTTATGTTTATACTATACACTGCTATGCTTCAATTAACCTTTTATATACAACTTCTTATATATAACATCTTCATTAGTATCCATTTTTACAAATGTGACGTCACTCGTCGTTAAGAGTTGGTCGACAGTGTCAGCTGTCCTTCTTGAAGCCAGTTAAAAAAGGTCACAAAGATAGCATGCTTTAAATATGAATTATTTAAATGGAGAGTAAATATCTAACTCATTTGTCGTCATTTTCATTTATCACCATTCCCCATTCTATTTTAACGAGTGAAAAAGTATATGAAATTCGTTTGTTTTATATGTGTTTTAATTTTTTGTTGCTTTATCTATAAAATGTTTATTAAGTATTTTTTTTTCATCCACGTCCCCGTTATTTGATAGGCAATTGTGGCATTAACTTGACGCTTACGTATAGAGATACATCACCAATGGTTCTAAAAGGGTTTTGTTCCTATAAATAGTCCTCTAAAAAAAACATGTGGATGATCAGGTTGTTTTTCTTAACAATTTCGATGATTTGATGGCACCCCTTCACTTTTGACATTCATGCCTATGTTTTGCTACGCATATTTAAACTGTTTTAACATCATCAAACAGTACCTATTGTCATCCACACTTCGCAGAAATCATGAAAATGTTCCAATGTTCTCATATGCTCAATGAAATATGATACTTTTATGCATTTTCAACAAATATAATGCCCAACCACTTTACACAGCTCTAACTTCTTTGGCGTAAGAATCTTACCGTTATGTAAGAGAGGTAATTCTTAAGTGAAACCGCAGTCATTAAGTCGTTATATTTATATGCATTGAATTGCTTATAAATCACCGTTCATTTGTTACCTCTGATCGTTAAGTATTGCAAAGATAGACACTATTAACAAAGTAGGATTATACTTACTGAAACACCTATTGAAATGTTCTGAACAGTAACATAGGATGCTTCTGTATGTCCGCACAAAGATGCTACGAATTCTGGAAAGTGTGTGACAGGGTTTTCCCTGTAAACTGACCATTGCATGATGTTTTCTGGATATAGATATATATTACAATAGATAGCTATATATATATATATATATATATATATATATATATATATATATATATATATATTACAATAATTGGATGTAAATCAAATGGTATATATGACAGGCAGAACTTTGATCAGTCAAATCTAAATCAAAAGATTAATGTATCGTGAACATAACATTACATGAAAAAGACTATATTGAAAGATAAGAAACTTGCATCTCTCGTGATATAAATTACATGTGAAGAATTAATGTTTTGCCAAGTTTATCATTCAAATTTCACCTGCAGTTGGTTTCCTCTACATAAATGTAAGGTTTATGTAAGGTTAGATGTTTTATAATGTTTTGAATACGAAAATAGGCTCTTGAATTATATTGATTGCAGTTTGAAGTAAAATCTTAAGTACTGTTCTTGATGTTTTAGTTGCAGTTTACACAATTTTTTTTCAGCATTAGTACTTTAACACCTTTAAACATAATTCGTTGAGAATATTCCCATTTTGTAGAGAATTATATTGATTGCAGTTTGAAGTAAAATCTTAAGTACTGTTCTTGATGTTTTAGTTGCAGTTTACACAATTTTTTTTCAGCATTAGTACTTTAACACCTTTAAACATAATTCGTTGAGAATATTCCCATTTTGTAGAGAATTTCATTGTGCAATGAAATAATTTTTATGGAAGAATTTACGTGAATATGTGAACGTTTATAACTTCTCAGTCAGTTGATTTTCTTTCTCTGTATAAGTTCTTAATAACATGGTATAAAAAAAGTAAAAATACTTTTAGAAATTTCAATTAGTATTTTGAGCTAAGTTACATATAGGTATATAGGATCAGCTTTCTAAAGGTCACACTACATAGATGTGCCCCTTTTTTTGTGCAACCATTACATGATCATTGCCCTTAAAGTTCTATTTTGTTTGAATTATTTTCAACATGGCTCATTTGAAATGTGATTTCCTGCAGCAGAAAAGAAAAACTAAAGCTGGCGTAGCCGATGCTGTAACAAGACATTACTAGTGTTAAAAAACGTATATGATTTTAATAGATGCGTGTACTGTCTTTAATAAGAAAAGCTTGCCAACCTACCAGTAAATGTGCATTTTTATGTGTAGACGAATTCCTGCTATAAAAATATATACTTTTAAAAGATTCTTTAGTAAAATTTGTTTTAACGTTTGTAATCCAAGACCTTCTTTTTATATAGAATAAGAACAGGTGCATACTGTATAGAGAGACCTGAATTTTATGATGAATTTAAAAATGTGGTAGATAAAGCATTCCGATAAATGGAGATAAATAATTATGGTATGATGATTTTGGACATACACCAGGAGTTATAGTTATATATGCAAAATGCCATAGCTTAAAAATATGGAGCACTGCTCTATCATTTCAATTATTAGCAACATGATCCAAGTAATTTCCATCTTAACGTCAAACATACCAATTAATTTTGTACTGTTCTACATAAAGAGACATACACTTCTGGAACACTGGATACATTACCAATGGTTCTAAAAGTGCCTTATTTCCATAGATAGTCCTCTGTTGGTCCAATCTGGTTGACCAGGTTGCTTTTTCACAATTTCGATGGTTTGATGACACCGCTTCATTTTTGACACTTCTGCCCGTTTGTTGCAGTGTATCACCATGCATCTTTAAACTGTTATAGCATCATCAAACAGTTCCCAATGTCACCCAAACTTTGCACAAATCATGAAAATGTTCGAATGTTCCCGTATGCACAAAGAAATATGATATTTTATGTATTTTTAACAAAATAATTGCCTAACCGCTTTACACAGCTCTAATTTCTTTGGCGTAATAATCTTGCTACCGTCATGTAAGGGAGGTAATTCTTCAGTGAGACCTTAAGGATGTATTAAAACACAAACAATACATACTTGTTTCATCTCCTGTATCATCTCTCAAGACGCCCGTTTCCACACCCGAAGTATTTACATCCAAATAGAGTTGTGTCCCTTCCACGTTAAGTCTGCACCACGTCTTGTGTTCATACCTGTTGTTTTCCAACGGTTGGTAGTGCAACTTCTTTATGGTTGGCTCTTCAATTCCATCTTTATGCATAAACATAGGAATCACATATATGTATAAAACTTCGAAACAAAACAGTATACCATCAAACAGAAAATGGCTGTCAATTTAATGTTTCACTTTAAATGGCTGTTGTTTTTTTTTTGGGGGGGGGGGTTAAATAAATTATAATTAAGAACATTTTCCTTCCATGCAGAATTTCTTTTATTGCAGCTATATTTGAAAACATGATACGAATAATAATTAACCAATTCAAACACCATTTTCTAGTTTTCGAATCTTGGACAAAGGGTATAAGAGGAATGTCTCTTGTCCTTAAGTATTACAGTTCGTTACGTTTAGTAACTAGTTCCGTTCAGGAAGACGTCAGGCGTGATATGTTTGAAGAGAAAGAACATATTCGAACCATCGTTTAAATCAAATATTTTAAATGTCAAAGATATCCTGCCAGTAAACATACGACGTGAATAAAATCTGTTAAAAGAATCCTCTAACAATTATTACGATCACGCTGATTCACTGTCATCCATCAATAAAGTAAAAGGATGATGACAAGTCAGTGAATTTCATGTTTGTAAAGTCACATTTAAGCCCATTGATTGGTCAATAGCTTTAGGGAAAGTTTGAATCACATCATAGTTTAGTAAGCGTTCCATGGCTATGAATTGTTGGAACGGCAAGGAGATCCTTGATTTTTATTGGAGGTTAAAACACCTGGTTCGGAATATCATGTCCCCTTTTTAGACTCATACCCCTAACTTAGATAAGCCCCGTGAGTTCAATTCCAATACGAAATCATATTACTGAAATCAAATACATGGCGACTCTGTTAAGGCCCGTCACACATGTACAACAAAAACTACTGCTGATAGTAAATGGTTTCCCTTTAAAGTATGGAACACAATAAAAAAACGGATTTCGTATCTAATTCCGAGCAAAACTGCCTTACCCAAAGGACCAGTAATAATGAAAATAGTAATAACTTACGAGACTCGCGCTTATCTGGAAATAGTAAAGCTGATGTCTCGAACCACTGCCATTTGTATTTTTTATCATGTTCGCTTCGTCGTCGTCTGGTCACCTATTTAATAATTAAGTTATCATTTAAACACTTTAACCGAAAATGATATATATATTAAAGTGTTCAATTTATAAATTCATATGTCAGTTACTAACATAAGCCATTTAAGCCCACAGGAGTAAGGACACCCTGATGCAGGAGTATCGCAAAGTTAGGTAGGCTACGCATACTAAACATCTAGTCCCAGAGCCAACCGACATTTGCTAACACTAAATGTAAATTCCAGAAATCCATCATATATATTTGGTGGGGATTTCATTTTTATTAGTATCTATATGTCAAATGACTCAGTGGCTTGCTCTATTCACAATCCACACCGAGTGAGTCGGACGTTATTGGATCTAGCCGCAGACCTGAGTATTAAGCAGTTAGTTACGAGTCAACCATCATTCAAGAAAGGATAGATGTACCCTTACCACCAATTGGAATTAATTTGATCATGCCATTATACTTTTAGAGACAACTCTTTCGATTTTTCCCTGCGCAAGTACACAGGCAAACCTGGATGTGTCATCGGTATGTTCAAGATTCTTTAGTGGACCCTATTATCGATGTGACCTATGGAACATCATTTATTGACGATTTTCAAAATTCAACACAGTGTTGTTGACCTCACTGACATGAGAAGGAGAGCGGAAAGGTGCCATGCGACGTGACACAGCAAGCCAGGTCTACATAAAACTCGTTCAACCCGAGAACCACTTATGACTAGGATCAACTTACAGTCGTCAACTTCGAACGCCACAAAACTTCGGGCTGGATGACTGTCTTGTAGACACCACCAACTAATAATGACCACACCATGAACGAGTAACACAAATTTAACTGTATATTCTGAGATTTTGAATTGCACATTGCTTGAGGTTTCATTACACACCCATTTAGATCAATTATGACTCAACAAGCGCATATCACATCACATCCAAAAGAGGCATAATATTTAAAAGTTAAAAGTTGACACTTGTTTGATCATTATTGTAATTCACTACTAATATGTACTATAGACAAAACAATAATACGTTTATATAAAACGTTAATGCCAACAAGTGTGCATATATAAAACATTGCATATACAGTAGAACTTCGATGGTTCTTACCCGATGGGACTGGACATATAGTTAATAGAGGCAATATTATAACACGCATGTAGATGTATACACATCGAAATAGGACATCGGCCGGGACCAGATAAGTGGTTGGAGCTATACATGATGTTCCAGCCATCCGTGTTCGAGCCAACAAAGTACTTATGTACAAAACAAAGTAAACACAATAAACTAAGAAGGTTTATAGAACCATGATTATAAGGGCTAAATGGACTAATGATATTTGGTTTATTTTTAGGTTCTATGAAAAGATCATTTAGTTTTGCTTGTGGTGAAACCTTATGAAACCGGCAATATGTAGACAGGGGCTGTGTATCATTATAAAGTGGACTGAGAATACTTTATAGAAAATAAAAACTTACTAGGCTAAATCGAGTTTTTCCATCGACTTTGACGTCATGAAAAAGATTGAGCACAGCTGTGTGGTTTAAGTCAGGCACAAATACATTGTTCACGAGTATAAGTTCATCCCAATTTCTGAAAAGAATTAATTTAATAAATTTTATTTTAAAACCGGCCAATCGTAACTTCTGTCATTAAATGCCACATCGTTTGTATAGTTTTGTTTAAGGGGAATTATACGAATCAAACCCTTGACTACACATACATGTAATTAAACATGTACGTACAGCAGTACAAGAAATATAATCTACAGCTATTTGAAAGTTCACATAGAACGTAACAGAACTTTTCAAAATTTTCAAATGGGCTATAAACATTTTTTCCCAATATACAATGCCTTTATATACTTATGACTCCGTATTACCAAAGGGATATCAATGAAACATGCCAAACTAACATATTGAACAAGGAATTGCTAACATGAACTACGCGCATAGGTTAGACTAAAATAAATGTCCCGTTTAAAATTGCAACATAGTTTGTGATGTATTAAATGAGTTAGATGATTTTATTTTTATTTCAATTTGAATCATTATACAGGTTTACAGGTAATAAAAACTTGTTTCATCGTAGAAATCGGAATGACGATTCGAAGGTCGCCAAGCAATATTTAAGTACGTTTGTTTATAGATTAGGGATTTTGTTTCAAGTTGACCACTTCAATTAAGATATCGATTTTGTCTCGTTTTGGTGGATTCCACATACCAACATATTCGGATTTTATTTATTAATGATATTGAGATGCTTTGCAATAGCTACTGTTAAATACATTTGTAGGTTTTTTTCCTGATACACTACACTAAAAATAAGTTTCAATACATCTATGAAGCCAATGACCTCCAGATTATTTTGAAAATATGAGTAAAACTTAAAAATATAAATTGATATTTCCTTAAATTTATTCCTATCATATAAAGTAAATCTTATGAATATAAAAGTTATATTTTTTTACATGGCTATTTGTATATAAAATATAATGCCTTTTAATTATTTGTCAGAGTTATGGCACCTTTCCAAGCATACTGGTTTATTACGAGAAAGAGCTTTTAGTCACAGGACGAGGTTTACGAACTCCAAAAATGAACCTGTATGCAGGAATAAAATTAAACATTATTGTTCGGCAAAATGTGTTTGTTTGTTTTTTTCATTTTATATATACTTTATTCTATTACATGTACAATTTATTTTTCAATTTTTCATTTTTTTGCTTAATACAATATCATTAAAGTGTACATAACCAGCGAAAATGAGGAATTTTCCTGCATTTTAAGCCATTTCAGTAAAAAAAGGCTTGGTTTGAACAGTGAAGGCACCCTTGCACCAAAGCAATATTTACACATATTACTTGGAGTGTACCAGACAATTATTAGAATAATATATTAGTGAGACAAGGATGCCTTCATAATAACAAACAGATTTAAATGCCAAAATAGGATAAAATTGGGGAAATGGGCATTTTAACCGTCTTTGGAGTTATTTTACTATGAATAGAAAAACATAAAATTTAAAAAATTATACACATGTTTTAAAAGAATAAAATAAATTTGAAACAAACACACCAAGGTTTGCTAAATATTAAGTATTAAAAGAAATGCATTTTACATGGCCGATATTTAGACTTCGTTGACTGGTTCCTTTGTCAAAGGGCCATGGTTCGCGGAGCACCAACAGCGGCCCTGCACAATGTGTTTCTTTCATATAGTTTTTTTTTCAGCAAAGTTTGGTTATTTTGTATTTAATATACTTTACTTTTTGAAAATATGTTTAATTTATTTATTGATTTTATGTTGTTATTTTCTATTCATAGAATGACTCCATAGACGCTTAAAATTAAAGATAATACTCATTTCCC
Organism: Panopea generosa; assembly: GCA_029582155.1. Lineage (NCBI taxonomy): Eukaryota > Metazoa > Mollusca > Bivalvia > Adapedonta > Hiatellidae > Panopea > Panopea generosa. The sequence continues at coordinate 15,342,932 of CM055907.1, read as the reverse complement.
CCAATTTTGTCCTATTTCTGGCATTTGAAAAGTTTTTTTGATTATGAAAGCATTTTTTGCTACTCAAATATATTTATTCTTATAATAGTCTTGTACTCTCTGAGTAATATGTGTATACATTGATTGGTGACAAGAGTTCTTTCACAGTTAAAAACATGATATATTTATCTAAAATGGCTTAAAATACATAAAATTGCATATTTTTCCGTACATATACACTTTGATGATATTGTATAAAGTGAAAATTGGAAAATTGGAAACATAAACTTAAAATAAAGTATAATAAAAAATCACATTTTGCAGACAAAATAGGGTACAGGTAATTTTTAAGAGGGTTCGTGAACCTTGACCTTGTCCTTATGATATGTCAGTAGTCGTATCATTGTTCAGAACGTCATACCATTGTTTCCTAATTATGTTCCGTTTTTCCAATTATGCTAGCAGGAAATAAGTAGATAAATAAGTAAGTGTAATCATTTCCACGCTGATTGTCCCTTTCCGGTATGTTTCATTCTATACACTAGTTAAAGTAGCAATAGGGGATATACGGGCACGTCTCTCTTTCTTGATATAACAATATAGTTTTATTTGATATACCTTGTGATGATATTTTCGTTTTGCAGTAATAATTAAAAAAATACAAAAAATGTAGAAAATGGAAAATGACCGTTCTTTTAACAACACAGGGAATATGCATCTACATATTACGTGAAGTCAATTGCATTTCCATGACACGATCTAAAATCAGATAAGACGATTTTGAAGTCAGCATAGTGAAATGAGATCTTGAAAATACAGAACACAGCATGAAAACAAAAAGTATACCCATTTAAATAGAATCGATTTATTAGTGCTTATGAAATATACAACACCCCTCGTCGCACCGGTTTACGAGGCATTTTTTTCCGGGAGGTATTCGTTTTTCAATCAATTTCGGATGCACTTCATGAGTAACCATCAATAATAATAAAATGTATTCAACGTAAGAGATCATTGGTTTACAGGATTAACCTACCGACGTCATCATCGAACGCCACACCAATAGACTGATTCATGACTGGATTGCAAACAACAGCATTTGGCACCATTAACACTACTTTAAGTCTATATTCCGATAAATCTAAACTACACATTGCTTGTAAGATTTCTATCCACATAATTGAGATCAAACCATGACCCCTAACCCCACAGCACTTAAGACTGATGCTGTAATAGTTACTAATAATATGTATGAGAAAAGGGACTTAACTTACTGAATCTTCATTTGGTCAGCTGGACCTCCATGTGAGACGTCACATAGAAAATGTTGATTGTACTTAGATGAATATTTATAGGTTTTCAGAACAGCACCAAACTTATCGCCTACTTCACTATCTGTTTGATAATCATGCGATATGTAAAGTTCATTTACTTCGTCTGGTTGCTGTAAAATAGCAAGGTAATACATTAAGCATATGATAACATCTTTGCACATAAGCAGTCATCACTTTTTTGTGTCGTCCTCGTTGCTATTTCACTAATAATGTAACAACGAATAAAGACCGAGTTTTGCGCACCCGTCTGTGATATAAAAGACGCAAGAAGACTCTGGAACAGGTTTATTATGTTATATACATGTTGAATGAGGATGCACGTTTTTTTGGCAGATTGCTGTAAAAGTCATATGAAACTCGGTGACAACATAACGTTGCGCCAGCAAATCAATATTGAGTGCCAATGATATGCATGCTGACACACTTTAGCCCAATCCAACTGCAACTACTTTTCATTGAGAAATGCAATGCAATGAGTCTATATAGATCATATAGACTGATAACAGTAAGACTGTAAACTTTAGTGTTTATAGTCCTATAAAAGTCGCAAGATGACTCTGGGGCAGGTTTTTATATAATTATATACATGATTTAAATCTGAGAACCCTTTTCCAAAATTTCAAAGTCATCACTGCATTGTTTTGTTATAATTTTGCATACAACAAGAATATTGTTACTACATTTATTTGGCAAAAAGTGTCTATTATATGCAGTTTGAAAAAAAGGTTAAACTCTAACTGCCAAAATTTTGAATTTCAAGAGAGAAGCTCATGGACTCTGAATTGCAAACAAATACACATGGGTCTGTGTTTATACACATTTCAGCAGTTTTGTTATTCCATCTCTCACAGGTAATAAAAACAGCTGTTGTACATTAGCCACTCTTACATAATTCTCTGCCCCGGTAGAAAGTGTTGGGCTTTAAGTTTCCTAGAGGCGTATTTTACTACAGACCGTTCCAAAGCGGTTGTGTCATTTGAAGGCTACGTTTCCAGTTGGGTATATGTTTTCATTTTTATGCATAAAGTAGAGGAGGACATGTGACCAATTTCTACCCCGATCCCCACCACTCCTTCTCCTACAGAAGAGATTGAAAATGACGACATTCTTACCTAAGAACCACATGGGTTGTTGCAGAGTATGATATACGTGCCGGTACATGTAAACGGTAAGATTAAATAAACTGTTGATCAAACTCCGTCATCCATCATGTAATAACTATATTTATTAAAGCGTGTGTTTCAAACTAGAAATATTTAAATACCCTAACTTACTTTTTGGTTACCGAACGGAAGACACCGTCGTACCAATGACCTGTGACTATTCGGAAGAGCACGTGGAGAAGAGTCGGCATAATCGGCAGACACGTTGCTCGGATGTTTATAAGAACTCGTTTGATGACAATCCTTAACAAAAAATCCATCATCATCCAGATCGTTATCGTCACTAAGACCACAGTTTACTTCTGGCCTAGAAGCACTCCGCATGACTCGATGCTGTGAGTCTCTTGGTACGGTACGTCGTTTATATGGTGCAAATTCTGTTCTCCGTAAATATGTTGTGTTTTTTGTAAATCCAATTCCATTTGGTAAATGGTTCCTTGCTTCTGCCGTGTTCTTGTTTGCATCGTTGATAGTTTTCGCTCCTAAACCATCACTTCTAGTTAAGTGTTCATTATTGTTTGATCCATTGGTAGTACATATCCCAGTTTCGATATCATCATCAATATCAAGACAACGTTGCCTTATTACACACAGTTTTGGTTCGTGTCGCCTCGGCATGGTATCTAAATATTTACAAAATTAGATTAATTTATTTAATTGACGAATAGTGTATACCGTAGAACTTCGATAGCTCAAACCAGACGGGACAGGACGAAATAGTTCGAGTTAAGGGTAGTTCGAGCTAAATCTTATTCAACATAATACCTACATGTACATGTATATACATCGAAATAGTATGCAGCAGGGATCAGATAAGTGGTCCAAGCTAAATGCGGTATTCCAGCAATCCGTGTTTTAGCCAACGAAGCTCTACTGTACTTCTAAAATGATTTTGACTCGTGGATGACAAATAAGACGAAAATCCAAACAGTTAGCTGAAACTATTACCATTTTGACATTTTTTTAAGGTAAAACTTCCATATGCTGTTTGTTCAAATATGGTTCAAGCAAATAACATACTGACTTTATATCGGAGCCTACTAAGATATATGTATGCTACTCGAATAATGTTGATACCGTTAATACAACATTATGTCTTCGTTCATTATACACAAGCATAATATATAAAGCAAACAGTCCTGACGATGCAGTTGAATGTGTTACTGTGAAATCAACGAGGGAAATACCCGCAGGAAACAAACATGACTTATTGAGTGACCCTCGGTTGCATTGAGGAGAAACGATTTAACAACGTGAAAGCAAAATATGACGTCATAAATACATGCCATGATACTTTATCAAATGGTAGTATCTGACCAGTCGGATTACATCTTCAGTCGGTCTTACAATAAGCACACTCTCATACAGTAACAGTTCACGAATAAAACCAGCAATTCATGTTATTTACTGATTAATACTATCTTATCCAATGAATAGAGCGATAACGTTTTTCGATATATTGCAAAAACCAATATATGAGATATCTGTACAGCATAACAGTAACTTCCGATAGTGCAATCGATACAATATGTGTTCCTTAAAATATTAATCATTTTATTACCAAAACAAATCATGAAACAAAAATACATTTATTTGCGACTATTAAATATCAAGTTATTTCATGTGTCAATTTAAAAATAACAACAACGTCGTTTAAAGTCAACAACGATTTATTTCCGTATATATCATCAAGTAAATAGGAAATTAAATCAACCGATTTTGTTGTTGTTGTTGTATGGAGTTTAGCGTCGCTTTCAACAATTTTTCAGTCATATCACGACGGTGTCTACTTAAGACAGTATTCTAAGCGCTGTCACACTGGAGTATCATGCGGCAGACACATGATATGATACCCAACCCAGTCACATTATACTGACACTGGGCCGACCAGACCTAGAACTCTCCTCTAAATGCTGAGCGACAAGCGAGGAAGCTTCTAGTACCATTTTTAAAGTCTTTGGTATGACCCGACCAGGGACTGATCCCACGACCTTCCGCATGCGAGGCGTACGCTCTACCATTAGACCACGCCGCGGTCCAAATCAACCGAATAAAACGCTATAGATAGTAACTGTAAACACTGTTATTCAAATACTTAAAATTAAACTTTACGATGGTTGGCTAATGTCTTGAGAACTATAGTCTTGATCATTGGCGACGCTTATTTTTCTAAATCAAACATGCTTATAATCATTTCTTAAGGTATATTTTGTGTGTGACAAAATAATTAAATCAATGAAGACCAACATTAATAGATCACACTTGAATCCTTTATAATTCCTTTTCTTGTTTTCCTCAAAGTCTTTTTTTCTAATTTGCCTGAACGAATTGTTCAATTTTTATTTCGAATACCAAATGTAACTAGATCATACCTGTATATTGTATTCCTTACGTATGAATCGCTTTTACTTCACAGTTTTCGTCTAACTTTGCCTGATCAGTTTTTATTCCGATATATTCATATGTGTCTTATGTGTCCTCTGAAAATTTCGAATATAAGTATAATGTTTTATCATCAAATCAAACAAATTCGCAAGGTAATTCTAAGTTCTAACCATGTGCGGTGTTGTTTACAGCTGTTATAACGTCATATAATCGAGACTTGTGAATGCACGTAGTCTTCCAACAGTGTTTTTTTCAATTGATAAATTGCAAGATTCATTACCATTCGTTGACAGGATAAGAGTGCGTGAGGAAATTAAGTATCGATGGATATCATACTGAACAATCCAAACACAAGTGTATTATAAGTGGCGTTTTCGATAACTTGATTAAGATAGATATTACGCAGTTAAAACCAAACTTAACGCGAGAGCGACAATCCATCCGCCCTCTTGTCACGTGGCGTTGTTTTGTCCAAATAAATACAAAGTACATACAATGTAGTTTTTTATTAAGAGATCGTTTGTTTGTCTAAGGAAAAGGCGACGTGGCAACTAACATCATTCGCTGATTGGATTATCGACTTGTTTGATCGACAGCTCGCATCAGCTGTATATTTTGTATTACTGTGTGTATCACAATGACAGCTACATACAAAATACATACAGATGTGTGGATTAACTGAAATTAAAATGTAGATTAAAACAAACAATTACCACTGTTCCAATAGAGCATTATAAGTTAGATACAAATTTAAGATAAATCAATTTACTTCATTATTTTATATGATAAGGACAGTCCCTTGATGAGCAAACGTGACAGATTCTGTAGTAAAACCATTAGTTAGGAATTTCAGTACAGTCCAGAAACGAATGCCCAAAGACTAATTAACTAAGATAAAATAGGTAAATAATATATTTATAATGTAAGTGACCGCTTCTGATGTGATATATGGCTTCCCAAATAAGACATTTTAAGCATGATAGTACGATGTTTAAGGTATAAATATTTTATATACAAGTATAATTGATCATTTAAATTTCATATAAAGCATGTTCTGTTGTTGTTGTTTTTTGCATATGTGACATATATTTTATTGGTTTTACAAGATCACGTATATTTGTTTAAACACAAACTAAACCCTTTCTAAGTAGAGTCACAATAGGCAGTATGCTAGTAACCGGAAAAACATGACATCTCACATTAGTTATTTGGACAAGGATGAACTTATCCAGTGATGCTATAGTTGAAAATGAGTCATCATAAATGAACAGTTGTTTTGGAACACTAAGTCACGAAGCGTACTATAACCCTCTCTGTGCTGAAGAATGAAATCAGACTTCTGTTTCACCAACATATGTTTGTATATAATTGAATAATTAAAAACTTAATTCAAAGAAAGGCGTCTAGCTGATCAAGATATTAGACCAGCCCCAGAACAGCTGTACTTGTTTACGTGGATTTCGATAAAAAGGTATTAAAGTAACCATTCCATAATGTACGTTAAGTTCTAGATACTTATTTAAACTTTCAGAAACATCCAGTGAAACAGGAACCTGAACGATTAAAAACATTGTTTTCGATTGTTTCAACATTCTTTCATGCATTAAAGAGACGTATAAGTCCCATAAGTATATCGCTTTATATGTTCAGACCTCTATTGGCATAGAGGCTAACGGATGCATTGCCCGACAGCAGAAATTCTGCAATTACGAACATTCGAAAAAGCGTTTCAGTTTAAAATATTAGAACAATATTGACAACGGTTTATTAATGCTGAATATTTCAATGAAACATTTAATCCTTATACATGTGCTAATAACATTTCTAAGATGTTGCTATCTTTTCTGGTTGGTTCATGTGCATATGAGCGCGAAGTTTTAGATAGTGGTTAAGGAGATTGAAAACAAGAACGCATATGAAGGAAAAACGGTTAAATGATATGTTCTCCAATAAAACAGTCTGTTAAATTCATAAGATATATAGAAAAGGCTGGATGCGACAGGACATCATAGATTAGCAATAACGATTGACAAAACCTTCAGCATGGGATACACAGCCAAACTTTTGCAAGTGCTCATCGCTATCGAGCAGTTACTTGTTTTAAACAGCCACATTTGCAATTGCCTATTACTATGCTTTCAGGGCAAATTTACCGGAGTCTATAATCAACAACATGGTTTAAAAGGCCACGTTTGCTTCTTCCTTTGACTAGCTGCACAATACAGGGTTGCCTGTATGCAAAGCAGTACGTAGCGAACAGAAACATAATAAATTATGTGATTAACACTGTTAAATTGTGCAAAGTGATTTTCTCAATGACCTCGAATCGAACTCCTTTTATGGCTCGAAACGCGTCATGATGACTTACAGTTGTACTTGCCGCCCTACTAAAAGGAAGTTTCTCGTGTTACTTGTCTTAAGGCAGTGCAGACTGAGTTTGACCATAAAGGTAAAAGCCCTGGTATTACGATGACGTTTGGTAAAATAATTTAAATTAATTACTGTATCTTACTTTTATTCAAAACGTGAGATAGTCAGTGTAAAAACCCAAAAGCAAAATCAAAATTGATTTCCATCGATGTTTATGGATCAGTTTTGGCGACGATTGTATACAAAAATTCAATATACGTTAGTCGGTCATGTTCGCAAACTAATTTTTTGAATAACATGCACTTTAAAGCCAAGCAATTATATATATATATTAAGTACCTATCCAAATGCCCGGAAAACTCTGGAAAATGCGCCCAGATTTTTGGGTAATAATAACACAAGTAACATCAGCAAAACCACTTAAACAAGTTAATTCTAAAACACTCCCCTTTGTCCTTAATATAATTGATACATCTCAGGAAGTGTACAACCGTGATGTTCCTGAAATGTATACGAATTTCTTACTTGACCTCTGAAACATCTTAGATACTGTCTCCATCTCATTGGCTAAATCTTACAAGAGATTACAATCATTGGGCATTTGAAATCTTAATTCAGATACCGAAGGAGTGTGTAAAATTGCATCACTGCGGTTTGGAATTTGCCGAGAAAACAGGAAATTATTGAGCAAGTCACCCTTACAAAGTGTTATTTATAATTGAAATAAAGTGCCATTATTAATGGATTTAAACTTCGAATGACTCAAACGAAGCACTCCCATTCTATTGTATAGACCTATACATTTTCATATTACTCCCGTTTTCCTTTCATCAGTTAAATCCTGTATGCATCTGCTCTTCCATGAACAAATGAAAGGAGGTCAGAAAATAAATGAATTGGTCCATCTTTACAAAATATAAATACCATGCTGTACTACGTGACAATTAACACAGCATATGTTGTTTATCACATATACTTTATAGCATGATTTTACATTCAGCTTATTAATGGGTCATCCGTGGCCGAGTGGTCTAAAGCACCGTCTCATGATCACTTACTTCTCACCGCTAGGGTCGTAGGTTCGTGTCACGCTAGCAATCGTGAAACATCGGGTATTTCCGTATCCTCCGTAGAATACACCTCGTGTATAGCTCTAGAATACACCAACGATATTCGCCTGTGTTATAAGGCTGTGTACATTCGCGTGAAAGTAACAAATTATGTATCCGTCATTAAATTGAATATATGGCGTTATTATATCGATTTTTTCATTTATACACTCGACATGGGTCTTGTTTATAGGGAAATTTACGTTTATATTTTCAACGTACATGTATATAAACATGATGGCATAAGGGGGCTGCCATTTTGTTTTATCATGTGACTGAAAGTAGTTTAAAATGGCGACTTATTATGTCAGAGGTTTATTGCGTAGCATAAAGGGCGAGGTGATCAGATTGGTCACGCTAGCTCAAAAAACTTTATGTGAGAAAGTTTGCCAGTTACTTGCAGAAGGACGGTTGATCTTTTCGGACATATTCTGAGGTCTTCCTGCACTAATAAAACTGGATATGCCATTTAAAACCTGAAATTTGTTGAAAATGGCGTTAAACCCCATTCAGCTCAGAAAGGTGTCTATCTTAGTTTATACCAGAACCTGATATCTCACGAATCAGGTATATTAACCCTTTACTTCATATAGACGCCTTTGGACACCTCTTATATTGAAAGCATTAATTCACCACGTATCAGCAATGGGTGAATTATGTTTATATTAACTGACAGAGTGAAAAACAGTGCAGGAATTGTTCAGATTGCCCGTTACGAGCAATCTGAACTCTTTCTGCACTGTTTTCAATGACCTTCTGTGATTGGTGCGGTAAAATGCGTATGCGACCCAATCGGGAGAGCTGAGTCTGTCGTACAGCCTTTGTCTACCTCGAGCATTGTTATAACAGTTTGACTCACGGTCTTTAAGTTGACACCACTATCAAATACGTGCAGGACAATTCTTTTGTGAGTATCTACTTTGCTTAATTACCCAAAATCCACTTTTTCACGCATTGAACACTGTCTGAAATCTTGTATTTTTCTTTTTAATCATTTACGATAAATTTACCAGACTGTCGGACAACACAGTGATATAGACTATAACAACCGCGCTAAGATGTAGAAACACTTGCAGTGTAATTCGACGAAATTTTTCAAAACCTAACAAGGAACTAATAATTTCAAGTATTTCTCTAATAAATGAAGATAAATTGAATATTTCTCACAAAATTTTAATATAATGATATGAATCGTAAAATAGATTTAGAAGATATCTTGGAATCCTACTTCCTCATTCGATATAATCCCTCAGATTTTTCAAACTAGAACATTCCATTTTAAATAGAACGCCATGACCATCAGTCGATATTGACCTACCTCCTCAGCCAATGTTATCGCTCTAGGAACGACAAAGTAGATCTAACATCTAAGACGATGATACGTTACATATAACTTCTAACCTAGACTTGGAGAGACATTTGACATTGAAACAACGCTCGACATTGACACGAAGTGGGCCTGTCCTTTATCAGTTACAGTAGAATTAATGAGATATCGAAGGTCAATAATTCTTCTTGATGAACGGATGTGACAGGCATGTGACGATAGGTAGGCCCGTCCAGGGTGGCGTCCCTTTTCTTTGAATATTTTAAAGTAATGACCATTGTTGCCTCAGATCCCCAAAAAACATTTGCCATATTTCCCCAAAAGTGTTTCCTCATAATCAGTGATGTTGTTTTTTTTCATATCATTAAACATATATATTCATAAATGTCATTAAATGTCTTGATTGGAGCCTATGAAGAAAAAGAAGATTTTAGTTCCTCGTCATAGGTCAATTGGGGTCGATGCCATCCCCAATTAACCGTACAAAAAGTTTCATATCACTTTATGCATAAGTCACAAATGACCATGAGCAAACATGTAACACAATAACAATAATACAAACATATGTGTTATCAATTGCACGCGACTCATATGAAATATCTTTATTTAACTATGTATTTACACCTATGAACAGTGTAACATTACATTATACAACTGGTAATGGCGACTTTTTGGCATGTTCCTGAATACATACATTTTCTATTTAGTTGTTTTCTACGTTATGAAATATACTGAACGGACTAGCTTAACCCGATTCTTTTGTACCTGGCTTTTTTCGTATTTTCTCAAAAAGTATCATAACATGTATGTCAATTTATAAATTTTAATAGCGCCTTCCTGTATTTTGACGAAAATATTAGAAATACAAAAATGGCAAGTTAGCTGTCTCGTACAGTATACAGCTACATTGTTACTACATAAATGTCATGTGTACTCTGTATCAGATCGAGGCTTTGTCAGGGGGAAATCTGACCAATCAGACTAAAATACACGCCTATTCAATTTTTTTTCTAGACTAACTGGATTTCCATTATCACTATTTTTAGTTTTTTTTATTTCAACCAATCATCGTACTCGTTTCAACAACCGTTCGGCATAACTTTCAATGAGGGTGTAGATTCGACCATAGTGATCTTCGTATGTTGGTGTAAAAATAAAAGAAAGTCCCGTTATCATCCCTGATTTCTTAAACTTGTGTAAAACACCACAGCGTGTAGCTATATATAAAAAGTTGAGCCCACTCACATTCCTACGCGTGGAAAAACCCACAGCGTGTTAGCAACGGCATGTAGCATGATTTTGTATGGCGGGGTGTTCTGGTGTAAGTATTTACACACACAGATTTAGATATGTATTCCTTTAACCTTCTCTCGATAAAAGCAGATAAACACTTAAGATAAAATACCGATACTATGCAATATTTGTCTTTTATTCAGGTTGTAATATGGCGTTTAGAAAGTTATAACGTCAATTTTTTTTTCATTATAGAACCAGGTTCAATAAATTTTTGACATAACGTATAAGTTGTTGGCAACAAAAAAGAAGACATCGAACATAATTGAATGCAGTGTATTTTATTTTTAAACGAACAATTCGACTTTTACGAGCGGCACGGCCATTTCATCCCATCAGCTTAATAATAATTATATTTTGTTTACTTGAAATTGTCATTTTGAATATTCGTATAGTATATATATAGTGTGTTGGTGTGGCTGGCTGTGAGGGTCAGTGAGTATATCTAGGTATGATTTATTCGAAAAATCCTACACAAAAACTACACCTAAGGTTTATTTTAGTACAAAACCCAAACACCCACGCAGTAGTTTTATTAGAAAAACCGATAGACGGGTTTTTCCCATGTATATCATTGGTAAAGCAGTGGTATGGCAAATCACGTGTCTGTGTATGGTGTCACGTTACGTTTTATTAAAACACGGACATTTAAGGGAGGGGGTGGGTGTTGTGAGTTAGTGGGAGTAAATATCTTGTTGATTATTTTTGGTGTTGATTTTTTGTTTGCTTTTCACTTCAGAAACGTCCTCAAAGTATATATCAAACTGTTTTGTGCTTATATAATGTAAAGAATTTGTAGGAGTGGTCAAATCTGCATGTTTGTAAAAAATAAGTGTTCTGTGCTATTGGGTATTGGTTTTCAATTTAAGCATTCTGAAGTAATATATTAATACAAAGGTATCCATGATATCGTGTATTTAAGTTTTTTTAGTTTAAACATATTTTATTGCCAAATAAACACATATTACAATATTTATCATGCATATAAGTCAAATACAATTTAAGGCAAAAGGGTCTGGCCACAAGTTCATACTGCATAATACGCTTTACTCTCTTAAAAGCACAATACATTTTTTTATTTCTGCATGAATAACTGAAGATGGCCTAGACCTTACAGAGAACAAGTACAGTGAAATTTTACCAACGATCAGGGAGAAAGCCGTTGATGTAGGGGACAATGGAAATGGCGGAGATGCGCGCGCACGTCTATAACCAGCTTTTTAGACAAACAGGTGCATACAGACGATGAGCCGGTATTTGTGCCAGTCGTTGGGTTTCTCGTATTAGACTCATTTCAAAAAATGTGTAGTGATAGGTAGTTTCGTATATGTTCATATCTGTTTACCGTCTTGATATGATGTATAGACATTGGTTTTTAATCACGTAACCTGATTGATTATGTTAGTAATTATTTATTGTCAAATAAAACTAGTTTTCTGGATGTCTTATTAGACAGTTATATCACATTTCACAAACATCCCCCACCCACTCTCTGATCAACATACTTTATATACTCTTTTATAATTAATTTATCTATTTATTTAGTTAAACTCACTCACTCGCTCGCTCGCTCACTCACTCACGCACTAAAATGCAGCATTTTGATGAATATCAGACTATTCAACAGAAGTGCCCTGTACCACCACCGGCTCTAACATTCTTCCTCACGTTTTGGTGCATGGGGTTTGTATTATTTTCTTAATAAAAATGATTAAAAGTCACTAAATATTGGGGTAAATAAAACCAATAGTTTCTTTAAAACTTGAATGCAGAGTGCAATATTTGTTTATTAAGATATCATAATTCTCCCCGTACCTGCTCAATTAAGGTACATCCCCTTCCATATACCTTTCGCCTTGCTCCCAGTGGATAAGGTACTGGGTTTAGAATCCGGTAGCAGCTATTGCTTTAAATACATCATATTTAAAATAACAAATTAAATTCTTAAAGTCACAATATAATAAAGTAAATGACAAGCATATCTTACCCAAAATAATATCAAAATAATGCTGGGGAACCTTTGTTACCCCACCAGTGGGTATCGCCCTCACACACTGCCCCAATAGTTGCGTCCTCCCACACCTCAAAAATTGTAACGACTGTGAGATACATATTAGTCACTGGTGTCAACGAACATTACATATCGTCTGTTATGTTTTACCTGACACTCACGAATATTCCGTTTATATCTGTAAATGAATCTTTGGTGTCCACACTACCGACACCCTTTGGTGTCCACACTATCGACACCTTTTGGTGTCCACACTACCGACACCTTTTGCTGTCCACACTACCGACACCTTTTGGTGTCCACACTACCGACAACTTTTGGTGTCCACACTACCGACACCCTTTGGTAACCACACTACCGACACCCTTTGGTGTCGACACTACCAACACCCTTTGGTGTCCACACTACCGACACCTTTTCGTGTCCACACTACCGACACCTTTTGGTGTCCACAATACCGACACCATTACGTTATAATTAAATCAGCATCATAATATGTCTGCACGGAGAAAGCGTGAACATATTGCCGAAGATAAATGAGTGCCAGGTAAAAACATACATACAACAGAATGTACATACCATTGGTTTCATAAAGATACTATTAACATACACTTAAATAAGTGCACCTATATGACATGAAACATAAAACAGCAATATATTGCACAAAATGTCAATAACATATACAGTTTAGCAATACTCACAGCAGACGTAGATATATAATATCCTCTTCACTCCACAACTAAACACATTCAAATGAAAAGCCTCGCACAAGTGTTATTAAGTTCGATGTATGTCTGACTCAGCGATCTCAATATTGTTCTTTTTCTAATATGGTGTATAGCGGTCACGTGTACTCCTTGACATGTGCATTATACAAATAAACTAGTGTCAGTAATTGCCGACTTAAATTACCTCAGTAAAATGTATAGTTTAATTTGACTGTGAAGTTAGATTCAAACTGCAGAATGGAATGAAGTATGAATGTATCTATACACATGTTAATCCTTTAACTGACTTATTTCATTCTGATTGTCTGAATTATTTTTACAATATAAACACATTCTCCATATTCTTATTCTTATATATTAACCTTCAGAGCATGTGATTGGATTTGCCGATAAAGTGTTTATAATAGACATATTTAGAAAACAAAACCAACACAACCTATAAATAAACCAGTGTTGATTTGATTGTAATCGAGTATTGAAAGGTCATGACTTTCGAGAAGGGTATTTTAGCAATGTTTATATATTGAGTATTTATTCTTATGCATTTCGAGAACATTGAATAAGACGCATATATGTGTATAGCAACACGTAATCAATGAAGATGGCAATAAAATGTGTATGTATGTGTTGACATAGTTGATGTCATAGAGATTATAATACTGTCAACCAATCAGAAATACGCTAATGTATATACCCCCAATATCTTAAAATCTCCCACGCACATTCCAAAGTTTTACGACCTTTATGTATTTCTATACGTGCATATATATTAAGAAAATCAATACGTGAAAAGTTGTGTAAAGGCACAACGTGAAACATCGGGTATTTCCGTATCATCCGTATAATACACCTCGTGTATAGCTCTAGAATACACCAACGCTATTCGCCTGTGTCACAAGTCTGTGTTCATTCGCGTGAAAGAAGCACATTATGTATCCGTCATTAAGTTGAATATATGGCGTTATTATATCGATGATTACAGGTATGAAAGGGAAGTCGATGGTTTTCACATTTGAAACATCCGTGTTTTTTTTCTCCCAGACAGTAAATAAAAGTCTCTGGCACAACTTCCACAAAGGTGGCATAAGGGGGCCGCCATTTTATTTTATCATGTGACAGAGAGAAGTTCCAAAATGGCGCCTTATTATGTCAGAGGTCTATTGCGTAGCATAAAGGCCGAGGTGATCAGATTGCGGTAAGGGTATATAACTATTTCCGTTAAACATTTCGCTGTGCACCGTTCTATATTGCGTGCGCGTACGTTGTAGAGTGCAAATGTATTTATAGATCCACATCGGAAATTCCGTTATTGTTAAATTATTTTTTCGCTCTATAAAATGATATAACTACCATGATTTCACTTTATCTTCATGATCCAACGAGTTTCTATGTCTGTCCTTCTTATAGTGTGTGAGTAGTTATAAATCCTTAACTGGATCTTACTCAAATAAAGCTATCAGTCCAGATGTATTGCATGTAAACATATTGTATACATGTAGAAGTCATGGTTGACACCAATTCCATTAAGTTGGTATATATTATATATATATATATATATATAGAGAGAGAGAGAGAGAGAGAGAGAGAGAGAGAGAGAGAGAGAGAGAGATGGTGTCTGCTCCAAACTGTTAACCATCTCAGCCTAGTTATATGAATATTGATAAGAATATGAATGGACACTAAAGTCAATAAGATTTGAGTGGGTACGATGAAATACAGAATACCACGGCAAATGTTAATACTGCAGGAGATTCTGGTTGAACAGCTGAAACAGAGGAGACAAAAAAACGCATATAACAATGTTGGTTTTCAAATACTTCAAAACGAAATATCTCATTTACCTCTACATCTGTGTCAATCTCTGCGTTATCATGTAATTTAGCATGTATGTCCTCTGTAAATTCGCTATCTTATTGCATAGTTTCTTTATGGCTCTTTAATCATATTTTAATCTATCAGGAGCAAAATATAATTGACATTTTAAATTAGTTGGTCGTCAACGACCCGTAACCATTAAACTTTTATATTACAATAGTGGCGCTTGTTATGTGATGGTAAATTGGTTTGGTATATACTGTAAAACCCTTGTCCTGCCGTTGAAATTATAGATTGCGTTCCATTTGAAAACATTCCTCTAGTGTTATTTGTGACGATGCCCCAGTAAGATAACATAAAGAAATATTGTTAATTTTGAGAGTTTAACGAGACAATAGAACATCGACGTTTGATATATACTAAACAAAACAGCTAGCCAGATACTTTGGATTTTTGTCGATATTTCAACTAATTGAAATCGGATTATATTTTTTTTGAATGGGGTTTAACGCCATCTTCAACAAATTTCAGGTTATATATGGCATCTTCAGTTTTATTGATGGAGGAAGACCTCAGACTGAGTAGAACCACCGTCCTTCCGCAAGTAACTGGCAAACTTTCTCACATAAAGTTTTTGGAGCGAGCAGGTATCGAACATACCGGATTATATTTTAATATGAAAAAAATGGAAACAATATGTTATTGCAATTGTCTGAAAATGTTTGACGTTTATTTTATTAAGACCATTGTGAAATTGTAGTTGTAATGCTCAAATTTGTTTTCGTAAAATTCAAAACTCGATAATCAGCATTAGTATCGAAGGTGACCCCACCCCCTCACCCCGTTTTACAAATACCTGCTTGGCAGTGACTCCTTTTGGAATTAGGTTAGTTCTGCAGGTACGGTGAGGTAGCTGGTTCGAAATCTCAACTGTTCCTGCAATGATGAAATCCAATATCAATTAGTTGATTAATCATCTTATTCCTAGGTGTCTGTTTAGCTGTTTTGTTCGTATATATTTAACAATATTAGTGAAACTTATGGTGGACTTCTTGCATTATTTTACACATCAAAAAAATAATGCATACAAATACTAACCCGTTCATGTTACATGACAAGATAACAAAGGATGATTTTTCAGATACTTTTAGAATGAAACTTACTTCTAATAAGATTCAAATACATATTTATTTAGCATCCTGATCAATCCATATATATATATATATGTAAAGTTCATACAAAGCAGTTTTAACAACTAAATGTGGCTTAAATACATATATTTTAACGTATTAACAAACCTATTTAGCAATAAATGTTCAATTTGAAGATGGTCAAATGTACACGTGCATAAGTTTTTAATAATCATTGGTCACTTTCTTAAACCTTTTTTTTTGTGTGTTAGCGAATACATAATTAAAGTTACAACGACCCTGTATGTTATGAAGCTTGCACGTGTTTTCAATTTCACACACTCAGGTCATCTTCAAAGAAAGGTTTTATTTCAGACTATCTTTGATTTTGATGCCGGTCTTCTTTGCATTTCGAACATTAAATGTACCACAATTATTTATTTGGAATGATGGAATCCACATATTTTAAAATATTTAAAACCTTGATAGGACTGGATGAGTTAACTCCCTTTCAAAACGTAAACACTTCACGTTAAACATTTCCATAGTCTTACAACTACACCTATTCACCAATAAGCTAAAATTATTATCGATCAATATATATTTTGTTACTATTACATGAATGAATTGTGTTTAAGGAAATTCATTATTTTATTCTATAAGATACTCAGTTGTATTATGTAAAGAGGCGATTCTAAGTTATGTTATCACTGTGTTCTTTTACATACATCTGTGTGTATATCTAAATTTGTTTTGATCTTGCCAGTTTGGTAGCGTAAGACCGATTGCATCCTGTTCAATCCATATGTACATGTTAAGTTCATCTCATGATAGACCATAGCTTTATTTAAGTTTAGAATGTTAATTTGTAATGCTTTGCGAAGAAAATATATTCAAAGTTTCATTTGACCAGGCCGAATATATTTAAACTTGCAGTTCTAATATAATTCGTTCTAAAAAGTTCAAATATCCAATAAGATCTATATACAGTATTATGTAATAGTATTATGAATTTGAAAAACGAATTTCTGTCTCTTATAACGTGTAATAAAAATATTATTTTTGCCATTTCCTCCCGGGCAACAAAAACAATGGCTATTTTATTTTATATTGTATTTAAAAGGAGTTTATAACGAGGAAAACGCTGAAAATGCCTTACATATACTTGTTAAAATGGATAAAACATTTCTTATTATCATTAATGTATAAAATAGTTTAGTATGTCAAATCCAACGAAACGTGACAAAAGCGATATTTGAATTGGAGTGGTAAACTTGAATCGAAATCCCCATCCAAAAATAGACAGCATTAAAATACTGTTTGGCGACTGTCGCATCATCACTTAGACTCTTTCTTAGATTAAACCACTTTTATTACGTGCAAACCTGCACTACAACGGATCAAATTGTAATCACAACAAAACCACGTGTCTTATTAATATGTCACAAAAAGCGATGCTATTTTAAGCAGTAAATCTGTTTAACTCTAGCCTAGGGAGTAGCCCAAGTCAGGAAATCCCTTTTCAATATATTATATTTGCATGTTTAAACAACCTTTTTGAAATATCGATCAGTGAGTATATTTAGGCATGATATATAGGAAACGAAGCTGTTTAGACAATTTTAAAATTCTGAAAAAATCCTGACAAATTGCCTTTAACCTGCTTTAGCGTTCTGTAAACGAATATGCATTGTATAAAAATATCTGGATAAGTTTTTCCACAGCATGACACAGACCTTATGATACCGGCACTTATTTTTGTTTGTTAAACATTGACTATATTACATTTGAAAAGTGTATTGTCGTATTATTTATATATGTTTGTGTGCTCATGGGCTTTTAAGAACTTTGGATTGTTTGATTTATTGATTGATTGAATATTTTGCGTCATTTTTATGCCATCGAGGGCTAACAGACGATCATTAATCTAACCACTGTTTCTTGGGATTAACCAGTACTCGTGGACACCCCACCTCCGTAAGTAACTGATAACTTTCCAACTTGAATCAGTGGTGAGAGACGAATGATAATGAGACACAATGTCGTATATCTATCATCACGGAGACTGTTGTCGGGCGGAGGATTCGAACTCACGACACCTGGTTTGAAAGTCAGACGCGCAACCGACTGAGCTAATCGGGCCCAGCTGGATTATTTGAACAAAGTTATCAAAAGTTAGCATAAATCACTACATGAAAAATTATCATAGCCAATTATATTGGTAAAAAAGTCTCATGTATAATGAATATAACCTGAACTCTGCATGTTTATAGCGAATATGATATCTTCATGTATAATGAACACAACCTGAACTCTGAATGTTTATACAAAATATGATATCTTCATGTATAATGAACACAACCTGAACTCTGCGTGTTAATAGAAAATATGGCATCTTAATGTATAATGACTTTTCATGAAAACAACATAAACTCTGCATGTTAATAGAATACATGATCTCTTCGTGTTGAATATACAAATCAAACATGCTCGAGTTATAAATGAACGTACAGTGTATTATATAAAACCTGAACGAACTCTGCATTTACAATATACAAAACAAACATAAATTCAGTATGAACGTACAGTATATTATACAAAACCTGAACGAACTCTGCATTTACAATATACAAAACAAACATGAATTCAGTATGAACGTACAGTATATTATACAAAACCTGAACGAACTCTGCATTTACAATATACAAAACAAACATGAATTCAGTATGAACGTACAGTATATTATACAAAACCTGAACGAACTCTGCATTTACAATATACAAAACAAACATAAATTCAGTATGAACGTACAGTATATTATACAAAACCTGAACGAAATCTGCATTTACAATATACAAAACAAACATGAATTCAGTATGAACGTACAGTATATTATACAAAACCTGAACGAACTCTGCATTTACAATATACAAAACAAACATGAATTCAGTATGAACGTACAGTATATTATACAAAACCTGAACGAACTCTGCATTTACAATATACAAAACAAACATGAATTCAGTATGAACGTACAGTATATTATACAAAACCTGAACGAACTCTGCATTTACAATATACAAAACAAACATGAATTCAGTATGAACGTACAGTATATTATACAAAACCTGAACGAAATCTGCATTTACAATATACAAAACAAACATGAATTCAGTATGAACGTACAGTATATTATACAAAACCTGAACGAACTCTGCATTTACAATATACAAAACAAACATGAATTCAGTATGAACGTACAGTATATTATACAAAACCTGAACGAACTCTGCATTTACAATATACAAAACAAACATAAATTCAGTATGAACGTACAGTATATTATACAAAACCTGAACGAACTCTGCATTTACAATATACAAAACAAACATGAATTCAGTATGAACGTACAGTATATTATACAAAACCTGAACGAACTCTGCATTTACAATATACAAAACAAACATAAATTCAGTATGAACGTACAGTATATTAAACAAAACCTGAACGAACTCTGCATTTACAATATACAAAACAAGCATAAATTCAGTATGAACGTACAGTTTATTATACAAAACCTGAACGGTCTTTGCATTTACAATATACAAAACAAACTTGAATTCAGTATGAACGTACAGTATATTACTCAAAACATGAAAAAAAACACCATATGTAAAATAAACAATATAATCTCTATGATCTTGACATGACATTGTACCTCTTAAATACTATAATATTCTGAGTTATAGAACAAGTGATTAACAAGTAAAATATATCTCACACGGCAACGCCAATGATCAAATACAAGTGTATTGCAAATAGCAACACAAATGGGCAAAGAAAAATAAATCGCATGTGGCAACACCAATGGTCAAAGAAAAACATATATAGATTTTACCTGTATATCTGTTTTTATAGGTACGCTCTCACGTAAAATCACTGCCATGTTGTTTCCCTGGTAATCAACCATCCGATCGCATACTGATACACATCAAACTAGCTTCTGTATTGCCTATCTAATAATATTTCAATCTAGCTGAATAAAACCCCAGATCTTTTACATTCAATTTGTTAGTGTATTGATAACAACTAGTAACACTTTTACATTTTTATTACATTAGTGTTGCTATTTTTAACTTAATATATTGGTATGGTATATATATATATAACTCTTATCATGCCGATGAAATGTCAGACAGCGTTCATTTCGATAACATCCATCTAATGTTATTTGGGACGGTGTCCCGAAGGTGTCGAGACGGTGTCCTAGTAAGATACGTACTGATATTATGTTAATTTTGAGATATTTACCAGACAATAAATCATCAACGTTTTATATATTAATCAAAATAATACATGAGGTGAAACTTACGATGGAGCTAACGTGCCAAGGTAGTATGATTACACATATAAACCGATTCGTGTTGCAAGAAACGATAACAAAGATGAACATTCAGACACTTTAACAATAAAATATCTAACATAATTCAAATGGATATGTATTCATTTAAAAACGAATAACAAGGTCGAAGCTGATTGGTCGTATACTTCGTATGCAATTCTATACATCCTACAAAGCAATTTAACAACTAATAATTTTAACAACATTTATCAACGTGTAAGGAATTTATATATATATTTTTTTTTAATACACTTATTTATCAATGAATGGTCAATTGGGAAATAGTCAACTGCACACAAGAAGGTTTATAAATGATCGTAAACCATTTTCATAAACATCTTTATGTGTTAAGGACTAGATAATAAAAAGTTTCAATGACCTAATATCTTATGACGTTTGAACGTCATCAAGTCGTCTTTAAAGTTGTTATTTCAGATTGTCTAAAGTTTTCGAGCCGCTATTTAGTAAATCAGTGGTTTTGTACATTCTTTCTTTTTGATCATTAGATGTACCACAATGATTGATTTGATATAATGTAATTTACAATTTATAATATGTCAAACGTTGATAAGATTGAAAGAGTTAGCTCCCTTACAAATCAAAAAGTAAAAACACTTAGCGGTACACATATTTACAGTTTTTGACTTAAACTACACTTATTACCAATTAATTAAAATTTAAATCCATTTTATGTATATTTGTAGTATATTTTGTTATTATTACATGCATGTATTGTAATAAGAAATTACATTATATTTTTCTATATATGCTCAGGTGTATTAATTTAGTAGAAAATTCTAAAGTACATTCTTACTGTGTACAGACATGTGTGTGTGTTTACTTTGATTTGTTTTGTCATACCATTTTTACAGTGTAAGACCTATTGTAACATGCTCAATATATATGTACAGATTTTCTCCCATAACCAGTTATAATGATTAAAAGTCTAAACATGATCTCTACATTTCGAATATACAAACCATAAATTCTACTCTGCATGTAGAATTTGCAAAACATGAGTTAGTTTAACTTAATCTTATTTTTTATACTTCGATTATGAAACAAGTTTTTTACAACTTTTACAAACCATGCTCGAATTCCCACTGGGACGAATAATAAGCATATGCGGATAAAGTGTTTTGCTCATGGACACCACACATAGCCGTGGCGCAGGATTGAACCCACGACGCTCCGCTCCTGGATCCGAAGCTCTACAACTGGACAACGCACTCGTCTCCTGACCTGAACTTTGCATGTAAAATATACAAAACCATAACTCATTATGTTCATAGAAAATATGAATTCCCTTATAGAGCATATAAAACAAACATGATTTCTATATGAATGTTTATTATACAAATCCTGAACAAAACACGAACTCAATTTGAAACGCTAGATGTAAAATATACAATAAACCTTATACTGCTATATGTATACCATAAAATGCTATTCAATTTGTGATTTGGCGTCGAATAACCTATAATGTGTTGGTATGCCGTAAAACCCTATTCATTCATTCAATTTGTGACTATCACGTTCAGTGATTAACACATTGTGCCGTACCTTCTGGATATACAAAAAACATTGTCACTCAACTAAGTCGTCTCGCAACCCAATCACCCATTTGATCTTTAAGGTGTAAACCCACCATTGATTTTTGTCTTTTATTCTATAGTAAACAATAAAAGTTTAAAGGCTTGTCATTCATACATTATTAATACCATGGACACCACACACAAATACATGCTAATTATTGCACATTTCAAATATCCAAAATAAAAAATCTTAAAAATTTTGTGATTTTTTTTCATGAAATTTCAATGTAGATATGCACACACACGTATATACTTTATTTCAGGCATAAACTTGCCAAAATGTTGTTTTTTTTACGAAGCAAATGTCTCCAATTTATTATTTAAGACTATGAGAGTGTAAAAAAGAGGTTATTTTGTCTAAAATTAACATTTTGAAAAATCAACCCAATTTCACTCAAGTCTCTCTTATAGGTGTAAACCCACCATTGATTTTTATTCTTAATTCTATAGTAAATAATAAAAGTTTGAAGGCTTGTCATTCAAAGAGAAATCCAAATGAAAGAAGTGAAACCTACATTTTACTGTTTGTCAACCTCTGCACTATCAAAATATGATGAGAAAAGTAGGGGTCATGTGTCATATAAGAGATTTTTTTCTGCTCAGTGTGTACACTGGTGACAAAGTATTCATACCCCAATTTCCAAGCATCATTTTTTTTTCTAAATTCACAATTCAAACTTGACAATACTATCAAAATGTACAAAATACATCAAAAATGCCTTTCAAATAAAAAAGAATGAGCATTAAAATAAGGAAAATGCATTTTTAAAGAAGAAGAAATGAGGATTATTTATAATCACCATTATGCGACTACCCCACGGAAGCACTTCCTTTTTGCAATGGTGGGACTATGCCTTAACGATACAAGTAGAACTATGATACTAATTTTTAGACAAAGTGCTCCATTTACTTAAGGGAGATAACTGTGTACTGTTTTATATATTACAAACTTTTGTTGGTTTCCCTCTAAACATATACGGGGATAATTTACTTTTATCGCAAAATATCGCACATGAGCAACATCAATGGTTAAAATAAAATATACCTCACAAGATAACTAGTTACATCAAGTAAATTATATCGAATATGGCAAAACTTATGGTCAAAGTATAGTTTATCGTATATAGCAACACCAATGACGAAAGTATTGTCATATATTATGTACTTATGAATACCTTATACGAGTAAACTTAACAAAACAGCTTATCTGATACCTAGGATTTTGGGCGATATCTGAACTAATTGAAATCGGCTTTAAGAAATAAGTTTGATTTATTGAATATTAAGCGTCATTCTTATGGACTAACAGGCGATCAGTTAACCTTACCGCTGTTCCTTGGATTCTGAAATGTTAACCAGTAGTCGAGCACACCCCATCTTCGCAAGTAACTGATAACACGCCCGCTTGAATGAGCGGTGAAAGATGAATTCTTATGAGACACAATGTCGTATATAAATCATCACGAAGACTGTTGTCGGGCGGGGATTCGAACTCACACCCCTGGATTAGTTGTCAGATGCGTGACCTACTGAGCTAATCGGGCCCGGCTAAGAAATAAGAATAATACAGTTTGGCAATTGTCTGAAAATTGTATTTGCTTATCTTAACAAACCATTGTGAATTCTTAACCTAATGCTGATTATCGAATTGTGTTTAAAACAATAACGTTAACTGAAACAACAAATTATTTTGTGCCAAAAGGTTGCACATGTTTGGTATCACAATAAAACATATATATTGAATAGTCATGAACGGTACAATTTGTGTTTTTTTTTTCTATAACTACATAATTATAAAGTTATTTGTCATGAATCCAAAAAGAAATGATGACAACTGTATTGTTTATTAATAGTATGCAGTATAATTTAAAGGAATATATCAGAAGAAAAAAAAATGTATTAAAGAATAGTTTTAAAAATTATAAAAAGCATCTCATTATCATTAATAAATAACATCCAAATGGTTTTGTATGTCAAATTCACCTTAATGTGACAAATATTCGATATTTAAATTGCAATGGTAAAATCTATTTTCGTCTAACCTAGGCGCCTAGACCAAGTTAGGAAATCCCTTTTCAATATATTATTTTGGCATGTTTGAATATATATCCTTTTGCCAATACGGGATTAGTGAGAATATATATGCTATATTGGAAAAAAAAATATTCAGTTTTAGCCATTTAAAATTTTGAAACTCCCTATAATTTAAAATATATTTTTGTGTTATTGTGTTAGTATGGTTGTGGTTTGTATGGTATGTGATACTACGGGGCTTATTTTATGTAGGTATATTCGTTTCGTCACATGACAACGGAGGTGAAAACATAAATAATAATGACATTTTTGCCTTTAATTGTATTTGATGTAAAATATGTTTAATCTAAGTTAAAACAAGGTTAAGTAATCCAAGTTTGAAACCCAAACTGCGATACTGAAGCCACAAGAAAATATGTTTTTTTAATCATACACATGATATAAATCAGGAAATCATTTGTTCAAATTTGAACACTCGCTGCTGCCTTGTTTTTGTTATAACTTGATATAGTACAAGATTACTGTTTATCTATTTAATTGGCAAAATGTTTTCTGGTTTCTACGTGGGTTTTTTTTTGTATGTAGTTTGAAAGAAAGGTCTAACTCAAACTGCCAAAGATTTGCGGAGAAGCCTGTAACACAATGCACTTCAACAAATACGCATGGATCTCAGTACACTGAACAAAATTACTATACGGCCGTCTGTTTTTTTTCTATGAAGCAAACTGACAAAACCATATTTTATTACTTTTTATGTAAGAATTTTTCAGAAAATTTCATTAGAAATAAACGAGTTAAATCGTATGAATTGATTTGTATATTTGAATGTCACCTTTATAGCAAAACGTCACTTAATTAGTAAAATGTGTCCAACTATTTGCTTCCGACCTGCGACAACTACAGTTGGGCCATATCGAAGAGAGACTTACCCCAACAACAGGATATTGGTGAACAGGGGCGTGACTTGTGTCAGACAGTGGCGAATACGTATATTCGGCAATATTATGTATCCATGAGAGCGAGAGATGTCGTGCTGTTGTGTGTAGGTTTTTAGCAGGAAGGAACCACACGAAGTACTGAAAAGGCTAAGCGATGTTACTGATTTTTACTTTTTGATATGCGGGTGACATTTATTACTCAATTGGTATAATTTAACTACTCGTGTATTTCAATGGAAATTTACGAGAACATCGTAAATACCAAATTTAAAATTATTTTGATATTGATCAGATGCGTTACCGTTTGTTTGTTGCATTCAAAGTGAAAAAAAACACCAGGTGACCACCAGTTAGAAATTGAATTCTGTGTATATGCATGACTTCAGCAGGCTAGCCAGCCGGTCAATTGTGTATTTCCAAAACCTGAATGACAGATAAGCTGACAGCTTGTTGTATTTTCGTTTATGAGTACCGAGTACTCATTTTTCATCCTACACCCCCTCCAAGCGCTCATAAAATCCTCCTCGCGCTATGTCGTATCGTCATATGACGTACTAATTCATCAATATCTCGTGCTATGACGTTCACATTCATAAATACTATGGTATGCATGCGGTACCGTAGCAATAGACTTAAATAGAAATCTCTAAAATACACACAATTAAGATTGCATGTAAAAAATATCGTCCTCAGGTGCGAATTGAAAATTCCATCTCTCGGGATTACTGTTTTAGCGATAACTCGGCAGAACATCGTTATATAAGCGTGTTTCGTTGAATCTGATACATGAAACGCCATAAATATGTCATTGTTTTTTCGATACTTTGCTTGAAAACAACTGCATTTTATATAAAAACGGCATAGACTGACGTTCGAACAAAACAACAACATTTACAAATGGCGCCATTCTATCAGAAGACGTACTTTTGGGGATTTCGTTCATATTTAAAGATTGGAGAAATAGTAAATTGTAACAGGGTTTGTCTTTGGTAAAAGCGGCATGGTCTACGTTTGTATCGTACATTACCATGATAATGTGTTATCAGTTTACGTGGAGATAGTTCCAGGAATCATTGATATATAAATATGCTACCGGTAGGGAAAGTTTGAATGGAATAGACATAATCGTTTTTCAAAATATAATAAAGTCAATGTATTTTTCCTTCATCTCTCTTGTAAACAATGAACTGAAAGAAAATGCTTCACTCAATGTAAAGGAGATATTAATGAATTACCCAAGAGCAATTATCATACATATTGTTTTGTGCCAAACATGGTATAGTAGTCCATATCATACAAATTGTTGTGTGCCAAACATGGTATTGTAGTTCCTATCATATATATTGTTTTATGCCAAATATGGTATAGTAGTTCATATCATATATATTGTTTTATGCCAAACATGGTATAGTAGTTCATATCATACATATTGTTTTATGCCAAACATGGTACAGTAGTTCATATCATACATATTGTTTTATGCTAAACATGGTATAGTAGTTCATTCATATATCTTGATTACGCATCGTGCAGTTATCAAAAAGTTGGTTTGTTGAACAAGAATGTAAAGGAGACACCAGCAAGATAATTTAATCAGTTTGATTTTCTATGAAATATGTCCACTAAATAGCTACCTTATTGGTTAAATCAAATTTCAAGTATGTGAACTCACATATCCAAGTAAACAAAATTAACTAACTGAACAAACTAACATAAAATCAAACTTCGAATCAGTAAACTCACATGTTCAAGAAAAGGAACTGAACTAAAATAGAGACGTTTTCCCCAGCAGATAATTCGAATTTAATACCATGCTAATACAATTATAAATTATAATTTCAATTCATTTGCATCTTAAAATGTAAACCCATAAGACTACATAAGTAAACCAGCTCAGCGTGATGTGGTGCGGCTTGTGCAATGTGGTGCGGCCAGTTTAGCCGTAATATAGTTGAGTTTTTTAGTCACTTTACTGAACATGCGTAACAGTCGTTTTAGACTGTGTCCAAAATATTTGGTTAAAAAACAGAACAGTTTAAATGCCTATTCGTCCCAATCAAGCAGTTTACCATGGTATACAAATAACAATATGTCATTATATCCGGAAAAAATGTATAGTAATTGCTATGAAATATAATTTAAGAAGTAAAAAGGTTTATATTGACAATATCCTAACGTGGAAGCCTATATAATGTCTACATTTTATTATTGGTGTATTGATTGGGGATAAAAGCAAACATATACAAATTGCAATTATAAAAACAAAAAAAAAGAGCAGCGATTATAATACTAAACAAGAAAATATCGGTGGAATCGATGGATGATCCCCAAGAGAATGTTTGACTCTGAACCGGCTACTTGGTTGAAAAATACCAAACTGAATAGCAGGAACAATATGTGTCTCTGCACTTCACAGAACCCATTCGCAAATCATTGAACCGGAACAAAATTACAGTATGCGCAGAACCTAGCTAGTTTTACAGAATTAAAACCAGAGGTTGTTGCGAAATAGCGTCATGACGACAATATGCACATCTGCACTTGGCAATGATGCATCCTAGCAAGTTTTATAAAATTCCAATCACAGGTTGTAGAGAAATAGAGCGGAGAAGAATCTAGTCAAAGACTGAATCAAAGGGCCATAACTCCGTGAAAAATCATCGAACCGGAACCCAAACATAACAAGTTTCATAAAATTCCAACATGAGGTTGTAGAGAAATAGCGCAGACAACAATTTGGTCACAGACTCAATGAAAGGGCCATAACTCCATGAAAAATCATCGAACCAGAACACATAGACAATATGCACATCTGTACTTGGTAATGATGCATCCTAGCAAGTTTCATAAAATTCCAATATGGGGTTGTAGAAAAATAGCGCGGACAATAATTTCGTCACAGACAGAATCAAAGGGCCATTACTCCGTGAAAAATCATCAAACCGGAACACAAAGACAATATACGCATTTGCACTGGCAATGATGTATCCTAGCAAGTTACACAAAATTCCAACATGGGGTTGTAGGGAAATAGCGCGAACAATCATTTGGTCACAGACTCAATAAAAGGGCCATTACTCCGTGAAAAATCACCGACCCGGAATACATAGACAATATGCGCATCTGCACTTGGTAATGATGTATCCTAGCATGTTTCATAAAAATCCAACATGGAGTTGTAGAGAAATAGCGCGGACAAGAATTTGGTCAGACAGAATGAAAGGGCCAAAACTCCGTGAAAAATCACCGACCCGGAACACAAAGACAATATGTGCATCTGCACTTGGTAATGATGCATCCTAGCAAGTTTCATAAAATTCCAACATGGGGATGTAGAGAAATAGTGCGGACAACAATTTGGTCATAAACAGAATCAAAGGGCCAAAACTCTGTGAAAAAATCATCGAACCGGAACAGAAAGACAATATGCTCATCTGCACCTGGTAATGATGCATCCTAGCAAGTTTCATAAAATTCCAACTAAAGGTTGTAGAGAAATAGTCCGGACAAGAACTTTGGGACGCACGGACGGACGGACGTACACATGGACGTAGGGACGGACAAAGCGGCGACTATATGCTTCCCCCTTTGGGGGAGCATAATAAACCATTGAAATCAAACTCTCAGGAAATATTTAAAAAATTGCAATGGATTCCATTTCCGAAAAGATGTTACCTCATAGCTGCATTAGTATTTAAAGCTATCAATACTAAAGCATCACCCTATATATAAAACCCTTTTGGCGTTTTCCAGTACTACATTATATAATTAACAATCTGATAGAAAATATCTCGTTTCTGAAAAGGCATGCACCAATTATAAAAATATAACTTATAAACAGAACACTGATATTAAATGTTATTTTGGTGTTTAATAAGAAATATGTCAAATAATCACTCCATTAAATGTCAGTTTAAAAAACTTTCTCCAGTCCCAAGATATAATGATATATATCTAAAATGGACTCTTTATAGAGGCCTCGCCTATACATTTTATGTCCGCATAATTATCTAACTGTACCTAGTCTGAAAGAAACCTACTTATTATTATTTTCTACAACAACACATGTCATTTTCTAGAAATAAGTGTTCAAAAGGGTCGTCTATAAACAATGGTATTAGGAATTGATTCTAAAAATCCGGAGATTTGTTACGTGACATAAAAAAGGAAATGTCTTTTAGCACGATTGTCGTGCCCATTATTTTCCTCATCCGCACGACCGTCGTGTCGATTATTGTCTTTATCTGCACGACGGTCGTGCCCATTATTACCCTTTTCTGCACGATATTGTTTCTTATTGGCAGGACATGGTGCTCGAGGGGTGTAAGATTATATCCGGGAATAATCTAGTATTTTCAAGATTATGTTGAGATATGACTTGACAGCAATTGTCAGATTCTATTTATCACATTTCCAACGTACAGATAAAAATTCAAGTTACTAACTTACCACAAGGACATATATGCAAACCTCCTTCTTAAGTCGAATTACCATAACGAGATGTGTAAGACTGGCCTAACTAAAAAAAAACACATTTGTCGATTCGACTATACATTTATTAAATATCAACACTGAATATACCCACCAAGCAGGCTGATTTTTTTGTA
Source organism: Panopea generosa (assembly GCA_029582155.1). Classification (NCBI taxonomy): domain Eukaryota; kingdom Metazoa; phylum Mollusca; class Bivalvia; order Adapedonta; family Hiatellidae; genus Panopea; species Panopea generosa. Next base: position 15,312,712 of record CM055907.1, on the reverse strand, counting down.
CCAGTTAAAAGCCTCATGAAATACACTGTTTGATAATAACAAAAATAATTGGAATTAAATGTGTTTATAGTTTTGCTAAAACCATTCCTGTAGACCCCTTAGTGACTTTTTTTTAAAAGAGAGAAAATAAATGACTTCGATCGAAATGTGTATTTCTTAAACGAGCGGATCGACCTTTTAACTTGTGTTTACATTTTTGTAATTCAATAAAGACTCGATTACTTACCGACATAATGCATCGATATTGAGATTTATTTGTTAAAAATAAATAGATATTGATGTCTGCAATAAAACTGTATCGAGCGTAGTAAGCATTATATTGTTTACACGCACTGGGAAACAATGAGTACACAACACTAGTTTGGTCTGGTATATCTTGCTCAGGATCTATCCTCGTATATACACTTGATACTATCGCACGCGATATTACGTCACGATCCATTACGTCACGATCCACTTATTTAGGGGCTACCAAATGTTGTTTGTTTAGTACAGTTATAAAAAAAGTAATTTATGTTTTAGTTTTATATGAACGAATCGTCGCCTCCGTGCAATAAATTAGCTCGTGAGTTCCAGTTCATTAACACACTGAGGAGATTAAAAGGGGTATTCTTAAAAACTATTTAACCGCAAGCGGTTATTTAATTTCTAGCCGCATCCCTTGCAGTTTACAATACTATGTTTCTCTCTGAGGCGGAACCGATCAATGCGTTTCTTGACATGCTTCGTAACTCCTCGTTTTCTGTCGAAGGTTTTTATCGGAAAGAGACGAACGTTAATTTGTAAACAAAATCCGTTTTTAATTATGTACTGTTTTTCAGTGATCAAATAAACATTATTCTATCAACTGGAAGAGTAAAACTGACTTAAATTAAACTAAAAAAGACCGTTTTGAATGTTTAATGAGCCTAAAATTTTGAAGTTGTATAAATACGCGAATTAATACAAAGGTTGGGTGAATCGGCATCCAGCCAAAGACGTTCAAGGTTGTATTACACGCGAGTATTATTAAATATGCGTAATGGTTGCATTGCATAGTATTTAAGGGTTGACATGTGATAAAAATGAATAAAAGGGAGAGATAAAAAGGAATAGAGAAAGAAAGGGAGAAAGATTGTAGTTGCTTGTTTTGTCCTGTTTCCTTTCTCTTTATACAATGTTTCCTACCTCTAGTCTCTTCTTCTCTCGAGGCTGGCTCGATCTTCCATTCGGATGTTATCAAGTTGGTCCTGAAGTAATTTGGACATGTTTGAGGGGACATAAAACCCGTTACTCATTTAATGTGTTTTTCACAGGCATCAGAAAAACTTGGGAAACATGAGGCTTTCTCCACATTGTTATATAATGCACAAATCAGATTAGTTTTACATATTCCGGAATGCAGGCACTAAAATTGCTGCCCACAACACCTAATTGTTTCCATGGAAATAAAACGATATATTTTAAACGCATGTGATTTAGCTTTTGCTGTATTAAAAATGTATGTTCTAAATAAACGCCTACATATGTTTCAGAGTCCATGCTGTTGTGTTTCTATAATTTGTTTCCGATACAAACCTACCTACAGCTGTACAACTTACCAAATAGTTATTGCTCTTAATAAAGCGCATGTAAGCGACGATGACTTAAGTCCATGTTAAGCCTTGAACAACTTCTGCTATTCTGAATCGTCATATGGCAGCATCCCTGGTTTTGTCCGAGAGGTTGTCTTGTGATGTCTTGTCTGCTGCATTTTGGTTTCTTGGTTGCATGTATTGTCGTGTCTTGTCTATTTTCCTTTTGTTTACTCCTTTCACGTCTTGTCTAATCTTAATTCCCTCTATTCGGTATTACTCCTCACTCATGTGCTATGTAAATTAAAATGTTTCCGCCGTGCCATTAAGAAAAAACAATCGACACGACCGCCGTGTCGATAGCCTCGTCCTTGATAATTTCGGACTTAGGATAGTTGTTGGTGTTGCATTTATCGCTGAAGGAGATTTAATCGACACTTCACATTCTGACAGTAAAACACGCATTACCGAAGTAGAAGAGAACACATGTTTATGAACAAAAAGCTCAAAAAACAGCTTTGTTTATAAGAAAGCATTTAAATAATCAGTGTTAAATATTTTATCCTAAAAATATCGGACTTATAAGTCATGCTTCTTTAATAAAACGTTCAGCTAAAATACCATTTATCCCCACAGTTTAAAAAATATACTTTGTTTCACAAAGTCAAAGTATTTCTCCAAGTATAAAACGTATTATCCCAAAATGGCCAAAAATGTACTCTTTAATAATAGATTATTATAAGACCTTTGTAGAGTATCTAAGTAGATCAGTAAGTAAATGTTTTATTATAGTAACATAATACACAGATGCAGCATCTTAAAACAACACATCTGTCCAATGGACCTACCAATCACCAATAAATATTTATACTATTTCATATGAATTTATGCCAGCAATTAAACAATAAACAAATTAAATGTACACGATTAATACAAAGCAACATATTATTTACGACTGTTTGGTAAGTCATTTGTTACATATTGTACTTCTTCTTGTCATATAAGCCTTAACAATATATTTAGCTACTTTTCTGGGAACGTTTGTGACAAGATATACAAATTTATCAACATCATCCATACCATTTAGCAGTATATTAGAAATGTACTCATTGACAAGTTCTTCTCTGATATCATTGTAAAATGTACACTGCATTAAAAAGTGGTTTTCGTCTTAAATCTGAAGTAAATTACAAAATGTACAAAGTCTTGCTTCAGCGGCTCATCAACATAATGTATTATCCTGCTTCTACTCTAAGAATCAAAATACCACATCTAAATTAAACCAACAATGAACGCTACTAGTTATTCAAATGTAGATATCTGACAATCTCTCCTATAATTGCCACGTGAAAATGAACGAACTGTCATGAGTTATGAGGTTTGATCCACTGCCAGGTGACGCTTACGTAATGACATGTGTCCCAGCAAATAAACATTGGGAGTTGTTTTCATTAGAAACTTTTCCCGTAACAAGTCCGAAGTACCGCTGTGAAGTATCCCTCCTCCGAACTATGTCTGGAATAAATATGGTACGGCCCTCTTTCAATTTCGTCCATGCTGCTCAGAACATGTCCATAAATGTTTAATACTATTATTATGTTAAATCGTGTAGTATATAAATAAATATAATCAATTTTCGTTTTTTTAATTACTCATTTCATTTTTGAAGTTTCTAAAACATATATGAACCAATATTTCTAACAATATGTTATGATATTTAATTAAGTATATTTTAAATTAGTTAATATTCGTAATGATAAGAGCAAAATAAAATGGTTAATAATCTGCCAAACCAGTTCACAATTACTATATGTCATCGAGAAGAACTCTATAAGATTTTTTCCCCGTTCTAATCCATATTTATACTAACTCTGATGTGTATGTATGTAAATTTGAATGGATAAATATGTTTAAACCAAATGGTACATTGCGAAGTTTATATGTTTGTTAAAATTCAGGTTCCATATAATATTTAGAAATAAACATATATCTTTATTCAAAATATTGGCGTAAAGTTATTAACATTTATTTCAAAAACATGTGGAACAAGAGATGATGTATGGGCATATTACCAGTAAAAAAGTCCAAAATAGGTAAGTGAAGTGTTTAAAAACACAGATCAATCGGTGCCAGTGATGTCAACTGGGGAAACTAATTTGATCCTCTGCTACGTAAACATTATACATAGTTTATTTATTTGTATACATGTTACTTTTGAAATCGAATTTTTGGTCACAAAGTTCAATGATTGTTTGATTGTTTGTAGAATATTTAGCTCATGTTTATGCCATCGGGGTTAACAGACGGTCGGTAACCTATCAACTATTTTCTGGGACTTTGTCAGGGTAATTAGTAACCAAGCGCACCCTTCTTCTCAAGTCAAACAACTGATCCCTTTTTCACTCTTTTTCTGGGGTTTTAGAATGTGAACAAATACTCAGCCGAGCCTTTCTTCTCAAGTAACTGACAGCTTTCTCACTTGAATCGGCAGTTTGAGATAAATGGCAATTTTCAATCATCACATAAAATGTGTTAATATTGTTTTCGACATTACAAATTAACAGTTACAAACGTTGTTATGTTTATGTAAGAGTACGCAAATGTAAAAACAGGTCAGACTGGAAGCATGGATCGTCTTCAAGATAAAACAGGGTCGCAGGGTCGCTTTTATATATTTCTTTTCAAACAAACCCCACCAAGAACAGAATCACTGTCACTCTGCAAATGGATATGAATTCTCTGAATGGGTCTCATGTTCATTTGATCATTTTTGTCATCTTTATTATTGTGGTTTAGTTACCAACCCTGTGCGGTTCCAGGGAGCGGTATGCGTAATGGAAAAAGTAGAATTCCTGTGAGTAATACGATAGAATTTGCTGACTCTGCAAATCTGCAGGTAACAAGGTTTTAAGTTTATTCCGCATATTCATAGCCTGTAACATAACATCTTATACTCATATATAAATGTTAAGTCATACAATGATGTGCAAATGATGTACGGTCTACTTTCATGCTTTGCTTTAATAGTGTGTATTTAATATATTTATTTGCAGGTAATGAAACGATGGTGATACCCCCAAATAATTTGAAATAAACTACTGCAACTATTCTTTCTGGATCTGATTGTGCTACGTAGTTTATGTTAACACTTTAATAGGATGTCAAGCTGATCGAGTGCGATTTCCACTCCGTGGTCAAACGGTATATATTTATGAAAGAGTTAACAACATGGATGGTGAGATGTGGAGATTAACATCGTAAGTGCTATGGGATACAAATAATCAAAATAAATAGTATACTTTAAAATTTGTAGCACCATTTATTGATTTTAGAATTTTCACAATAAAGTCAAAAGTGATACATAGACTATGTCTAGATGTTACAGACATATCTTAACAAAAGTTTAACTAACACTGAAAAAATGACCAATTACAAAACGTTTCACCACTTAAATTGTTGTTAATGACACAAAATGTTTTAGTTGTCAATTTGAATTACATTTAAACTACTACGTATGACCAAAGAAAAGTCTTTCATTTGATACTGTTACAGAATGATAGCACATGTCAGAAAAAAAGAAATAACATTGTAATTATACTAAATATATGTCTTTAATAATCCTTGACCTTATATTTGCAATCACATGTAGGAGACAATTATGAAAATAGAAATAAAACATGCATATTAATTGACTAAATATTGAATATTTTAGTTTCGACGTTCAGTAAATCAAACACTTAATGTTATATTCCGAGTGTTTCTTTTAAGCATAAACTCCTCTTTAGAAAAGTAAGTAAGAAATAGCATTTAATATATTTAAATATAAAATTCGTAATTTCAAATAATACAATTTCCTAGTTTGTTGTATTGGTTTTCTTTAATGATATATATATTTTTATTTTATTTTTTAAGCAAGTATTCCACATTACCAAGTAGTATCTAAACAAGTTAGACAAACAGTGAACATATGGACTCAACTTTACAGAGCTTAATAAATGCATTTTCCTTATACAGATATTCTTAACTGTATGTAAGTACCTCTCTGTAAATGCTTGACATTAAATTGTATCATCTAAATCTTGATTGTACAATAATTTTACAGACTAAGCTTTCGTTTTCAATTTCAAATATATGCACTGCATTCTAAAAGTTTTTTAAATTTTAAAAGTTAAAATGCAATAACTGTATTAACCGTTTCATAATAAATAAATTAGAGAATTGTTCATTGGCCTATTCATTAACGGTCGATATACAAAAAACTCTGTCTCACACATCATCCTGTCTTTATATATTAAGGTTCACATAAAGGTAATATAAAGGCGTGTCGCTTATTAATAAGAGGAATATTTGTCACAAATGTGGCTCTTTGGCTTTGTTGATTTTTATTAAATTTAGAAAATGGTCAAATAAATATCGAGTTGTTTACCAACATCACATCAGATCCATTCGATTTGAAAAGAAATCATATAAAATAATGTTTTTTTTTATTTTATGATTTTATGTTATTTTTATAAGACTTATAAAAAAATACTGTTTACTTTGCTATAGTTATAATGCATTGATTTTAGTGCCTATCTGTGCATCTTAAATAAATATAATATTACCATGTTAGGTGATACACATAAAAATTTAATGTCACAGTTAAGTAAAAAAAAAAAATGTGTACGCCAAATTGTGATTTTGATCAGTGAATTATGATAACCGTATATTGCATAATTATAGATATTCTTTAAATTAATGTAAAGTCATAAATTAATATATCACAAATTATATTCATAATATTGATTGATGGTGTATGTATATATCATTTCATCTTTATATTGATTGCAATAAACATAAAAATGCTATGCCATAACAAAGAAACCTTAAATGGGAATTAATTGAATATCGTAGTAAATAAATTAATGTCGAGTAATTAACAAATAATTTCTTACAACGTATATACAAATGCCATATCATAAAGGCAAATACAATTTAATTATCGGATACTTTCAATGTCACACAAATATAAACAATCACCAATAAATAAAGTCATAGACGTAGGAGTCGCCTACTCCCCCCACCCCCATATTCAGTTTCAGCATATACTTTGCAGCTTGGAAGTACATCCTCGTACTCCTTTTTCTCAGATTGCACCACACCCCCACCCCACCCCAAATAATTGAAACGCTCCTACACCAATGAAAGCATAAAATTTACATTGATATACCAAATTTACAGCCACTACGTGGAATTGATAAAATACAGTAAGATTTTATTCGAGGCATAGTACCACCATTGCAAAAAGGAAGTGATTCTGTGGGGTAGTCGAATAATCGCGGTTATAAGTAATCCTCGTTTCTTCTTCTTTAAAAATGCATTTTCCTTATTTTAATGCTCATTTTTTTTTCTTTTTTTTGAATGGCATTTTTTTAGATATTTTGAACATTTTGATATCATTGTCATGTTTGAATTGTGAAATTAGAAAGAAAAAATGATGCTTGGAAATTGGGGTATGAATACATGATTTCGGAAGTCTACTTTCAATTTGTCACCAGTGTACACACTGAGCAGAAAAAAATATCAAAATCTCTTATATGACACATAACCCCTACTTTTCTCATCATATTTTGATAGTGCAGAGGTTGACAAACGGTAAAATGTAAGTTTCACTTCTTTAATTTTGTACTTTCTATGAATGACAAGCCTTCAAACTTTTGTTATTTACTAAAGAATAAAGAACAAAAATCAGTGGTGGGTTTACACCTCAAATAAGTAGATTTGTCTCCTTAAAACCAAAATTATATAAATATAATGATCAAAAATATGTATACAAATTGGCTATGTACACGCATATATATGCCAGAGTATTTAAATGAAGTTATGTTTATACAAAACATAAACAAATATGTATATATATGATTGATACAGGGTTACAAACATATAACCATTTTCTATGTTTAGTCGCTTCCATATAACCGTACGATAGCTCTGGGGCAGATTTTATATAATTCTATACATGATTCGAATCAGAAACCCTTTTTTTTCAAATTGACACTGTCATCGCTGCAATGTTTTTGTTATAAATTTGCATACTTCTAGATTATTAATATATTTGATTGTCAAGCCCAAATAATTGTTGTAAATAAAGGTTTGGTACATGCCAAAATTTTGAATTTCTAGGGAGGAGCTTGTTTGCTCGTGCACTACAAATGGTAAACAAATATACAAGGATTTGTGTTGATAAACCTTTATCATGCTTGAAGCAGACGAATTATGATATATTTTAAGCATAATGAAACGTCACTGACATTTACAGGAAACAACTGTTATACATAATCACACCTACAATTTAATGCTGCCCGGGCAGGAAGTTTTACGACTTTAAAAATATACTCAAACTATCTTAAACTGATTGAATATTTAGCTTCATTTTTATGCCATCGAGGGCTAACAGACGATCAGTTAACCTAACCACTGTTTTCTGGGATTTACCAGTACTCGAGCACACCCCATCTCCGCAAGTAACTGATAACTTTCCCACTTGAATCAGCGGTGAAGTCGAATGATAATGAGACACAATGTCGTATATCAATCGTCACAGAGATTGTTGCTGGGCGGGGATTCGCACTCACGACCCCTGGACTGATAGTCAGACGCATTACCGACCGAGCTAATCGAGCCCAGTTGATTTTTTTTAAAAAAAGACACTGAATAATGTTGAATCGGATGTCACGTCATGTTCAACACGAAACATGTTTAGTTTTGTTGTTGTATGAAGACCTCTGTGGACCCGATTAGAAATCAGAGCCGAAAGTGACGTTCTTACATTAATGATTTAGACTGATCTAGGCAAAAATCCCCGACCACTGAGGTAAAGGGTAAACTGTGATTAGAATACAACACCTTAGACCACTCAGCCACGGAGGACCCTCGGCAATGCTGAAATGTAATTGACACTTGCCCATGCATCAAAGCAATCTTTGAACATGCAATATGCTTCTTCTGAATCGTCATATTTGAGGATTTCTAAACAGTTACAAAATAAAGCTTGGTGATGCGGTCTGAAAATATGAGCAAAACTTTTTTGAAAGTTACAAACCTTCAAACAGTTATCACCGTCATCACCGTTATTGTTGGGCGAAATTAAGTGTCTGAATATATCCCTTGGTGTTTCAATTTTATAATTAAATCAGATGTGATTTATGCATATACAACTGAGTTCCTTCCGGGTTTTTTTTTAGATCCAGGAACATGACAAATTATTTTTAGGGACCTGGGGGAACATTGGTCATTACTTTCAGGGATTCGGGCATCAAAGTACTAATTTTAGAGATATGTGTGGAAATACTTTTGGTTAACTATGGCATATACTTTTGGGGATCTGGGGAACAATGGTAATTACTTTAAGAGATCTAAGGAACAGTGACCCCACTTGGAGGGCCTAACAACTATGCGTAATTTTCAGAATGGAATATATATTGTCGCATTAGATAAAATAATAAAATCAAATATATGGATTTTCTCAAATTTATGTTGGTTAATGTTTAGTTATCCGTTTAAACTCATATTAAATAATTACATGTAGTAAAAGACGTATTTAAGAATCGTGTCAAAAAGACCACAAATCACTCCAGGAATCTTCATAAAAACGATGCCAAGGAATAATAATAATAAATATAAATAAAAGAAATATATTACCAACATTATATCGTTTTTACACGTAATATGAACTCTACAACAAGCACATATATTGATAAAGATAATACTTTAAACATATGAATTTAACATTTTATTCCAAAAAAATATATATAATATAAATTATAATTACAATAAATGAATAATAAATCGTCTTTGAAATGAATTGACAATATGGGTGCTCAATTTAGAAAATAGCATAAGAGAGCTACTTCTTATCCATGAAACAATTATTGAGACATTTTAATCATCATTCCTTTAATAAAGCTAGCACCAGCAGTTCACTCATAATTCTTATTTTAAATATCTAAATTAAACTAATCAAAAATAAATGTTGCTGGTGCATGGACTAAAACTTCTCATACTGGATGATACTATTTACAGTTATCTATCTTGTGAGCACCCATGGGTCCTTCATATCGGTTAACATCCTATACACATGTTTCAAATTTGTTAAATTCTATTGCACATTTACAATTCTCATTGGTTTGTTGTTTGAATTGGGATTGTTTTTGGGTTTTTTTTGCTTTTTTATATAAAAACAAAATAAATAATAACTTAACATACATATATGTATTTTTACAGATGAACACCTGTTTTAAAACTAGCAAGATACACGCAACATGACACGCACACGTAAACACACACACACTAACGGGAAAAAAACACACACAATAAATAACACAGCAACATGGCACTAAATAATCAAACATCTATCTGACGAGTACATATATCAACAAATGACTGTTCCGTTCGACAATAACCCTAGAACCTGTTTATGTTAGCGCATTATCTCTTCTGTGTATGACAATACAACGACTCAACTCTGACGCATATGGAAAAATACAAATACAGTCAAACATCTATTAAGCAGCCACATTTGTTGTTTACATTTTTTTGCTCTCAGAGCAAATAACATACATTAAACAAAAACCTGTAATAAAAAGCCACTTTTGCTTCTGCCCTTGAATTGCTGCTTAAGACAGGTTTGACTGAAGCATTTGTTTTTAATGAGATTGAACGCCATTTTCTATACATAAAATGTAACACATGGCATTTCCAGTTTTATTGGTGAAAGAAAACCTCAGAAATAAACTGAGCAGAACTTCCATCTTCCTGCAAATAAACATGATTGTAAACATTGGTGATAGTATTCTTTTTACTATGACAATACATTATCCATCTCATTGCTTCGTTTTATCTTTCTTTTTCTTTAGTCCTACACCAAAACAACTTAACATTCTCGACTTTGTGGCTAGTGGAGTTTCCCTTGATTTGTCTTTAATTTTTTTAGAATCTTTCCTCTTTAAACTTGATTTTGATATATCCGGAATGGCAACTTTCGTAGGCGGGTGTGTCAAATATTGTTTTGAATTTAATGTTGATGTTTCTGTGTTCTGACTGGTTGTTGAAGATGAGGCCGTTGTGTTGGCATTTATACGTTCAATGGTTTCGACGTCTACTCTTTCCATGTGTAGAAAAAACTCCTCTGGCGGCCGGAAGTTTAATTCTAATTTTCTCAGATTGATGAAGTTGTCGATGTGATGGATGTAATACCCTGAAATTCAAAAAGAGTTAAAGATATCACAACACAAATATAGTTATTTAATTAATTTACATCTTCTTTTAACAATATGCTTTAGAGTATTCCCATTTACCGATTGGTCTTAGCCGTGTATATTGTGAATAAGCAATACTTATTTGGACTAAAATAAAATAGTTTGTTACGTTTAATCATTTGTTTTTATTTATCTGCAACAAATATGAGTTCGTTTCTCAACATGTATCATATGATAAATACAAGCAGTTTTAAGACATTTACGTCACATTGGCTTTGGAGTGTGTATTGATTTGTATTTGTTTTTCTTCTAGGTTATTACAATGTGCGAGCTTATTTGTGAGTTTGTATGTTGTAGTGTTTTTGGAAGGGGTTGTTTATTTATTTATTTATTTATTTATTTATTTATTTATTTATTTATTTATTTATTTATTTATTTATTTATTTATTTATTTATTGCATTACATGATAATAAATATTACCTTTATGTGCGTGTGGCTGTACCAGTTCCACTCCAAATTCAGATCGGAAGCAGCGAAAGAATCTCTCATCCGGATTACTTTCATCTAATGTATCGGCACAGTAGCTCTACAATAAAATATCAAAATATATATTCAAAATTTATATCTAAAGAAAACATATCAAATATTAAGTTACAATGACTATTGCTCGGAAATACAGTGAAATCCTGAATAGTCAAATACCTTTCAAGTGCATATCGAATCATTGCTAAGACGATTAATTGGTTATTTTATTACAAATCATGGATCTCACCCACATATTGTATCAAATCATGGATATCATCCACTTATTCTTTTAAATCATGGCTATCAACTAACGATTCTTTTATATCATGAATCTCACCCACATATTGTATCAAATCATAGATATCATCGACTTATTCTTTTAAATCATGGATCTCACCTCCATATTGTATCAAATCATTGATATCATCCACTTATTCTTTTAAATCATGGATCTCATCCATTAATTATTTTAAATCATAGATCGCATCCATTAATTATTTTAAATCATGGATCTCATCCACTTACTTTTTTAATCATTGACCTCATCTAATAATGGATGTAAGCCAGTGCTGGTCAAGGACAGACAACCTCTTAAAGCGGTACGTTGTGGCGTGATGGGTGTTGCAATTCGAGATCAGGTTCACTAAAACTACTCTTACTGCCATATATAATTAGCATTTATATTGTAAATACCATATTAACCTTAACATCGTTGATACGGAGAGGAATAGTTTATGCGAATAAAAGATGTCTTAAAATTAAACTAAAATACATATTTCTCTCTTTCAAGTATACCTGAAGCTCCAGATGACGAAGATGCGTCGTTGCCAGAAAATAAGATGGGTTGCTATGCAACTGAAATACTGTTAGACGACCCTGGCCCGCAACTTCTTCATCGAAGTCGATTCTTTTGAACACATCTGAAGTAAAGACACACTTCTAAATATATAAGTGATAAAATTAATGAATAACACAGTGAATGTTCAATTGCTGCTGATGATGGTAATGTCGTTGATGTTACTGATGATAGTGATGATGTTGATGATGGTAATGTCGTTGATGTTACTGATGACAGTGATGATGTTGAGGATGGTGATAATCATGGTTATTTTGTGTACGTAAATTAATGAGTGCGAATATTAATACAATCCAACAAGGATGATAGTCCACTTAAGACCAACGTTTTCATTGTTAATATACATATTTATACATATAGTATATATACAGTCAAACTTGTCTTAAGCAGCCAGTGAATGCTATGAGCAAGAATTGCCTTTTAAGACAGGTTGCTGCTTAATACAGGTAAACTGGCTTTGAAAGCATAGCTATGGGAAATAGCTATTTTGGCTCTTTAAGACAAGTGACTGCTTAATAAAGGTGACCGCTTACACACTTTTGATTGTATACATGTATATATATCATATAAAGCTATCAGTTCATGTATGTAAATTGTCCGTCCAGTCCATATGTGTTGCATGTAAAACTTCAGTATAAAAGCAATGGTTGACACCAATTATATCGGATTGGTAGATGCCTTGATATTGTGGCTTTGGTTTGAATCGAAGCTGGTGCGCTCGACGAAGTCTGGTATGTGCATTTATGGCTGCTTATTCACAAGTAATTACCTTCATACATATATAAATCATAAATTGTGAATGTGCATCTGAAAAGATCCAAATTATCGGAAATTCCGTTGTTGTCATTTCAATTATCTCCTTACATGTATTTATATGTATATACATAGCTTTATATAGGTTGTTTAAAACCACTAAAACCTCTATCTAAGTATGATTATTCAGCCTTTTTTCACCTGTAGCAAACGGTACGGTTTTTATTTCATTTACATCAATTACAACTCCTCAAGCAAAAGAAATTTTTCAATTTAATTTAGATATGATGAAACGAAATATAACATTCACCGAACCGGCAACAATAAAACATACAGGGAGCGCACCTAGGCCATATCGTATTACATATGTAAGGACATTTTTATCAAGCTTTTCATAGTTATTATTCAACCATACGTAAACACTGGTAACAGATACGAACCCGATAAACATCTTTATATCGTATTGTACTGCCTGTTACCTGCTTTGTAAAGGTTTCCTAAGTATACATAATGATTTATCCTCATGAATACACAAAACTGTTAAGTCTATGCAGCACTTTGTAGTACGTTTATATTACATATGTACCTACAAACATATTTTCTGGGATAATGGCAACTGCAATAATGTATACATGTATACTACTTTGTTTGTATGAACCGCTTTCGAGTCCGCTTCCTGGGTAGAACCAATACCGAGTGTTGTTGTTGTTGCTTTTAAAATAAATCGTGTTGAGTTTGGGATCGAACCTGCAACCTTTAGCGTAAACGGCCAACACTTATCCACTGCACCACCGCTACGCTTGAACATACAATGAATGTACGTTGGACACATATACTATAAACCGAGATGTTTTATTGATACCTTTACTTGAAGTATGTCAGAAAAGGACTATATGTATATTGACAGTCTTTCACTTGAAAAGTTGCATTTTTCACAAGGTCAAAGTTCATAGATTGCAAATACTTACTGTTTTCACAAACTTTAACATGTTTTCTCAAAGATATGTGTAGACTTGACGAGTCTGCGGTCAATGTGTATTGATCCGTCGTTTCTATGGTAATCAATCTTGACGTATCTACTTTTGGTGTATCAAACGGCGATGCAGCCGGCTGCTCAGATAATTTTGTTTTTGAGAACTCACCTAAAATGAAAAAAAAATCACAATGATTTTTTTTAATCTTATTATAGTGAAATAGTGATTTCTTTTCAATAAATGCGATATACACATTTATGCAATGCATATAATAATCATAGAATAATAATAATATCGTAACATAGAAATAACATGTGTACACATAAAGTGTATGGATAGTAAAGATAAATATACATTTCAAGATAAACAAACAAATGGCTTCATGGTAAAAGAACAAATGGCTTCATGGCTTCATGGTATAGGAACAAATTACTTCATGGTAAAAGAACAAATTACTTCATGGTAAAATAACAAATTACTTCATGGTAAAATAACAAATGGCTTCATGGTAAAGAACAAATGGCTTCATGGCTTCATGGTATAGGAACAAATTACTTCATGGTAAAAGAACAAATTACTTCATGGTAAAATAACAAATGGCTTCATGGTAAAAGAACAAATGGTTTCATGGCTTCATGGTAAACGAACAAATTACTTCATGGTAAAATAACAAATTACTTCATGGTAAAATAACAAATGGCTTCATGGTAAAAGAACAAATTACTTCATGGTAAAATAACAAATGGCTTCATGGTAAAAGAACAAATGGTTTCATGGTAAAACAACACATGACTTTATGATAAAAGAACAAATGGCTTCATGGTAAAAGAACAAAATACTTCATGGTAAAATAACAAATGGGTTCATGGTAAAAGAACAAATGGCTTCATGGTAAAAGAACACATGACTTTATGATAAAAGAACAAAAGGCTTCATGGTAAAAGAACAAAATACGTCATGGTAAAATAACAAATGGCTTCATGGTAAAAGAACAAAAGGCTTCATGGTAAAAGAACAAATTACTTCATGGTGAAAGAACAAATGACTTCATGGTAAAAGAACAATTGGCTTCATGGTAAAATAACAAGTTACTTCATGGTAAAAGAACAAATGGCTTCATGGTAAAAGAACAAATGGCTTCATGGTTAAAGAACAAATGGCTTCATGGTAAAATTTGAAAGAAGTAACTCTTTCACAGCTAATAACATAATAAACATGTTAGACAAATGTGTTATACTGTTGCGATATGATATATTCATAAAAAATGTCGCACACATGCAAAGTATGCTGAAATACCTCACCCAAACCACAAATTAAAGATGCGACTAATAAATGCTGAAATGAAGGAACATGAGAAATGCATTTATCTATTCTACTTACAAGTAATGATAAGAGAATTATGAAACAGTAAAAAGGTAAAAGCAATGAAAAGTAATTAAACTCACCAGAGTATCGGGCTTTCAGCGATGACCTTTTCCGACAGGCAAAGTCAGTTTCCTGTAATAGAACCATTGTTTGTATTTTTTCTATGGAAGACTCCAGTCTACTATGTACACATCCAAAGCATATTATTTCCGTCTGCTGACCACATACCAATCACAAACATTAACCGATTGATCAATAAGATAACAATTTGACACTTAACTGGTTTTCCAACCACTACCTGTCCTTGAGTTAATGAACAAACAAGTATATTTTCGAACGCCTTAAGTCGAGTAAACACAGTAATAAATCCCCTTCTCGTGAAATCTATGGTAACTAATTACTAATTACACATCCTG
The DNA here is from genome assembly GCA_029582155.1 of Panopea generosa. NCBI lineage: Eukaryota > Metazoa > Mollusca > Bivalvia > Adapedonta > Hiatellidae > Panopea > Panopea generosa. The sequence continues at coordinate 15,297,033 of CM055907.1, read as the reverse complement.
ATTATAATTGCTCTTATCAATTATACGTTAAGTAGAATAATAAGATTTATATTATATCAATATCAATAAAACCTACAATTAAGTCGCACATGTGTTTAAATTATCGATCTACGCACGATCCGTCAATGACAACCTTAAAGTATGGGATTATACGAGTCATCCTAAACAACTGGGAGTAAGGTAAGGTATTACATCGGCAAACATTGCTGTGGTTTGATGATCACAGTATAGCCTGTGGTCAAACGAGGACGCTTCTTCCTTTGTTACACCTGCTTTGTTACTGTTAACTTCTGTTACCTTGTCAACCGTTTCGTCAAACAGGTCGTTTTTGTTAGGAGTGACAGGATGTTCACAAGTTTATTCGAAAGTTTAAATATTTGAGATTTTGAGTTTTATACACGTTTATATGAATGAAAGAACTAGTTTTGTTGGGTTTTTTTACAAATTTATTCAAGATTAAGATATTTGAGATAATGAGTTTGATGCATTTTTATATTTATAAAATTAGTATTTTATTCCTTCATGCAACATGACAGCCGCATGTTATCGGTTCTACTGGATATGGCATATATAACAGGAAATGTGTCGCAAATGGTGTCAAACCCAATTAAAAAGCTAATTTTCTCCATCTGACACACAATTACTAACGCATGTATGGCCCAAACAAACAGTTCGTAGAATATAATCATGCGCAGAAGTAAAAAAAATGTTGTTAATACTAAGTTAATATTTCAGGTCTGTTTTTGGTGTTAGGATGGGACAACAGCTAATATTTCAATAGTTAATTAACTTTTCATAAATCTAAACGACAACAAAGTAATAGACATTCAGATTAAAATTTGCCTCGTAGAGGAGAAGGAAATAGCAATGATTTTAAGACCATGATTTTATCAATATTTGCGTTTATTAAGGGCGTATTCGAACAAACACCCACTTTGCGTTAAATTTTTGCCCCAAGAGTAAATGTTTAAACAACTCGAAATAGTTTTCTATTCATGAATCCTTTGCAATTATTTGGATAGTTCATTCAAGCCGAGAAGAAAACATTTAAATAAGCATACTTAAAACATTCTTTTTAATGGCAAGTATTCACCAGAGTGATAAGTTTGACTTTTGAGGTTACCCTGGTTAGGGTTTGACAGCGGGATGTAAATGTCTGTTTCATTGTAACACTGACCTATATTTGATTCAAGTTTATTGTAAAATTTCAATATTAGCATTCTTGTATTCGTAAGTGAGCAGCAATCTGATCGTTGTTTGAATATTTCATAGACTGTTTGTGACGAGAACGAATCGAATAAAATACCTGTAACATTGGGCGGGTGTCGTAAGTTACTGTTAAATTAATTGTTCAAACAGAATTGATATACGAAATCGGATTAATTGAAAGCGAATCAGATAAGTTAAGGGGATTTTGTTTAGGTAAATAGCAACTATTGACCTACTTTTGTGAATATCCCCCGTTGCAGTGTGACTCATCGATCTATATAATGTTTGATGTTAGACGACAAAGAATGCGGAAAATAAATAATCTATATTTGAGATCGTTGTACCCTTGCATACCAAATACGTTTAAAACTTAAGTTTGAATTCATGCTAGAATATGTGCCATTCCATAGCCCATTTCCTATATATTATCAAAACTATTAAAATATGTTGGCATTTGTTTGTTTGTTCTTGATTTTTTATATTGATTTTTGTTCTTTCTAGTTGGTATGGGAAGGGTGTCTTTCTTTCTGAATATGGTATATCGCTACTCCGGTATATATTAAATGGCGGATCAGCACACCATGGCCATTGCCCTGGGATCTGATAGACTGTTAAGCCAGTATTCGACATGCACTATCTCTACAGGTTACTGACTACACCCCAAACATTCAGAGATGGGAGACTCAGGACCGTAGGTCAAATTACATGAGCTATCCTGGAAGGGATTCGAACTTATGGATTAACAGTCGAAGGCGTTACTAACTCAGCTAGCCAGGGTTGCTCACGTTACAGGTTATATTTGGCATCAATATAGGTTATAGGTGAGAGCATAAACTATAACGCTGATTAGTACGCATAAAATTGATTCATCGCCAGGTTAAGATAGGTACAAAGAACAAACTAAAACTTTGTCGCCTATATTGGTTACCCTAGTAACCTCACTCTTGGATCACGATGACCCATTGGAGTGTGAAACTGACAATGTTCCATTTACATAATGCATCAAACTACTCTAAGGGGTCGACGGAATATTATTCCTTATCCGTAACACAAAAAGATAGTATTTAGCTTCATGTATACATATATACATATATATTAATGTTATATTCCATGGAGTTAAATAATGTCTTATATAGAAGTATATATAACCACTATTATAGATCTAAGATCATGACACCATAGGATGTTAATTCTAAAACTCATTCAAGAATCACTGATTCAACATTGTATTTCCTCTTCTGAGGTAAGTTTTATGTAGTTTTATTAAAACGTTTGTAACAAGATATTTTAATTTATCCTCATCGTTCATATCATTACATTCTGCATTCAACAGTAGTTCCTGAAAGATATCATTATAAAGTGAACAACAGACTGAAAAACAAAATTCCATTTTCATAGATATGTCGTTCTACTGACCTTGTTATTAGACGGTGCACATAATGAATGCCGCTTGTTTTTCCGTCTCACTTCCTCGTCCCTGGCAGATTGCTCCTCGGTAATTTTATCGATGATAAAATCACTGAATTTGTAGTTGTTCACGAAATTCACCGTGCTTAAAATCATTTTGCTGGTGTTCGTCGCCACTTATTACAGCTCTGAAATTACATTATCAATACCGTATCACATATATTGTGTTTAAGTGAGTCCAATCGTGTCCAATCTCCAATATCTACCACACTTAAACTTTCATCCTATAATACATGCAGTTAGTCTATCCTTGTTAAGAATTGCTCATACATCTTTCCCATCACTTGAAAGATGTCTTCACTTTTTCTGAAGTAGGAGTACTTTATGTCACATATGTTGTGTTAGAGAAACTACAAATAATTTTCCCTACTTCCTTTAACGGCTAATTATCATTGGTGCATTAACAAGCACAACGTATTAGGTATAATTAGTTTATATCCTCATTCAAGCATTGTGCTTTTATGATGGTTTTATAAATTATGACACGGTCATTTAGTCATACATTAACTAGGTTATCAGATTATATTTATAATAATTAAGACGCATTTTCTATTACAACTAACACAATAGATGTATTTATTTATAAGTCAAAATATCAATGGGTAATTTCCCGTTTTATCCAAGCAATTTTGCATCAGTTTAAGGCCGAGTTTAAACGTTTCTACGACTTGAATTATCAACTGATGATTAAATACGTAGAATCCAACATCAGTTTGATTACACATGTATATGATTTTAGTATTCCGTAACTAACTGTAATTATCATACAAATTGATTAAAATACACACACTCTATTAAACTGTAATCACAATATATTATAAAAGGATATTTTAAAAACATGGAATCTAACATCATAGTTTACATTTTTTATTATACTTTATCTAGACAAATCAAAACTGATTATTATAACATAAATATTGATAGAACAGCTAACCAGCCAACTGGTATTTCAAATACCTGGTATTTTATGTATTTTCTCAAAAAGTATCGAAGCAATTTTCTTCAAATTTGGACATAAATAAAAAGGACTATTGCTATGTAAACTCAGTACAAAATTTTCTGTTTAAGTTGTATAGATATTTTGATAGCGCTTATCAATATTTCGACGAAAATATTAAAATTACAAAAATGAGGGGTTAGCTATTCCGTTCAACATGTATTCCATTTTCAGTTGGGAGGGGGTCCCGCTTTACAGGTACTGTACCTATTTTATTAACTATTTACAAATTATAAATCCAACTGTTTATGCTTTTGGTATACAAGCATACTGTAAAATTTATGATTAAATGCATGGAATTCAACACCTGGGGCTTTAATACAGGTGTGGACCTGGTAACCATACTGACCGCATATATTTTGAAAGTAAATTGTTTACGGCGTCCGTAACATCAACAAGTAGGTTTGGTTTCTCAAACATAACGAATAGTGAATCTCTTGCTTGTAGCTATTGTTAATACAAAGCGTGCAGATAGTGGTCAGTAAAACCATTTTGTAAGAATTAATTTTATTTTTAGATAGAAACTTATAATGAAAAAGAAAAACAACCCCAACCAATACTGATCAGCTTTTTTTCTTTACACTCTCATTTAGCATCACAATATTTCAAGTAGCAAAGAGTTGTTATATTTTCCTTTAAAACTATTTTCTAATAATTTTAAATCATTCTCAATGACCAATTTAATTCTTGTTTTTATTATAATCAATGAAAAAAAATTTTTTTTGAGAGAAGACAAAGAAAAATGTGACGCAGCGGCGGGAATAGATTTAGATGAAGATTAGTCTAAGTATATTTAGATTTAATAGTCTTTAACATTTATATAAAATGGGAAAATAGTTAAATAATTCACAAGATCGAAGTAATATAGAACAGTTAAAAACATAGCTTTGTTTTTATTTTTGTGCTTTCTTATTTACTAATCTGAATCTCACTGGGGTGCTACCGAAATGTGGACACAGGACGCATGCGTATGGACGACACAAAGAAGTAATGATATGTGTTTGTTTTACAATGTATTACTTTCTTTCCTTTCCTACCTTTTTCTATTCTCAAATAATAGGTTAAGAAAAAATTGTTAATATATGTCATTTTGATATTTAATGTAAACATTGTAAAAAATGTAGGGGACGGGCCGAACCTAATGTTGAAAGAACTTGTGGCCCAACCCCATTTCATGTTGAAATAAAATATGTTTAAACGTAATAGTCTTTAATAAAACAAATAGCATGTTACAACATATGCCATTCTATATTCGAACTATATGAGACGAAAAACAGACACGCAACTGAAATGCCACTGTTCTTGTATATCTTAAACAATTACATGATCGTGATTAAATGATGAAATATAATAAGACGAAAAAATTGATAATAACACCAAATTAAAACCTACAATGTGCCAGCATCGTGACTTACATATCACAGCAGTTATCACACGCAGGTAAAATTGCCACATATGTTAAACATATGTTGGACGAAACATATGTTAGTCGTACGGCAGAAACATACGTTTAGATATACGACAGAAACAAATGTTAAACCCGTGTGGTACTATTTAGTCTTTACATGGGAAACGTACGTTTGAGACTCTGATAGTTTTACCTGTGCACAAACACTAATTTACAGATTTATAAAATTTGAGAATAAATCTGCTGATCTTGACTTGCACCTTAAATTATTATAAAAATGTATTATTACAATTTGACAAATGCATGAAAGCACTTTTGTGCATCTTACAAAATGTTTTTTTTTTATAAAAGCATGTAATCTTTTTACCTAATAAACACCTAAATATCACTGTGCCATGGTAAAACAGAGAATTGATAGTGGGAAAATAAGAATAAATCAAGATTAAACCACGACTCTGACATGACATTTCCTTACACCAGCCTGTTTATATAATGTCAATTTTATAGTCACGACAATCGGGAAATCAAACGGATGCAAATTATAAGAAAGGAAACCCCGTCATGTTATTGTTCTAAGTGTTGAAGTTATTAACTTACGAACATGTGGGAATGAAATAGAAACGTAAGCAAATTATACAATAAGTTGGAGGGATGGGCAATCAATGCATTATTTAGTATCTGCTTCTCTCTCTCTATGTATCTTAGTTTTACGTCGGCGTATACTACATTGGGATTTAACCAAGCAAGTATTATTGTTAGTTAAACAACAGGGATAGCAGATAACGCAGACTTTTTTCATTTCCGAATTTTCCTATTATTAACCAAAACTTGATACGAATAAAAAGGCGTATTATCGACCAGTTTTGGAATAGCATTAAAATTGACTTAATAGCTAACAATATAAGAATTACATCAGTATTTATGCTGATACAGTTGTGCAATATTAAAATCAACACCATCAACGGAATAAAGGAAAACATTATTTAGGCAGACACACACGAACAAAATAATCAATTTATAAAGATGAAATTAACTAATTAGGTACTGGTGGTCACAGGGCATCAAAGGATTTAAGAAAATAATACTTTATAATATAATGGGCGATTTAAATGGATATCAAACCAAAAAGAAACGGTCGAATTATAAATGACAGTGATTGTAAGTTCTTTACCACTGTGGGAGAGATAGGGATACATCTTATGTACCTTGTAACAGAAACATCTGTATTGTTGCAATGAAGGGGGCCAAGTCAAGTTTAAATACCGTTCAATTAAGGATTAAATGTCAGACCATCAAGTAAAATCAGGAGATACTCTTTCTCATTTCAGAAAAAAAACATGTCAGATTCAAACATCAAAACAGTAAAATTAGGATAAATAATCATATCTCACTTTAATGAAAAGAAAAGAGAAATAAGGCCAACATGTCCTGGTGTAATTAAAACCAGGCTAAAAATCACAACATAATATATCCTCACCGCAAAGTCACAAATTGATAAATTAAAAAATGTCATTATCCTAGTTACACGCACGTCAGCTTAATAAAATATCATGATGGTAATATAAGTAGCAAATATTTATATTACACTCTAAATCAATTACAAAAAAGCATTATGAATAATGTTTATATTCAAATCTAATTAAGATTATAGTTTTTAAACTTGATGAAAAGCTGTGTATTTTACACATGTGAGAGCGTACTGTTGGATCAAAGGTTCGAAAACCAAAAGTTGGGTCTATATCCAACACTTTCAAATCCTTTAGAAGTGCATGATTAGACTCAATGATTAGGTGTCATATGAACATAACATTTTGATCTCCAAATGTTGCAATTGGGTCTGACCCAATAAAATCATTTTTATCCAATACTGTGAAGAAATAATATTAACATATATAATCAAATCTGTCTATCCGAATCTAAATAAAGTTCTATACGTCTCACGACACAGTTACGCCCCTTTTTCCACGGTAGCAATATTCTTACTCTTAAAAAATAGGCCAATGTACTTTGGTTATGAAATATTTTCAAAATGGTTCATAGTGGCTGTGATTTCTTGCTGCAGATGAGTAGAGCAAAAGTTGGCATAGCATATACTGCAATAATACACCACTGGTGTTAAAAATGTGACTTTTATAGGATTTCAACATATGCATGTATTTATGAGCATTTGAGGACTTCTTTTTTCAAAAAAGCTCAGGGTGTCACTGCACCCTCTTTAAGAAAAACAACGTGGACAACCTACCAGTTACTGTGTATAAATTCCTGCTATGAAAAATATATTCTATGTGGAATTCTTTTTTTACCAGTAAAATCCTAGACCTTATTTTATATATAACAAAATTCAACTGTGTATTGAGACCTTATATTCTTGCTGCGAATTAGCAATCACATGAGAAAAATACTAGCTGTGATACAACAAATTAATTATTGTAGAATAAAAATTCACCAGTTACAAATGTTGGTACCAATAAATCGCAAATTTGTGAGGAGATAACAAAGCTGCAAATAAAATCATGCTTGCAATCAATCATAAAACGCAAAGGTAAAACCGTATATTGAAATCTCGACAAAGAGGTAAATACTAATATTGAATTAGCAGGCACGTGCTTTAAGACGGTATGTGAAGTACAACAGATGTGATATAACGGAATGAATCACTTCAAAACCAACAACACCCAACTAAATACGCGAATGATGACAAATAGATCGATGAAACACAAAATTAACAATTACCAATTGTATGATTCCTTTGTCATCCGAATAAAACACACTCGTTAGTATACAAACGTGCTACTTCAACGTCAACAGATCTTCGACTGGTTCATAAGAACATATACAACATTTCATAGAAATTGATGCAGTAAAGCGTAACGTCGTCAGTACTGGATTAAAAACAATTTTGCTAAGCTTCTTATAGAAACAACTCATCCTCAAAACCAACCACAAACCACAAGATATAGATCGTTATCAATAATCTAT